>CM050169.1:105503140-105905640 GCA_027410445.1 Discoglossus pictus
ACATGGTGGGAGAGATGTGAATGCAAGCCTTAAGCATGATTCCTGGGTGCAACTTACTAGAGCTTTTGCGGTATTAGGGATCGTTAATAGTGACGTTAAGTCTGTTAGACACAGATATGAGGACAGCAGGGCCAAGGTAAAGAGGAAGATGGAAAATGAGGCAAAAGCAGCACTTAAAACAGGTGGCAGGCCTCCTGCAAATATAACATACTGCACATAAGAGCAGACCCGGAGGGACTCGATTCAGCCAGCAGCAGTGGTGGGCCTACCAGGCCAGGTGGACACGGATGTGCCTAGTACACTGCGTGAATATCATATAACACCACACATATTGGTGTATGAAATTGTGGGGGTGGGGGGATGGGGAGGACAAATACCCTGCAGATATCATGATGTTTGTATGTATGTATAAATACACTTGTACTTGTAGCTGTTTTATATAATGAGCTGTAGCCCTCTAGAACAGGGGTGGGCAGGGAGGGCCACACACAAACCTGAATTTGAAGATATCCTTTCTGTGCACAGGTGAGTCAATCAAGTTCACCTGTGCACAGCAGGGATATTATCAAATCCAGGCATGTATGTGGCCCTCCAGGACCGAACTTGCCCACCCTTACTCTCAAATTATACTGCCTTCTTCACCCCTGCCCACACGCATAGGTAACTGACATACAATAGCACTGTAAGCCCTATGATTATGACTGAAGATATATATAGGGACACAATAATCATGTAAATCCTGGTAGCAAACATATCATTTTCATAATTTGTATCAATGAAATGTCTGGGCAACAGCTGCATTTAAAACATATTTTGAGTACAGTTTGCTATTATATCAAGATTGATTTAACATTCAACAGAGAGTACATATCTGGGTGTGCGCACTGTGGCATATGCAGATACAGACTCTGTAGGATTGCATGTGCATGTCATATACTGTCCAAACCTGGACCATGTCTCAGCTGCACATTAACAACCATTGCTGGGAACATGTATCCATATGAGTCATGATTCACAATGCTAATTATGCAGGCTGTGGTTCATCTGTGTAACACAAGCACCAGTCAATCACATGTGACCATGATGTAAAGGATATGGAAACACATAGCTGTCAATTGTGTATGGAAAGCAACTCAACATGGGGTCCTCCAACATGGGGTCAACAAACATGGGGTCAACAAACATGGGCCAACACCCCAGCCCTCCTGCCTACACCTCAAGGCCTGCTTCCGCCACCTGGTCCACCATATTGGTCACCTCGTCCACCATATCAATCACCACTGCCACCGATGCCACAGATGCAATCACCACTGCCACTGATGCAATCACCTCTGCCACAATGCCATCACCACTGCCACTGATTCCTTCACCACAGCTACCGATGCAGAGACCTCCAGCCCTGCTGTCGTCACCTGCGGCCCCATTGCCATCAATACCCCTACTCCTGACATTGTGGGAGATCATGGCCCGGTTTGCCAGGGAGGACATGTCACGCCGGAAACAGTACGATGAGAGGCAGTGTCGTCTGACTAACACACTCCTGGCTATCACTAGATCTCTAAATGCTGAGGTGAGAAGGCACAATCGAAGGGCGAGTCGTGACAGATGCCTACTAAAAGAGTTAGCCCAATGCCAGCCCATACCTCTCCAGCCTTCGGTTGCACAACAGCAACAGGAGATGTCGTCCTCCTCTTCTCAGACCTTACCACCACTATCTCAACCAGGTCTACAGCCAACAGTCGTAGTGGCACCCCCCGCTCCTCCACAAAAAAAAAGACAAGGAAGAGAGAGGCGGGGCACGGGCACGGAAGGTGGAGGCCCAGTGCTGAGGAGTAGGAGGTATAAGGACCATCAAGGAAGTCCTCCTCCTGATCACTCCTCACTGAATACTGATTGTTATAGATGTTGACATACTATTGGCTGGCTACAGAGTGTGTACATGTCTGGATATGTTTAACATTTCAACAATTGATGTTTGTTACTCCCGCCAGATTTGGGGAACTACACTCACCCCAATTCTCTCTCTCTATGGGTCGCGACTGTTCAGATCTCAACACCAGTAGACACTTCCGATGACAGCATCATTTCTGAAGAGACAGGCACCATCAGACCCCTTTTCTTAGGATCTAAGAATCACACAACATGTACCTTTGATTAGTACAAGCAGACTCCGACACCACCTTTGTTTAGTGTGTCCAAAATCAGACTGGCACTTCTTTATTGTTACAGACATATCTCAAAACACACAAAGATCTCACTCCATATAAATTCTTTAGAATTCTTGAACCCTTTGTATATCCCCGATATGACTACATTAACTTTATTTACTGCATTTACTTTATTTTATTTACTATTTATTTAAGTGCAGCCTGCTATGCTATTTCTAATACAGATACAGTATTTTAATGTTAATCAATGACAGTACTATATGCACTTATTACACCCATGATATAACTGTTAAGCAAGTTGTTAGGTGTTTCAAATAAACAGAATATTATGATTGATATCTTGTTCTTGTCTCTGTAGGTAATAGCTAACTCTCACAACCATGAAGGCATGTTCTTCATCTTCGAGCAGTACAATACTGTCATGTGAGTGAATACTCAACCCAGTTCCCAACAGGCATTTAATCAGTGTCATTCACCACTGCAGATGGATCTGAAATGCAATATATGACTACATATCTCTTCACTAATTATCTGTCAGCATCCCACGAAAGAATCATTCTTAACATGACTCCACTAATTAATTAAGCACTGACTTCTTGGGACCCCCCCCAGAAGAATTAACCAACATGCCTGTGCTTAAGATGCAATGAGGGGGGTGTGAGTTTCATTTATAATAAACAGTGTCCTGGCTTTAGAATTGCACAGTCCCATTAGGATGTGCTAATCCAAAGCAGTAGTTATACATGCATTTTTGTTGCATTTCATCCGGCTAACAGTATGAGCAGGGTTAATGTATTTCATGTCATCCAAACAAAATGGATGGTTACCGTGGTTTGACATCGGGATCAATGTGCATGTGTTTAGGGGTAATGTGAACAGTATAATCTGTCTGGCCTTGGTACCACCCATATACCAGTGAGATGTGATATCAGCGTGGCCCAACTATTCCATGTAGATAGTGATAGTACTCTTTGCTAAAGCATTGTGTTCACAGTGAACATGCCTTGTTGTATTACACATCCTCAACATATTCTGGGAATGCTGATTGAACAGGACAGAACCAATATAGTTATTACTGCTTTGTTTATTGTAGTGTCCAGCGCAAAAATAACGTACTATAATAACAGCTTATGATTGTTCTAATGCCTCCTCTTTATGTTTTCCAGATTCCCATCCTCTATTTATGAATCAGCAGTAATGTATGAAAACACACTGTGTGTGGTATTGATTAGTATCACATGATCCATGATTTCTAGCATCCGTTTAATATTTCATATAGAAACCATATGTTTGATGTATGTGCATTAATTGTTATTTCCATGAAATGGAGTGTTATATGATGTTTCTATGTCACATCCGATTATGGTTACTGTGGTGTCTTTTCTACATGTGACCCTAGTAGATGCTATGCATTATCGTTATGATGTTGTCTAACTGTTTATCCTTTAGATATCCTTTGATCAGCCATTCCAGGATCCGCCCACACCACGCCCATGATATTAATGCACAGTCTTGTCCATTTCTGATAGTGCTCTGTGTATGAAATAAAATGTTATACCATTGTAACCATGTCAGTGTGTTGTCAATGGTTGTGGTTATGGGACATCCATATATATCACATTTGTGTTACATTCCTATATGTGTAAACTAATGAGCCCTTGTTACTATGCAATAGATCAATACCTATAATAGTAATGTATCTCATTTAATAATATATCCTATAAAATCAACTTAAAGAGTTAATACACATGCAAATGTCCAGTTAGTGATATTGTGCCGCATCAACATTTCCCTCAGGGCCTGATAGGAATATGACAGGTGATACTGAGTCACATGGATAAATAGCCAACTCACCTCCATCAGAGATAATCTCTGCTATGCCCATCCTGGTAAGTCCCACGCCATTGCTGGTGGCCAATGTGCCAAGATGTCTAGCCATTTCCATTTGGTAACCTCCCATTATGTTCTGCTATTCCTCAGTTTACATGAGTGTGGAGTGGTGGTGGTGAAGGGGCTTGTGTACGTGAATGAAGCTGTGAGCTATATAATGTAGGGCCAGTATAGGTGGGCAGATGATAGCAGAGAGGTCAGACAAATCCCAAACCACTAAAGAAGGAACTGGCAAGCCACTCCAGTATCTCTGGCCTACAAACCTTGTAGATCAGCACAGGCTCATCCCTACAACCCCGTATGACTTTCGCAGGATGCGCAGAAGGAGCTCACTGCGTTGGTGGAGATAAGCGCCATAGGCGCTCATCCCTATGACCCAGTAGCACTTAGGCAGGGAACCCGAAGGTGCTCAAGGTGCTGGTGGAGATGAGCGCCATAGGCGCTCATCCCTACGACCCCTTACGACTTTACCATTATACCTACGAACCGCGGGACTACACATCAACACAAAACTCAAATACACAATTCACAGTGAGAGACCCGAAGCGCTTTTAAAAAATCTCATAAAAAAAAAATACGGCCTGTAACACTTAAAAAAACAAAACCGCAACTTAGAGAAAAAAAAATAAGACCCGCAAAAAATACGAACTTAAAGGCTGTCCCGAACACAGAGAAAAAAAAGAAAAACACATATAATACAAACCAAATCTAAAAAAAACATCACACACAGCAAGGGGGGACACCCAGGACATCTGGAAGTAATGTTACATGTCAATTTAAGTCCAATTTCCAGAGTTTGTCATAGAGCCACATTCAATAGAGCTTTCAGGAGATCCAAGAGCCGGTAGGTGAGGTTGCAAGTTAATTTGCTATTCAATTGGCATCTTTTAGAGGGCTCGGACTCGCTTCGGAGTTACAGGCTTGAAAAAATGGCATTGGTTAATTTTGCAACGCACAGCCTCGAGAAGCCTTCGATCCCTCACTTTCGCAAGGCTAAAATCGCAAATCGCTATTCACTTGCTCAATTTCCTCAAGCCTGCAAATGTTTTCACACCGGTAAACGGCAAATGAAGGAGGAAATCCTACAAGTGCTAGAGAGGACCCGCAAGGGGGTTAAACACCTATTAGAAGCACTGTAAATGCAAATAAAAACTCAATACTGCACTATAAATAACGGGGAAAGTGATGACAGGCATTAGAATTAATTGCACAACAGTCTCAAGCTCGCAAATCATTAGGATATTAAAATTATTTTTGTGTTTAATTTTGGGGTTAAATCAATCTCGGGTATCAATGAGTTAATACATATCAGGCCACCCATATGGACTACAACAATATTGGCATTCATTTTCATAATTCTTTATTTTGCAGGTTTTGCGAGTCTGATTGCATATCAGACCCCCAAACCAAATTAAATTAGATGTAACCTCCATGTTTTACTGCCGTAAGAATGACAGTCTCATTTTCTGTTTGCTTATCCGAAATAGGCAGTTACGGGCTTACTGAATTGATCATGTTCCCGCCCTGAACTGCTCCGAAGCAGTGCATGGTTTACGGTTTTGGCTTGGGGCCCGTAACTTGCGGCCTTGAGCAATTGAATAGCATTGCAGTCGAAGAAGAACGGGAGCCCGCAACTCACTTGCAGACATTCGGCTGTCTGTGATCGAGTTGCTGGCTTGGAATTTGTTAAAGCAAGATTACTTTCATTGCTGGGACAAGCGTATCCCGGGGTAAAACCTTTTATCACCTTCCTCATGCACTCTCCTCTTGGCTCAGATATCTGGGAGACACAAATGATACACTACACACAATGGATTGGTATTAAATGATCTCAATTTTTTGAATATTCAAGGTAGCTTATAAAAGGTACCTATGCCCATACCTTGCATTAACAGAGGTAAATGCTGAGTCATCTTTATGCAGGTTCAAGAAATACAGGTCATGACAGGTTTAGGTATGTGTACATAGATACCTGTTTTAGATTACATTAGTTATAACTAGAAATACAAGTCCTCCAGAAACTATTTATGGAGTATCAAAGGGTCTTGTTGATAAAACAAGGGGAATGGCTCTAGGCATCATTGTAATCAGAATTGTAGAAGGTACAAAATGTCAAATCAAATATTAGTAGGATCACAAGGCCAAATAAAATATTAATAGGGATTAACATTTGTATTATACTTCAACAATCCCTTCTTTTGTTCTGAAAGAACAACAATACAAAAAATGGTGTTTAGCAGAAATGTTGAAACTTATGGAGATGCAGGTGATTCTGTTCTAGATGGGCCACAGACATAAAATTGGTTCAGCATTATTTGGAAGCATAGCAATATACAGACCCTGGGGCTTAGCTGTGGGGGGTTTTAATAAAGGGTTCCTGGGTTCAGTTAAGAATAGCAGAATGTTTCACTAAGTCAGCAATACCAGACAAGTTAAAGGGAACTGGTGTCATAGGGAACCCTGCATTCACTCTATGAGGTGTGTTTGCACATATCCAACAATTCTGATTGGATGAATTGATCAGTTGTGTTAATTGATAAGTTTGGTTGCAGGCTCTGAGGAATGAGTTGTCATAAGTTGGAGCATGCAAAAGTTCTGAATAACAAATGGTAAAAACATGAAAATATAGGTGGAGTCTCTGCTGTAGGGGCCCATTTCAGATGACTGGCATGGATCCAGGTGGGGATCTCTTCAGTGAGGACGGCGGTTCTGGTCACAGCGATGACAGTTGTTGGAGGTCCGTAAGGTGTATCCAGTGGTTTGTTCTGTATGATCCTTTTCACCAACACTTGATCTCCTGGCCTGAAAGGGTGTGTTGGTTCCCCTGATGGAAGTGGAAGAGCGAGAGCTACATTACCGTAGATGTTATTCAATTTATTGATCAATTGCTGTACATATTCTTCCTGAATTATATCTATTGAGACCTTCCCCTGGGGGCTGGACTTACCACCACAGCTGGGTACAGGGAAAGGTCTTCCCATTAAAACCTCAAAGGGAGAGAGACCAGTAGTAGCATTGGGGGTCACACGAATTTCTGCTAAAATTGCTGGTAAATATTGTGGCCAATTTTTGAAAGTGCCATTAGTTCCCTTCCTTAGCTTATCCTTAATGGTTCTATTTGTCCTTTCTACCTGTCCAGAGGACTGAGGATGGTAGGGAATATGGAATTTCCAGTCAACACATAGTAATCTGGCAATTTCCTGAGTTACTTTGGAGGTAAAAGGTGTTCCGTTATCACTATTAATTTGTAGTGGACAACCAAATCGTGGTATAATCTCTGTACATAGGATCTTTGCGACAACCTTTGCATTTTCCCTTGCTGTTGGAAAAGCTTCTACCCAAAATTGATCACAGATTACAAGGAGATACCTAAAAGGGCCACTAATTGGCATATGAGTAAAATCAATTTGTAGCTGTTGCATAGGACCTTCAGGGGGTGGTAGGTGCTCATGCTGAACTTGTAACCCTGTATTTGGATTGTTTTGAGCACATACTAAGCAATGTGATAATTGCTTTTGTACTAATGTAGAAGCATCTTTTATCACAAATCTCTTGCTCATCTTATTGAGTGTGTTTCTTTTACTCAAGTGGCCAATACCATGAAAATGGGCAGTAAAAATAGGGGCACTGGATTGTGGAATACCAACTCGTCCCTCCTTATCTGACCAGAGACCATTAGGATCGAGGGTCAGATGTTGCTGCTTCCAAAAGGAGAGATCAGCCTCTGTTACGTACCGTTGGAGGGAGATGAGTGGAAAATCAGGGATAGAAGGAACATGGAGAAGAGCACGTTGAGAGTAAAAAGTGGATAGGTAAAGAGGATGAAGAGGAGCATTTAAAGCAGCATTCTTAGCAGCTGAGTCAGCAAGAGTATTTCCCTGAGATACTAAGGAAGAGTCAGAAGAATGTCCTTTACATTTAACCACAGCAATAGTGGATGGTAGCTGAATAGCGTCTAGCAGCTAGGAAACAAGGTCAGAGTGAGAAATCCCTTTACCATCAGCAGAAACAAAACCTTGTAATTGCCAAATGCGGCCAAAATCATGGACAACCCCAAAAGCATATCTAGAGTCTGTGTAAATAGTAACAGGACGGTCCTTAAAAATGCGACAAGCTTCAATGAGAGCAACGAGTTCTGCAGCTTGGGCCGAAACAAAAGGCAAAGAATGAGCTGCAAGTACTGTATCAGGAAGTTGTACAACTGCAAAACCTGTGTGAAATTGGGCATCTGAGGGGCGGGAGCAAGAACCATCAACAAAAACAATGTCACCGCCAGGTAATGGGGTAGGCTGAAGATCAGGTCGGGGAGATGTCTCAGTATGTATGTTGTCTATACAATCATGTGCTTCAGGTGGGAGTACAGGATCTGATCCTGTAGCTAGTAGTTTCCATAGAAGGTAGGCTGGGCCATGGTGGTCTGAGGCATATTTGATAACAAGGTTGGAAGTTTCAGTGAGGATAGCTTCATATCCAGATCTCCGCTGAGCAGTCATGTGCTGTGTGGTGGAATTTTGTAGGAGAGCGAGTACCTGGTGAGTGGTGTGAAGAATGAGTGCGTGTGAGAGTACTAGAGGTTGGGATGATTCTACCATCATTGCCGCAGCAGCAACGGCCTGCAAGCAAGCAGGCATGCATCGAACCACACGGGGCAAAAATTTAGATAAAAAGGCCACAGGCCTATAGCCAGCGCCATGTTCCTGCGCTGAGACTCCCGCCACCTTGTCCCCATCCTCCTTAACATATATATGAAATGGTAACTGATAGTTTGGAAGACCCAATGCAGGTGCTTGACAAAGAGATGACTTGAGGTACTTGTATGCTTTGTCCATTTGAGCAGTCCATGACAGTAAATCAGGAGCTTGTTGCAAAGTTGCTGTACGCAGGATGTGATCATAATAGGAACAGTCTGGAATCCACTGGCGGCAATATGCAAAAACACCCAGGAAGGAGAGCAGAACATTCTTACTTTTGGGTTTTGGCAGACGTGTAAGGGCAGAAACACGTTCTGGGGACAATAGTCTTTGTGCATGGGAGAGGAGGAATCCCAAATAGTGGACAGTTTGCTGACAGTACTGCATCTTGCCAGGGGAGACCTTATGTCCAGTAAGAGCAAGCTGTGAGAGAAGAGAAAGCGTATCTTCTTGGCAGGCTTCTAGATTTGTACTGCACAGGAGCAGGTCATCTACATACTGGAGGAGGACAGAGCCCAATGGGGGGGTCCAAGACTGCAAGGTGGCACGGATGCAGCAGAATAGGCTGTGGGGGAATCACAAAAGCCTTGTGGGAGGCGTGTCCACGTAAACTGATGGCCCCGGAAATTGAAGGCAAACAAAGGTTGAGTAATAGGGTCAACTGGAATACTAAAAAATGCGGAATTTAGGTCTAAACAAGTGAAATACGTGGCATTTGCTGGTATGGCAGTGATAATAGAGTTAACATCTGGAACAATGGGAGCCAAAGGCTCAACCAAAATATTAATGGCCCTAAGGTCCTGTGTGAGGCGCCAGGTCTGCCAACCTGGTTTGGGGACAGGATTGATGGGAGTATTGTAAGGGGAGGTTGTAGGAACAATGACTCCCTTTTCCAATAACTCCTGAATAATGGGCAAAATACCTTTCTTCCCTGTCCCTAGATAATGGGTACTGTTTAATATAGACTGGATAAACACCTGGGCGGAGTTTGGCTATGTAAGGTGTACAGGAAACAAATCCTGGGTCAGTTGGAGAAGTAGACCACAGAGAGGAGGGTAAATGATGCAAAGAAGGTGGCAATTGGTCAAAAAGAGTAGATTGGGCAATAAAACAAGAAAGATTGTCCAGGGGAATGTATTTAGTCTGTGTACACAGTCCATCACCTACCAGCCAAGTAAACATATTTTGTCTGTGATTAAGTAAATAAGCAGCAGTAGGAGTAAGCCACACACCTTGTATGATGTCAGGGGTACCATCTGATAGTTGATCAAAATCTAGCGGAAAGCATGGTAAAGGGTTACTCAGAGAAGTGACAGACACAGTTCCAGTGAGAGAGGGAGAAATAGCCCTGCATAAGGTGTCAGTTGAGGAAGCAATGAGGTAAATAGAAGGTGAGGTAGGTGCCTCCTCATAGGCTGACAAAAAATTTAAGCGAGGTTCGTTAGGAGGGCGTAAGTGGTAAGGTGAGTCACCTAGGATACCTCCTTTATTGTCCACTAAGAGGTTAATCTGTAATTTAGAAACTAAGTCCCTACCCAAGAGATTTACGAGGAAACTTAGGGAGGATCAAAAATGTATGAATGAAACATTCCATGCAGTTATCCTCTTTAGGTAGTATCTTGATAGGTAAGGGAGGTGTAATGAGACATGGAATGGAGACCCCTCCAACACCAATTGAGGATTCGCCTGGGTCAAAAGTTTCCCCTTTATAAAAGTTAGCAGACATGGATGAGCGAGTTGCTCCAGTATCGACAAGAAATTCGTATACCTGCCCATTAATTGAAAGTGATAATAGTGCCAACTCATCACATCGCCTAGATAACTGGGAAAGATAACAAGCGATAGGGTCTATCCTCTGTTAGGGCGGTCTCCACCCCATGCAATTGGGAACTTAATTGCCTGATTTTGGCTATTCTGTGCCCCTTGGACACGCCATGGAGACCTGCATTCCCTATGCCAGTGTCCTGTGTTACCACAATTAAAACATGTACCCTGCTGATTAGCTCTACCTCCTGAACTATGTCTCTTGCCCTGGGTGTGTCTGTGCTCCCTGCGCTGACCATTCTGTGAATTATTATAGTGGTTTCTGTTATTATTAAAAGGATCCCTCTGCCGGCCCCTAATATTAGAGTACATAACAGTAGAAGGGGTCTTAATTGTCTGAGGTGCTAAAAAGACTTTACCAGCATCTTTAACTCTGACTGCCTCTATCCATTCTTGTGCACTTCTTTATGCCAATCATCAATACATTGCCTTACAGTCTGTGACACATCCGGTTGTAGAGGAAGCAATCCGGTCTTAGATTGGCCATGGCATGTTGCACAAAAAGTGCTCCCATGTCCATGGTCCATCCACATTCCTCCAACCAACATCTCTTAAACCTGACAAAAAAATCTGACACTTCTTCTCCCTCCTTATGCTTACACACCAGTGCAGGAGACACATCTTGCATTTGCCCATGCATAGCATTCAACATATTCTGTATTTCTTTCCACATTTCATCAACCTTTGTATGATCATTCCATGGGTTATCATTAGTCTCAGGGGGAGTATCATAACTTCCACGTAAATACTTAATATTCTTCCAATTTATGTCAAAGCCTTTAGCACATCTATCCAATAAAAAATTATAGTCTGTTCCATTCAGACAAAGCCCTTTAGTACATCGTTTCAGATAAGCTACAGCAGCTGCAGGATTTTTTATAAGATTTGGGCATCCTTCAGCCAAGGCATTATTTAACAGTACATCAGGAGGTTTATGAATTACCTGGGTGCCTACGGTCATAAAGGGCATTGCAAGGCTTGCTGTTGTACCTATATTTGCATTTTCAGATGATGCATTAGATGCTGTACCTGATGTAGAGGCTGCTGCAGCCCTCTGGTTTCTAGTTTGAATGGGAGAATGAAAGTCCTCCGTTACCATATGAGATAATGAGTCCTGAGACTCAGGTGTAGGGGTGTTGGCATATGGCCATGGTTTTACAGTGGTGGCAAGCTGTATCAATTCATCATCAGTGTCACTTTTAATCATATTCAAGGCATTAGTTTTATATGGATTAGGTTTTATCAATTTTGGGTATACATGTAGAGTTTTTGTATCTTCAAGTGGGGAGGATGGAATTAAAGGAGCAGATAAGTGGGAATACTTAAATGTGGGCATATTAGGGTTAGGAGGAGTTTCCTCTGCAATCTTTATCCAAACATTGGCACATTCTTTCATGTAAGAAAAATCCCACTTTGGATCATGACCACACCAAAACCATGATGGATCATCTAGCAGCATTCCCTTTAATAGCCAAATGCTAAATGAACTAAAGGACCCTTCCCTTGGAAAAGGGGCTGCCTGTGTTCCTAAACTTTCAGTCCAGCCGGCCACATTATCTACAAAAGGGTCACAATAATAATCTCCTGCCACTCTGGCAACATATTCTTTGGGAGTTTCTCTCGGTTTATGACCTGGGAGTTTAGTTAATATTTCACCTTTTGCCCCATTTACCTTTAGCTTAGTTTTAAAGGGAATAATGGTCTTAGTAACTGTCCCCTTGGATACCTTTGGGCTCTCTCCTTTGGATTTAGAATTCCCCATATTTTACACAGTAAGCAGTATAAATGCAGATAAAACACTTAACGACAATTTATATTGTGCAGAAAAGTAAGAGAAAAAAAATAATAAAAAAAAATAATAATAATAATTTGATGTCATATATGAATTATTTCAGTTTGGGTTAAAAAAGTTTGGTTAGCATAAAAACCCTCCTTCTTTTCTGCTTATACAACACCTCAATAATATTTAAGACAAAACAAGAATTACATTTAGATAAAATATCCAAAAATGGCCAACAGCATATGAACATAATATTCATCCAGAGGTGATCAGGTTCTGGAGCAATATTATACATAAAACAATTTATCAACTGTCAGTCAAAAATGGATATCCTATTCATAGGATTTGTATATCAGTATAAAAATATACTCATAAGATCTCATAAGACATATTGTGACAAAACACATAACATAAAACATATAACCAGAAAATTGTGAGCTCACCAAAATAATATATATATATATATATATATATATATATATATATATATATATATATATATATATATATTTGCATAATTCTTCACAAACTATTTATTAAAGACAGGCCTACCATATTTAGTATTTTGAACCTTAAAATATAATTGAACTGAAGGAGAAAAAAAAAAAAAATAATTAGTTTCTCAAATCATCAGACATCTTTTTTTTTTCTCCATGATTTCATAATACTAAATACATAAAATAAACATAAAAAAATCATATATTATATGTTGATTCTAACCCTAATTGCCACAACAATAACACAATATTTACATTTTTTTTTTTTTTTAACCAAGAGGAGAGAATTTTGGAAGGTGATAAACCACCAAAGGAAAGGACTCAAAACTTTCACAGCAAAAAAAGGAAAGGACTCTAACCTTTCACAGCAAAATAGGAAAGGACTTTAACCTTTCACAGAAAAAGGAAAGGACTTTAACCTTTCACAGAAAAAAAAAAACTGTCCCAATTTATGATACCCCTGCAGAAAAGGTGAGCATAAAAGAACAAAACAAAAAAGAATGTTTTCTTTTTCTTTTTACTCACCAATTCTGGAGGGACATCCGGACAAATCCCCCATCTGTTAAAACAAGATTACTTTCATTGCTGGGACAAGCAATGGGTAAAATCCCCATCCGGGGTAAAACCTTTTATCACCTTCCTCATGCACTCTCCTCTTGGCTCAGATATCTGGGAGACACAAATGATACACTACACACAAGGGATTGGTATCAAATGATCTCAATTTATTGAATATTCAGGGTAGCTTATAAAGGTACCTATGCCCATACCTTGCATTAACAGAGGTAAATGCTGAGTCATCTTTATGCAGGTTCAAGAAATACAGGTCATGACAGGTTTAGGTATGTGTACATAGATACCTGTTTTAGATTACATTAGTTATAACTAGAAATACAAGTCCTCCAGAAACTATTTATGGAGTATCAAAGGGTCTTGTTGATAAAACAAGGGGAATGGTTCTAGGCATCATTGTAATCAGAATTGTAGAAGGTACAAAAGGTCAAATCAAATATTAGTAGGATCACGAGGCCAAATAAAATATTAATAGGGATTAACATTTTTATTATACCTCAACAGAATTGAATGTGGCCCATAGTCTAGAATAAACATGATACTTAGCACCTGCCAGGGTCACACGTAGTCACTACACCACTGCAACCAGAATCTGATGAAAAAAGGATCATCAGAAATCACTCCATTTAATTGAAGAAACCATTAATGTGCAGAGCACTTACAACTTGTCTATATATGCTCAATTAAACAGTTGATTAAACTTCTGGACTGTGTAATCCAATCCAGTTTCACACATACAGTGTGTTGAAAAAAGAAATATCTGAAAAAAAGTGGTCAACATGCATGTACAGTACAGTGGTAAATACTGTAACTGTAACAATATACCAACTCACCTGATTCCCATCTGCAAGCATTACTAACTATTAGCTAGTTCTCTGGATAACTCACTGGCCATGATCATTAATAATTATGTGTTTTCTCACAATAAATGCTTATCTGTGATCTGCGTCAGTGGTCTTTCCTCCTCTCCCTGCGCCAGTTCCTGCTGGGTGGGGGCTTGCTACTCCATTTCCTGCTCCTGTTAATCTGATACCCCCGTCTCTGGCTCACCACTGGACCCTGACCTCCTTGATGCTGAAAGAGAGAAAAGAACGGTAACGGTATGATGAATAATAGATTGTTTTGAGAGCATTTCTAACTATCTGACATCTAGGATTGAACCTGGATGATTCTCCTAATTGCAACTCAGATTAGCTATCATATGCTAGATAGGATTTATTCTTTGGTTTATGGTCTCGATCGTTCCTGGCTCCTAACCCTATCTTGATTCTGGCTGTGTTCTGTAACTGCAAAGGCTGCAGTGGGCACACCGATAAATGGATGCTTAATTACTGTTGTCCAGGAATGACAGTGATTGGTCAGCTTCATGAATTTAATGATGCATCCATCTATCCCTTGTTAATTCCATGGAGCTGACATGTCAGTGTCCTTGTTGGTCATCATGTGCATGTGTAGTGTGTGTGACGCACATGTGGTGGCATGTTGGTGTATATTATATTCACCTGACATGGAAGCTGGGTCCTGCTGGGCCACCAGGCCTGAAGCTCCAGTGGTGGGCAATGGTCTCAGAAGGTCCCAGGTGACCCTCTCCCACTCATTATAGGTCACAATGCGGCCCTGGTCCTCCTTATACATCATCCTCCTCACCTTGACTCACCCTCCTAGCCCTTCTCGCCCGCCTCTCAGTCCTCCACCTCCTTACCTCCTTTCCCTCCTCGCCCTCCTCTCCTCTCCTCCTCCCCTATCTCCCCCTTCATCATATCACAAAATTTTAATAAGAATAGATAAACACAAGTTTTGCAGTATATGTGTGTAGAAAAAAAATGTGTGTGCTATGTGTTATTAATAACAACAGTTTGCAGGCGCTGAAAGGATTTACGGACTTGCATCTCAATCCCGTAACTCCCGCCATGGTCTAATTTAAAAGCTTTGTAACTCAGCCAAACCTCAACGCCGCAGCCACTGCACTTACAGGCTTCATATTTAATAGGGCTGACAGTGTAACAAGATCTATAAACACTTATATAAATAAATAAATATATATATATATATATATATATATATATATATATATATATATATATATATATACAGTGGGCAGGGGGGGGGGGTAATTGAACCCCTGCTGATTTTGAAGGTTTATCCACTGACAAAGAAATGACCAGTCTATAATTTTAATGGTAGGTGTATTTTAACAGTGAGAGACAGAATAACAACAACAAAAAACATGTCAAAAAAATTATAAATTGATTAGCAGGTCAATGAGGGAAATAAGTAATTGACCCCTTCAACTTAGCCAACAAGGGTTTTGCCACCAAGTACTATCACAGAGGTCAGACGTTTCTTGTAGTTTACCACCAGGTTTGCACACGTCTCAGGAGGGATTTTGTCCCACTCCTCTTTGTAGATCCTCTCCAAGTCATTAAGGTTTCGAAGCTGATGTTTGGCAACTCGAACATTCAGCTCCCTCCACATATTTTCTATTTGATTAAGGTCTGGAGACTGGCTAGGCCACTCCAGGACCTTGATGTGCTTCTTATTGAGCCACTCCTTTATTGCCTTGGCTGTGTGTTTTGGGTCATTGTCATGCTAGAATACCCATCCACGACCCACTTTCAATGCTATGGCTGAGGGAAAGAGGTTCTCACCCAAGATTTTATGGTGCATCGTCCCTTTGATGCGGTAGAGTTGTCCTGTCCCCTTAGCAGAACAACACCCCCAAAGCATAATGTTTCCACCTCCATGTTTGACGGTGGGGATGGTGTTCTTGGGGTTATAGGCAGCATTCTTCCTCCTCCAAACATGGCGAGTTGAGTTGATGCCAAAGAGCTTGATTTTGGTCTCATCTGACCACATCACTTTCACCCAGTTCTCCTCTGAATCATTTAGATGTTCACTGGCAAACTTCAGACGGGCCTGTACATGTTCTTTCTTGAGCAGGGGGACCTTGCGGGCACTGCAGGATTTCAGTCTTTCATGGCGTAGTGTGTTACCAATTGTTTTCTTGGTGACTATGGTCCCAGCTACCTTGAGATCATTAACAAGATCCTCTTGTGTAGGTCTGAGCTAATTCCCCACTGTTCTCATGATCATTGAAACGCCACGAGGTGAGATCTTGCATGGAGCATCAGACAAAGGGAGACTGGCAGTTATTTTGTGTTTCTTCCATTTGTGAATAAACGCACCAACTGTTTTCACCGTCTCACCAAGCTGCTTGGTGATGGTCTTGGCCATGGTGGAGAGTTTGGAATCTGATTGATTGATTGCTTTTGTGGACAGGTGTCTTTTATACAGGTAACAAGCTGAGATTAGGAGCATTCCATTTGAGAGAGTGGTCCTAATCTCAGCTCGTTACCTGTATAAAAGACACCTGGGAGCAAGAAATCTTGCTGATTGATAGTGGATCAAATACTTATTTCCCTCACTGATCTGCAAATCAATTTATAACTTTTTTGTCATGCTTTTTTTTTTTTATTATTATTCTGCCTCTCACTGTTAAAAAACCATCTCCCATTAAAATTATAGACTGATCATTTCTTTGCCAGTGGACAAGCGTTCAAAATCAGCAGGGGATCAAATATCTTTCTCCCCACTATATATATATATATATATATATTTATATATATATATATATATATATATATATATATATATATCACATATATAGTTGTGAGAATGCGGGCCGCTGCTCACGCTTGCGGGCTCGCGCAGTGAGCTCGCAAGAACTGCGTCCCTCGCAAACCGAGGGACGCAGTTCCCCGCAAATGCGGGTCCTCGCGAAGTGAGGGGACGCATTTGCGGTGGTGGAGCATCCCAACGACCCCGCAAATGCGGATCCTCGCGAAGGGTCCGCATTTGCGGAGGTGGAGGCTCCTACGTCGGCTGTGTTAACACAAACACACCACACACACGACTTTTTAACAACAAAAAAAAGACGTAACGTCCCCGCAAATGCGGATCCTCGCGAAGGTGGAGGCTCCAACGTCGGCTGTGTTAACACACACACACGATTTAAAAAAATAAATAAATCTCAAAGGCGCTTCACACCGGTTACACACACACCGCTCAAAGGCGCCTCACACCGGTTACACACACACACACACCGCGACCGAGGGCCTCAGTTGCTGGCATGGAGCGCCGAAGGTGCTCCATGACAGCAAGTGAGGCCCTCGCTTTCGAAAATGTGGGTCCTCGCGAAGCACTTAGGGAATGAGGCAACCTTAACGTAACAGACATGACACGCACTAAGAATCCCACTATAACGGCCGACCCGCGAGCCACTACAAACAGTGAAAACACACCAAATACTCACAAAAACTACATAAAAAGCTTACCCATAGCAAGGGGGGAACCCAGGACGTCTGAAAGTGAAGTTACACCTCCATTTAAGTCCAAATTCCCGACTTCAGACACACGAAAATCCCCTAAGCGAGAGAAAAAATGGCAGCCGAAAAAAACGAAATCGAGGCTCACCTCGGAAACCTGCATTAACCTCAGAACCAACCTTAACGTAACAAACACCCACACGCACAACAAATGGCGGAACTGCGCGCACCTAAAAACAATCAAACCACACCAAATACTCACAAAAACAACATAAAAAGCTACCCATAGCAAGGGGGGGCACTCAGGACCTCTGAAAGTGAAGTTACACCTCCATTTAAGTACAAATTCCCGAGTTCACACACACAAAAATCCCCTAAGCGAGAGAAAAAAATGTCCGCCGAAAAAAATGAAAACGAGGCTCAAAGACCCAGGACCGCTCAGCCACCTACAACTTACCCAAGAAGGGATCCGAGATAAGATCGGAACCCGGATTAACCGCAGGGGATCCGAGATAAGCTCAGAGCCCTGCATTAACCCCACATTAACCATCGCAGTGGGGTTCCCGATTGCACGCAATCGGGGACCCCCGCTGCAATCAAAATTCCCGCGCTACAGGTCCTTAAAGGACCGTAAAGGTCCTTAAAGGACCCGTTGTAAAATTAAAATAAATACACTGTCACCCTGTCAATCATAGGGGTCAATACAGACCCCCATAAAACCGTCATTAACCCTGTCACTCATGGGGGTCAATAGAGACCCCCATAAGCCCTTCATTAACCCTGTCACTCATGGGGGGCAATACAGACCCCCATAAGCCTCTATTTAACCCCATCAGTCCCATAAGGGTATATTAACACCATTATGGGCCTGTTACAACACTACATTAACCACATAAGTGCCATGATGCACTATGCCACCCCCAATAAAACATTAAAGATCAACTAAACACCCTCTACACTAACATATTAACATCTACACTACCTACCCCCTATTAACCCCCACCACTCTAATTACAGAAAATAAAAAAGCCTAAAGTCACAAAAAAATTAAAATCTACATTACATAAAAAAAAAACTAACTCACAAAAAAAATAAACTACATTACACAAAATAAAAAAACCTAAGTCACAAAAAATAAAAAAGGAACATTACAGAAAAAAAAAACATTACAACCCCCCCCTTCACTACAGAAAAAAATAAATACACACCTGAAAAGGAAATACATATAATACAAGTACATACAATACAAATACATACACTACAAATACATACAATACAAATACAATACAATTACAATACAATACACCACTATCTAATATACATTACACAATCTAACTAAATAAATAGCATCATCTAATATACATCCTAACTATATAATAATACATTCCCAATCTATCTAAATAAATAGCATAATCTAATATACATCCTATCTATATAATAATACATTCCCAATCTATCTAAATAAATAACACAATTTAATATAAAATACATCCTATGCTATCTATATAAAACCCCTAGCTAACATACAATAAATGCTATCTATATATTAACTAATCTAAGACTAAGCTAAAATAAAAAAAATTAAGACCACTTACCTTTGCAGATGTCCATTACAATCAGCCACCTACGAAAAAAAAATAAAAAAAAATTAGTGCAACACGTTTACAGTTATAAAATAAACATTCAAGACATTCTATACATTCTATACATTCTATACATTCTAAATATTCTACTCACCTTTCCGCCATGTCCCGTCCGGCATTCTTTAAATCCTTCTGCGGCACGGCACCTGTTAAAAAAAAAAAAAACATTAATACACATACATCAAAATAAAATAAACATAATCTACATTCTACTTACCTCCCCGAGAAGTCTCCGGCCTCCTCCGGATCGTCTTCTGCCACGCCCTGTAAAAAAAAAAAAAAAATATATATATATATACTTACATCCGCACTCCCGGACATCCCCGACGCTAATGAAGCTCCAGGAGAATTTTCCGGAAGAAAATAAGCAATGGCGCCTTCTGATTGGTTGAAAACGCTGTCTATCAAATTTACCCAATCAGGAGTCGCCAATGTGTGAGTGAATCAGAAAGGGATACACCCTAAAATCCCACTCTGATTGGATAATGCACCTATCAATCTTTATTTAAACCAATCACAAGGCGCAGATGCCTTCAGCCAATCACAATGGAATACACCCCCACAGGGTGATTGGTTGGAGCCTCTGCGCATTCTGATTGGTTGCACTGACAATAGCCAATCACAATGGAATACACCCTCACATACTGATTGGTGAAGGATTTGCGCATTCTCATTGGCTACTGTTAAAATCAATCAATATTACAGCCAATGGGAAGGCGTAGATGTCTTCACCAATCAGTACGTGGGGGTATATTCCATTGTGATTGGCTGATTGCAATAAAGCCTTATTATTGGTTCAAATAAAGATTGAACGGTGTGTTATCCAATCAGCGTTGTATTTTGGGGTGTATACTTTTTTCATTGGTTCCCAAATGGGGTCTTCTCATTGGCTGAATTTGATAGACAGCCTTTTCAGCCAATCAGAAGCCGCCATTGCCAATTTTAGTCTGGAACACTCCATAGGAAGGTCATTAGCGTCGGAGACATCCGCTAGGGTGGATGTGTGCCATTTTTTTTTTCTTTTTAAAGGCGCGGATGCTTCCCGGAGAAGACGAGGAGGCCGACGGAACATGGCGGACTGAACATGGAGGACGTGACATGCTGGAACGGGACATGCTGGAAAGGTGAGTATAATATTTAGAATATTTAGAATGTTTAGGTATTTCATGTAAACGTGTTGTATTCATTTTTGGAATCTTTTTTACCGTAGGTTGCTGATCTGAAGAAACATCTCAAAGGTAAGTGGTCTTAATTATTTTATTGTAGCTTACAATTAGGGTAGCTATATATATATAGATAGCATGTATTGTATATTAGATAGATAGTCGGATGTATTATTAGATAGTATTGTATATTACATAGTGGGATGTATATTACATTATATAGTGGCATGTGTATTACATAGTGGCATTTATATTACATAGTGGCATGTATAGTAGATAGTGGCATGTATATTACATAGGTGTAATGATATAGGAATCACAAGGTTTTGGAGACCAGCAGCCTAGGTCAGCAATAATCCAATTCAGCAAGTTGTAGGTGAAACAGGAACAAGCTTTATTGAAGGGAACAGGAACCACAATAATCTGGCAAGGTACATTGACAGGAAGTGCCTTATATAGGCCAAGGACCAGACACCTGACCAGGCGCAGCTGAAGAGACTTAGGCACTGATACTATTGCTAGCAGAGTCAAGGTTATCAGATCTCAATGAAATTCACAAAGGCAGGCTGGCACAGTGGTAGGGAAGAGGCTCAGCAGCCTGGGGACCAGGGTTCAAAACCCAGCAGAGTCAATTCCTCACAATAGGGTTGTATTGTATTTTATTTAATTGTATTGTATTTTATTTTATTTAATTGTGTTGTATTGTATTATATGTATGTATTATATGTATTTCATTTTCAGGTGTGTAATTTTTTTAAAAATTTTGTAGTGACGGGAGGTTGTAATGTATTTTTTTATTTTCTGTAATGTTCCTTTTTTTATTTTTGGTCACTTAGGTTTCTTTTTTTGGTTCTGTAATGTACATATTTTATTTTTGTTGATTTTAGTTTTTCTTATTTTATGTCATGTACATTTCTGCTTTTTGAGGAATTTAGTTACTTGAGGCACACAGTACACTCACATTGTGTGACAAACAGCATTTCAACACTTTCTTTTATTGACCGTCATTTTTTGACGGGCAAGTCGCTAGTATATATATATATATATATATATATATATATATATAGTGCGGAGAAAGATATTTGATCCCCTGCTGATTTTAAACATATATATATATATATATATATATATATATATATATATATATATATATATATATATATATATATTTATTTATTTATATTTGTTGTTCAATTGTGTCCGAATCTGCATGAACCTCTAGAGCCAAGCACGCCAGGAACATCTATTGTTATGTCTCTGGTCATGCTTATTCATAAAGTTATCTTGGCAAAGATACTTTAGAAGCCTGACAGTTCCTCTCAAGTGGAACAGGATTTGTCTGACCTTTCAGCTATGCCCTGCCCGTTTTATACCATACCCATAAACATATATATATATATATATATATATATATATATATATATAGTGATAGAGTGCCCCCCCCCCCCCCCCCCCCCAGAGGATGGTGCAAGATACAGAGCCTTGAAGAGTTCTGTGCAGGAGTGATGGATTTAAACTTCCGGATGAGCTTTAATTCCAAGTGGAAGCAGCAGTTAAGAGGCTGGAAAGAAGAGATAGGCGGGCCCAGGTGGTGTGCTGCTGATTAGCAGCCACTGCAAGCTACAGAGAGAAGCTTTCTGGCTGATCCTGTGTGAATCTGCAGTCAGTATTGTGGAAGACAACCTGAAGGAGAAAATATTGTGTACTGAGGATTCCCAGGCAGAGTGGCCTAAGAAGACACGGTCTATGCCAGTTTGGAGCTGCCGCTGGGATAAGACATTGGAGCCGAGGATCCATTGCAGCCGAGAAGCTGAGAAAGAGAGACTGGATTTAAAGTTACCATTATAGAGACTGATAAAACACCCCCAGAGAAGGGACTGTTTATCTTAAGAGTGCCTTTATTTATTAGAGTACCTGCTGTACTATTTATGGGTCCCTGGGGGCAGGGCACATGGAGAGACGGGTGGGCCGGTGCCCTGACCACTAGGTGGTGAAAACCTCTGACTACTAGGTGGTGAAAACCTGTGACGACTAGGTGGTGAAAATCCGTGACAATAGGACCTGCTATATTCCAGAGACTATTGTTTTACCTGAAGGCCGAGAAGCTTTTTCAGGGCTAGTCAGGGGGTTCCTAAAAAATAGTAAGCTCATTTATGTAGATGTTTATTTAATGCTGGAAATAAGCTGTTGTTTGTTTGGAAATATTTTATTAAAAGAAAAAATAAAAAACATATTGGGACTCTGTAATTTATGTGGATCACTGGAGAAATCAGTAGCCAAAGTTCTGCCAGGTCACACTGGTGTCAGAAATACTACTGATGAACAGTCCTGTACCGCCAGGTTTCTGTGTTGTAAAAAAAATAGACAAAGATAAATCATTTCAGAACTTTTTCCACCTTTAATGTGACCTATAAACTGTACAACTCAATTGAAAAACAAACTGAAATCTTTTAGGTAGAGGGAAGAAAAAATATAAAAATAAAATAATATGGTTGCATAAGTATGCACAGCCTTAAACTAATACTTTGTTGAAGCACCTTTTGATTTTATTACAGCACTCAGTCTTTTTGGGTATGAGTCTATCAGCATGGCACATTTTGACTTGGCAAGATTTGCCCACTCTTCTTTGCAAAAACACTCCAAATCTGTCAGATTGCAATGGCATCTCCTGTGCACAGCCCTCTTCAGATCACCTCACAGATTTTCAATCAGATTCAGGTCTGGGCTCTGGCTGGGCCATTCCAAAACGTTAATCTTCTCCTGGTGAAGCCATTCCTTTGTTGATTTGGATGTATGCTTTGGGTCGTTGTCATGCTGAAGGATGAAGTTCCTCTTCATGTTTAGCTTTCTAGCAGAAGCCTGAAGGTTTTGTGCCAATATTGACTGGTATTTGGAACTGTTCATAATTCCCTCTATCTTAACTAAGGCCCCAGTTCCAGCTGAAGAAAAACAGCCCCAAAGCATGATGCTGCCACCACCATGCTTCACTGTGGGTATGGTGTTCTTTTGGTGATGTGCAGTGTTGTTTTTGCGCCAAACATATCTTTTGGAATTAAGGCCAAAAAGTTCAACCTTGGTTTCATCAGACCATAACACCTTTTCCCACATGCTTTTGGGAGACTTCAGATTTTTTTTTTGCAAAATTTAGTCTGGCTTGGATGTTGTTCTTCGTAAGAAAAAGGCTTTCGTCTTGACACTCTACCCCATAGCCCTGACATATGAAGAATACAGGAGATTGTTGTCACATGTACCACACAGCCAGTACTTGCCAAATATTCCTGCAGCTCCTTTAATGTTGCTGTAGGCTTCTTGGTAGCCTCCCAGACCAGTTTTCTTCTTGTCTTTTCATTAATTTTGGAGGGAGCTCCAGTTCTTGGTAATGTCACTGTTGTGCCATATTTTCTTGATGATGACTGTCTTAAGTGTGTTCCATGGTATATCTAATGCCTTGGAAATTATTTTGTACCCTTCTCCTGACTGATACCTTTTAACAATGAGATCCCTCTGATGCTTTGGAAGCTCTCTGTGGACCATGACTTTTGCTGTGGGATGCGACTAAGAAAATTTCAGGAAAGACCAACTAGAGCAGCTGAACTTTACTTGGGGTTAATCAGCGGCACTTTAAATGATGGCAGGTGTATGCAGGTGTATGCTGGCTCCTATTTAACACAATTTGGAATGTGATTGCTTAATTCTGAACACAGCTACATCCCCAGTTATAAGGGATGCAGACTTATGCAACCACATTATTTTTCTTTTTTTTTTTTTCCTCCACCTAAAAGATTTCAGTTTGTTTTTCAATTGAGTTGTACAGTTTATATGTCACATTAAAGGTGGAAAAAGTTCTGAGATTATTTATCTTTGTCTCAATTTTTTACAGCACAGAAACCTGACATTTTAACAGGGGTGTGTAGACTTTTTATATCCACTATATATATATATATATATATATATATATATATATATATATATATATATATATATTATAGATAATTATTTACATATATTAGCAACTTGCCTATCATAAATGACGGTATCATAAAATATTATCTTGAATTGTATGTGCTGTATCTCTCTGTGCTGTCTCTGTGTGTTTTGTGGTAAGTATGCTGTCTTTCTGTCTCTGTGCACTCTCTCTGTCTCTCTCTGTGTGCTGTCTCTATTTACGCTCTCTCTTTCTGTGCTGTCTTTCTTAGTGCTGTCTCTGTGTGTGTGTATTTCTCTCTCCTCTCTCTCTGTCCTATTTGTCTCTCTCTCCCTCTATATCTGTCCTGTGTCTGTCTCTCTTTCTCTCCCTCTCTGTCCTCTCTCAATCTCCTGTGTGTGTGTGTCTCTGTGTCCTGTCTCTCTATCGCTCTCATTCTGTCCTGTCTCTCTCTGTGTCCGGTCTCTCTTTGTCCTCTGTCTCTCTCTTTCATGTGTGTGTCTCTCTCTGTGTCCTGTCTCTGCCTGTCCTGTGTGTCTATCTCTCTACTCCCCTCTATCTCTGTCCTGTCTTCCTCTTTCTCTCTGTCCCAGTTCTATTTCTCTCTCTCTGGTCCTCTGTCTCTCTCTGTCCTCTCTCTCTCCTGTCTCCATCTCTTTCTTTATGTGTACCTATTTCTCTCTCTCTGTTCTGTGTTTTTCTATGTCTTGTGTCTCTTTCTCTGTGTCCTCTCTTTTTATCTGTCCTGACTCTCTCTGTCTTCACTCTATATGCCTTGTGTCTTTTTCTCTGTGTCCTCTCGCTCTCTCTGTCCTCTCTTTTTCTCTCTCTGTCCTCTCTCTTTCATGTGTTCCTTTGTGACATCTTTCTTTCTCTGCCCCTCCCTTTGACCTCTCTCTTTCTTTCTATCTATCTGTCCTGTCTCTCATTATGTGTCCTGTGTGTCTCTCTCTCTGTCTGTGTCATCTTGCTCTGCCCTGTCTCTCTCTCTCTATGTCCTGTCTTTCTCTCTCTTTCTCGCTTTCTGTCCTGTCTCTCTCTTTATGTCTTGCCTCTCAATGTCCCGTATCTTTCTCTGTCTCTCTCTCTGCCCTGTCTCTCTCTTTCTCTCTTTCTATCCTTTCTCTCTCTTGCTGACATCTCCCTCTCTCTGCTCTGTGTCTGTTTCTCTGTTTTCTATCTCTCTCTGTCATGTGTCTCTTTCTCTGTAGCCTCTCTCTCTGCCCTGTCTCTCTCTGTGTGTCCCATGTCTCTTTCTCTGTATCCTCTCTCTCTGTCCTGTTTCTTTCTGTGTCCTGTGTCTCTTTCTCTGTCTTCTCTCTCTCTGTTCTGTCTTGCTCTCTCTGTCCTGTGTCTCTTTCTTTGTTTTCTCTCTCTCTGTCCTACGCCTTTCTCTCAGGTCTCTCGCTCTCTCTTTGTCCTGTGTCTTTCGCTCTCTGTCTTTTGTGTCTCTTTCTCTTTCTGTGTCCTATCTCTCTCTCTCTCTGTGCTATGTCTCTCTCTGTCCTTTCTCTCTTTTTCCTGTCTCTCTCTCCTCTCTCTCTCCCTCTCTCTCTCTCTCTCTCCCTATGCATGCTTGTGTCCCCACGTTACAGACAAATTGTAAAACATTATAGTGGATGGATAGATAAATAGATAGATAGATAGAGACGTTTTACCTCTTTATGACATGTTATCTAGGGTCAGGGATTTTCCAGCTCAGGTATCTAACATCCCACTTAAAATATTTAATTACAACCAATAACAATGATATTTACTTCTTGCTGTGTTTTCTTTTTTCTGCATTAACTGGTGTCTTTATTGTCACTTTCAACGCCCCTCCTCCCCCCAGTCTGACACTGTTATTTGTGAAATTATAAAGGACTATTAGACCCCGATATTCCCTGTGGTAAGAGCAGGAATGTTGTTAAAGTGTGAGGAATGGAGGAATCAATTCCTAAACACTGCACATAGTCAATTAGCCACCTCTGGTCATTAGGTTACAATAATAATGTGAAATACTTGTGTGAAAAATTCCACAGAAATCATATTTTATTGAATAAACTGAAATAAAATGGTTTCTGATCATTTAATTATTTCTTAAAGGGAAACTGTAAAAAAATAACAAATAAATATAATATATTTATTTATTTGCTAATATTAGATAACTGCTTTCACTGGCGTTTCCAGAGGTGCCTCTACTGAAAAAGATTGACATAAAATCACATGACTGGTGCAGTGCAGAGATTCCCTGGCTAGAACACCCTACAGAGTCTGTGTCTACAGAGTCTGTGTCTGCATACCCTGCAGTGGGCAGAACCAGACCGGGACTATTTTTTTGATTTTATGCATTAAAAAGCACTTCTTAATAAAATAAAATTACATTAATGTCAATAGTATCATATGGGTATTTTTGTCCTTGCTGTTAATCATTTAATCTCCCAGTGCTCAGAGTGCTTGTTTGTCCATAACATTTCTTCTTATTTAAATTACTGAACTGCAATAACATTTGCTGAACTGATTGGTGTTGAAATTGCTTGGAACTTTGGTTCTTATAGGCACAGGCTACACCTTGACTCTTATAGACACAGACTACTCTTGGGCTCTTCTAGGCATTGTACTGACAGTAACCTTGCAACAGCTGTACATGGGTAGGTTTCCTTGCTTGTGTATAATACATCCTGAGCTTTGCTTAAAGCTTTATAATACAACAAGCATATGCTTAAAGGAAGTCATGTTTAAAATGGTATTGGATTACAAAAGTGATGCCTTTGTGGGCACATATATAGTTGTGAGCATGCGGGTTGTTGCTAACGCTGCGGGCTTGCGTAGCGAGCCAAAGGCACTCCTTGCCAGCAACTGTGGACCTCGCAAAATTCCCGGACCTACGAGAAAATAATACAAGATGCGGAAAAACCATTACGAACTCGCAAAAAAAAGACCTTTTCGCCCGAGACCCGCGCATATGAAAACACAATAAATACACACAACAAATACATAAAAAGCTTACCTACAGCAAGGGGGGGCACCGAGTGTCACGACCCACTCTCTGGCTGGGGTCTGTTGACTGTATTTGGGTGACTCTGGACCTTAAGCAGCTTTGATTACAGGAACATCATGTCTCAGCCTTGGGTTTAGACTGAGCAATATTGACAGTAAGTCTGACGAATCTTACTGCAAGCATATGTCCCCGGGTAAATAATACATCTACACGCCACGTCTTGATGAAAATTATGAACACTTTATTGAATTGGGTCAGCTTATTTAAAACCTTGCACAACACATTATAGGGAGTGCTACCTTTAGTCAAACCCTCATCCCCCTCTGGACCAATGGAGTAGCCCTTAGAAGCAGCTAATTCCCTCTGTCCCATGTGACAGGGTTAATCCTTGGGAGCTATCAGTCCCCTCCCGAGGGGCCGCCCACTAGGTGTAGCTACAAGCTCATTCTATCTCTGGTGGTGGAGAGAGTAACATCTCTGCCCTAGCCTATGGCTCTAGTATTGAGGCTGGAAGACCCTGTACTATACCATTGTCCTATGGTGCCTGGCAGTCTACCAAATCTGTTTGTTCTGCTATCTCCTTTGTTTACACTAAGGACCATATGGCCAACTCCTGACTGAGAGTTTATACAATTGGGGAGGGTTGACTAATTAAAACATAGCTATCACTCCATAATACAATATACAATATAATACTAACATATTATAACCAATAACAAAATATACAGTGGGTCTCCTAAACCCAGAACTCTTACTCTCCATATGGCACCAACTGTGGATTATATACCAGCCTCAAGATGGTGGCATTTGGTATATAACAGTCCCTCCTGGTAGGCACAACTGTAGCCAACTTGAGTTATGACACCGAGGACCTCCAAAAATGAAGTTACAACTCGATTAAACTCGAAATAAAAGAGTTTAGGCACTTGAAAATCACCTAAGCGAGAGAAAAAATGGCCGCCGAATCAAACGAAAACGAGGCTAAGGACGCAAAACTACTACACTTACTCGCAAAACGTAACGAACGCTCCAGACCATTTCACGAGGCACGTAACACACACTATGTGGCACATACCACACTGCTATTACCCACCATTTTACATGAAACACACAACTATTACCCGCAAAATGGCGGATGGAACGCAAATTTAACGCTGGAACGCAAATAGCGCATGCACATTGCGTTCTAACAGTTTCAAGCACCTAAAAGTTTATAAATACTCCCTACTTTCCAGAAAATTCTACATTTTTCCTCAGGTGATGATCAGTGTGACTGGATAGTTCACTGCTGCGGTTACTACAGAAGATAATTACTTCCCAATTTACAACTTCACAATCTGCAAATTCCAACTGAGAGGTAAGCTATAATATATTTAATTTATTAAGAAAGACCCCCCAAAAAACTTTAAAAAAACAGAAACATTTCAAACATTTCCAACCAAGACGTCATTCATGTATAGTGACATGTGAAATGAACATATATGTGTATAGGCCCTACAACAAGCTAATCTTAACGCAAACTAATCAAAGAAGTATGTTCAAGTGACATTAATTCACATGAACTAAAAAAAAAAATGACACCAATACATATTTAACCTGCAGCTCAATCTTTCACTATTCAAACAGACTCTGAATCAACAGCGTCACTCAAGAATTTGCAGCGTGGACTGTGAAAGTGGATTACTTTTAAAGAACAGAAAGAAGGAAGAAGAGGTAAGATACAAAAATACATTACATGCAGAAAAAGACCATGCTTTGCAAAAACCAAAGCAATGAATATACAATTAACCATTTCCCTTTGTCTTTCAAACAGACAATACAAGAAGACTGGCGGATTAAGATTGGCAATAGGGGACCCTTTGTCATTCAGACAAGAAAAATACTTCAATCAAGGTAAAGTATAACAAGTACAAAAAGAAACACAAATCCCATGTTTACTGCCCGCCAATATCAGAAGTCAAACCAAAAAATACAAGCCTCAATACAAATTACAGCAACACAAAAACACCACAGTTCAAGAAACTTTGCAAACACATATACAATTCACAAATAAACACACTTGCATAGAAAAAACAATTGTTAACACAATGCAGTACTAAAAAACAAGTGCCGGACACAAAACAGGATAGCATAACAAACATTAGCAACATAGAGAAAACAAAAGTATTCTTCCTGCTTACTGTAGAACAACCTCTAACCATCACCCACAAGCCAAATGTAGCATCCCAAAAGTAGTGGACACAAAACAGGATAGTACAAAAAAGCGCAACAACATATAGAAAAGTAAATTAACATTTCTGTTTACTGTCGAACAACCTCTAACCCTCACAAAGAAGCCAAATTAAGCATACCAAAAGTGGCGGACGCTAAACAGGATACTACTGCAAAAAGTTCCAACATAGAGAAAATACAATTCACAGTCAGCTTTACTCTACAACAACCTTTAACCCTCAGCAACAAGCCAAATACAGCATCCCAAAAGTGGTGGACATAAAACAGGATATTCCAACAAACATTGCTAACATATCAAAATGGAAATAACATTAATGATTACTCTACAAAAAACTCAAACTGTAACTCAGAACTAAAATCAAACAATTTTGAGGTGGCGCACAAAAAACAGCATAGCAAAACAAATCAGGATAACAGATACAATACAAAAAAAAAATGAATCCTGTTTCATGCCCAACCAACTACTACTGTAAAAGAATAATACAATTACAACAGTGGTCTACACAAAGCACCATACTAATCAATTACAGCCAGCGCTGTACGCTTTTTCACACATTCTCAAATCAATAACATTTTACACACAAGAAACAAAACTAATATCAGAACACATTGCTTTGCACAAAAATAAACTATGCTATTCATGAAAAATACATTATAAGCAAATAACATTTATCTTTTTCTTTTCCAACAGACACTGCGTCAAGACTCTCACAAGAAGATTTCCAACAGCGGATCCAGGGATATTCATCTTGAAATCACACTTCCAACAAGGTACAGTATAAGTAAAAAAAGAGAAAACAAAATGAACATGTTTTCTGTGCAGCAATGTCAAGAGAAAAAAGAAAATAACAACACACCAACAACAATAAGCCACCAAATCAACTGCTTTCACAAAATATTACTGACACATTTCTCATTTACCTACTAATTAGCTTTTACGTAGAACAACCTTTAACAGTAAAGCCTAACTTCAATCTATCAAACAAAATGTGCCGAAGATAAAACAGCATACTACAAAAAATAGTGAAAACACATAAAAAATGTAAATATAAATTCTCAGGTCAGAGGCCTAACGTATAATATTAAGCACAAAACCGAAACAGACACATAAAATAGAATACTACAACAAAGACTACTAACACCTACCAAAGAACAATGCAAACCTTCTTTTCACACCCACACCATATAAGCCTCGAAGTAAAAAAGAAGGGCACTATTACAACAATCACCTGCAGTACAAATTTCAAACAGCAATATAATACTACCATTTTTTAGCCTCTACTATGGCTCTAAGCCAACCCTACAAACCTACAAGTTAAAAACGATTGACCAACCAAAAAAAATATATATATAACACATACTCATTTAACACTATAAAGCTCCTACATCTACAATGACCTACAATGCAAATACCTTGCGACTAATTTAACAATAGAAAGCAAGTTCATCTACAATCACCTATAATCAAATACAAACAAAGTTAACAGTGTTGCAACAAAAACATTTTATAAACCAACTTAACATGACAAACTAAATTAATGATACATTCTTTTCATTTACAGATTAAGATGGCTGATATCGAGATCAAACAGGAAAAGATAAGACGTCAAGCTAGAGAACGACAACAAAGATGGGCAAACCATCGCCGGAGCAGAAGGAAATTCGACGAGAAAAAGAACGGAAAAGACTTGCAAGCAAAAGAAGATCAGCTGAAAAAATAAAAGCTACATCCAAAATAGCTACTAAAAACCAAAAGCATTTAGAACCTGTTCCTGAAACATCACATAACGATTCAAATTATGAATTACAAACTGAAACTGATATATGCTCTTCAAATTGTTCTTTACTCAAGTCTTTAGCAGTAGAGGTTCATAATTGTGGTGACATGAATATTCTCTGTCAGTTTTGTGAGGCTTATCATTTTTAACAGGAAAGACCCAGAGATGGACAGTTCATTAGTTGCTGTCAAAAAGGCACGGTCAAACTTCCAGAAAGAGAATTCCCAACATATTTACAAAACATTATGACTGAACCGACTTTTCCAAACTACAAAAATTTCAAAACAAACATAAGATCATACAATAGTGCCATATCCTTTGCATCCATGGGGGCAACATTAGCTGCTAATGTAACAGGACATGGTCCTTACTGCTTTAAAGTCCATGGCCAAATTTACCTTTGTACTTCCCATTTACATCCAGAGGAAGGAGAGCAAAGAAAATTTGCTTAACTATATGTCCTAGATACAATGGAAGCTGTTGACCAACGTATGCAGCTGTAAGACAATAAAAAATGCTTACCTGCTGTTTTTATAGAGCTAGATAAAATTATGGCCAATAACCCCTACACTCAAGCTTATAAAAAATTGGCAGAAATAGAAAAGGAACAACAGCTTCATGCAGAAAGACATCAATTACCAATCCCAAGGTCAATATGGTGCTTAAAAGAGACAGACATACTGATAAACGCTTTTATAACTTGAAAACATCAAATGAGGTTGCAATGGTGTTTCAAAATGATGAAGGAGAACCACCATTTCAAAGAGACATTAAAATATATCCAAGAAATGAGGAGCAACCATTCATTAATATCAGTATTTTAAGTACTAATTTAGATCCAATGACATATGCCATTTTTTTCCCACACGGAGAAGCCGGCTGGCAACCAAAATTAACCCTACCCAGCTACCCAAATGCTAAAGTCTGAATGCAAAATAATATTTCCATGCTTGAATTTAAAGTAGCTCAAATTGCCATTCCAAATTCATTTAATCCGATTTTATGTGGTGGAAAACTAACACAACAATGGGTTATTGATTCCTATTTGCAAGTTGAGGCCAATAATTTAAACTTCATAAAATATCAACAAGATAAACTACGTGTAGAACAGTATTGTGGATTAATGGATTATGTCGCTGAGGTTGCTACAAGCAGAGACATGACAGCTGGCAAAGCCATAATTTTACCATCTTCTTTCCAGGGATCTCCTCGCAATATGCGAGAAAGATACAATGATGCCATGGCTATTGTCACCAAATTTGGGAAACCAGATTTATTTATTACATTTACATGTAATCCCCAATGGCTAGAGATTACACAAAATGTACTTCTTGGCCAAACTGCTTCCGATAGACCAGATTTAGTAGCCAGAGTTTTCAAGATTAAATTAAATTAATTATTACGTGACATCACTATTACTCACTTATTTGGCAAATGTCTTGCTTATGTATATACCATTGAATTTAAAAAAAGAGGCCTTCCACATGCACATCTTCTGATAATCCTTCAAGAAAAAGACAAATTAGATACTGGTGACAAAGTGGATTCAGTCATTGTTGCTGAACTACCAGATCCAGAACTATATGGTAGACTATATGAGATTGTAACTCATCGGATGATTCATGGACCCTGTGGAGATCTTAATCCACAATCACCATGTATGGAAAATAATAAATGTACAAAAGAATTTCCAAAAGATTATAGAGACAAAACTTATGCCAATTGTGATGGCTATCCATTATATGGAAGAAGAGAGGGAGATAGTGCCATTATTCGTGGCAAAAACATCAACAATAGATATGTGGTACCATACAATCCACATTTACTCATGAAGTATAATGCACACAATAATGTAGAAGCCTGCACTTCCATCAAATCCATAAAATATGTGTACAAATATATTTACAAAGCCTATGATGCAGCTACTGTAGTCGTCAAAAGTGCAGACAATAACAAAAGCACTGGGTTAGTACATGATGAACTTGCATCTCATGTAGATGCTCGCTATGTCAGTGCACCAGAAGCTATGTGGCGGCTTTTAAAATTTGAAATGCACGCTAGATCACAAAATCATTATTACGCCACAGAAATTAGTTTTACACCAACAATATTTCCATATTAAACTCAATACAATGGCAAAACACATAGAGAACAGTGGTTACACATTGCGGACGAACTTTAAGGTCTTGCGTTCTCTTTTTAGAGAACCACTTTTCCACAGAGGAAACTCTATGTGCCATCTTAAATAAATTACTACACCAACAAACAAAGGTCAACCATTGAAAAATAATAATAAATAAATCATTCAGTCCTAGTTCATGGAAGTACTGTTTATTCATGTTAATTAACTATGTTACTGTTTATAACGTTACAACTTTGACAAAAAATACTTGAAAGTTCCTTACTTAGACAGATAAGAAAGTTCAAGTTTCACAAGTTTGTTACTTAGCCATATCACAAAGTTAATGTTAACAGCACAAGCACGTTTTCAGCCACAATGTAAATGTTGGATTTCATGTTAAACATTAATCCAGGGAGTAATCCAATTGCAAGTTAATGTGGTCAGGAAGGAATTCATTGTTTTCCTGCTTTGATACAATTGGCTACATTTCAAAGAGGGTTTTTACTGTTTGCCTTCCTCTGGATTCAATGTATATTTAAGTTAGAAGTTCTTGAGCTACAAGTTGCATGTTAAAAAAACATTACCTCAAGTTTACAATACTGCTTAATCTAAAGTTCAACTTTTCATACATTCAAATGTTACCACTTTTACTTCAAAACTCTTTAACAGTTACTCAATAAGAAAAGAAAATGTTCCAAAAATAAACATGTTTAATATAAGAATTGCACTTATTTCCACATAACTAAAAGCTTACAAGTCTCAAATACGTATATTACTAACTAAACAAATTTACAAACATACACATCTCATTGCTGTCATTTTGACAGGCAAGTCGCTAGTTTCCCAATAACAATAGATATGGAGAAGTTGTCCATCCAGCTCTTCATCATTTAGTACATCTGTCCCCCATGTCACTAAGCCGACATATACAAAAACTGTCACATACCACAAAATGTAACCCCCACCAATAACATTGTATTACATTGGAGGGTCCTACACAGAGGCAGAAAAGTTGTCATCACAAATGAGCTTATTAGGGATTAGGAGCAGTTTGTTCTTGGACATATTTAGTCTAAGACCATGCAGGGTGATGAGTCTGGGAGGAATTAATGGAAGCGTCTGCACTGCAGGTGTAAACTGGTAAACAGATCTCCATGTCACCACATAAACATGATGTTTAGAGACCAGGGAGTAATAAGATCACTGAGTACAAGTGCAAGAGGAGGGGGCAAAAAAGGACCCCCAACGAAGATGTGGTCTGAGACTGCAGTAAGGAAGGAACAGGACCCAAGGAAAGCAGCAAGTGTCAATACAAATAAGAAAACAAAAATATATATAACATGGACCAAATAAACATTATTATCATTGTTATTATTATTTCCCTATATTTATAAACACATACATGACAATATGGGTTCCATGGTCATCCAGTGGTTAGGATTCTGTGCGTTCACCGCTCTGACCTGGCATTATTCCAGTCAGGGAACCAAGAGGTCACACCACCCTGAAGCCAATCAGGGTTGGGCCTAGTCAATACTTGGATGGGAGACCCCCTAGGAATACCAGGAGCTGTATGCTGTGGCCCACTGTAGAAGAAACTGACAGCCAACTTCACTATCTCTGCCATGAAAACCAAGTGGATCAGCATGACCATGGACATAAAAAACGTGCCTGGTGTGTTACGGTCGATGAGGTCACGGAGAGTCGGTCATGACTGAATAACAAAACAACAACACAACATTAAAAAAAAACTTCCCACTACAGGGATAGTGTGCAGAGATGGGAGATTAATGATACCTAAGCATTTAAATATCTGTCACCAGTAACTCAGAGTCCTTGATTCCAAAACTAGAAATCTCATATATTGATAGTACACTTACAAATATTTCCTGAGCTTCAGTCTTGAGAAATTCATGATGGCCCCATACAGTGTGAATAAATAAAAGAAAAGAGTGCATGATTATTCTCTGCCCCCATGGAAGGAAAAAGTTACTATCTTTACTACTCATATTTCCTCTTAGAAGAGGTTTTATACAATCTGTTTTCTTAACCAATGCCAAGAGAAGAAAGTGCAGGAGCTTTTTGTGTATCTTGAAAAAAAATCACTGCATGTTTTTTTCACTTCATATTTTATTAAGAGAAAAAGTATATCACAGCCTTCATACATGTGATAATATATTGTCAATGGTGTATTATACAGGTATTTCATTCATACATTTCATCAATATATGGGTTATATCAATGAAAATTATTCTTTTAAATGAGAAAATAGGTATTCTTTCCTTTTTTTCAACATTTTTCTTTTAGGTACATGTAAAACATACTTTGGAAACGTTGATTGCATTTGGTATCTAACCATAATAAATCGTACAAACAGATAAAAGGGGGGCGAACTATATTTCTGTGCTTTCATCTCCTCTCATATTTTGACTAAATAAGGTGCTTAGCTCCATGTCGTCCTATGGAGCTCTGCTAAATATGAAGATCTTGGACACCCCCATTGTATTATAACCTAAGAAGATGAATAGCTTCACCATTTCCAAACTTACTCTCACTTTGTTGTTATTGCCATCCAAAACGTTTTAGAATCCTCACTCAAAAGAAAGACTATAGCTAGTAGATAGCCAAGGTTCCCATATTCTAAAAAATACTGGCATCAAAAATGGTGGTGACTTCTTGTGAACACTTGAAAGACCCATCACAGATAGACTTAAACGGCATTACTTTATATCCAGTCTTAATTTAGACCAAACATTTCAGAGGCAAGACACATCACATTCCCCCAGAGTATCTAAGCCCTAGGGCAAGTCCACCAGATATGTACAAAAATTCCCATGTGTTGGAATCCCCGAAAGCACAATGGACTCTAAGGGCCTCATTCTATTATAATAAAATGGCCGCAAGACTGCGATTCCTTGCAGGGGTTCCGTTATCTTGGAATTCAATTATACGGCTCCGCAAGGATCTCCCCTTGCGGCCGGCCGTATATCTTGAAACCGGCCGTAATCTCTGAAAACTTTAAACGCAAAAATAAATTCAAGACGGCACTGTACAGCTATGTAATTGCTAGGGATCATATTGCGGGACATGAGGATTAATAGCAACCCCCTCTCAAGCTTGCACATCAGCCCAAATCCGAGTTTACATTAACTGTTTATTTTCCGGCCGCAGCGTGGGCGGGTCTGAGGTGCTCCAAGCCCTCGGGACCTTTTACATGGATTTTTGACATAAATAAAAAAATAATTTATTTACGGATTTGAGTGTAGGGGAATGTTGTGCTATTTTTGCTAACACCTACAATCACTTTATAGTCTCATAAAAGTGCAGGATTGCTTTATTTCAGCTTTATAATGTGCTTAATTGGTGCTAGCGGGACCTTTTTCCTGCAAGTAAGCTGCGGCTCGGTTTTAGCCTTGCAGAGAGGGTTCTCGGAGCAATTGAATAGCAACCAGGATTTTTTTGAGGCCGAAACTCTTGCGGCCGTTTTAGATCAAAGGCTTTCCTCCGGCGCGTGCGGCCGCAAGGGATAGCACGGCGCCGGCCGCAAGCCTGCCGGAATCCCCGGCCGGAGGGGAATAGAATAGCCGAATAGCTTGCGGCCGGTCCTTGCGGCCCCGCATCTCCTACGGACGATTATAGAATGAGGCCCTAAGGGTGGAGTTTCTCTAGAATGAAGTATACTGACTAGCCCATGATTCAAGTCAGGTATCCTGGTCTCAACTTTGGCAATGTCTTTCTCCCATAAGGCCATATAAGTAAATGCATTACCTTCAGGGACTGAATTAAAGGTATTATGCAGCATACCCAATATGCCTTACCGCAAATATGAGAACCAATTATCCTGAGGAAACCCCCATGTTTGCATAGCATAAGTGATAGCATATTTCATTTGGAAGAAGCACACTTTAACACAATTCACCATTTGATTTTAATTTTTCTGCTCTTTCTGTTTTTCTTCTATTTTTGTCAAAAGAAATATCAACAGAAAAACATCTGCACTTTATAAAATGGATATTTATTATTTTAACCTGTAGTTACATAGTTTGTACACTAGATGGTAATGCTGACTTACAAAAACGTTGAAAAACACAAATATCACTGTCCCTTTCAAGTTGGTATTAACTTCATATTGTATTTTGTTTTAACTTCAAAATATAATTTTAAGAGATATTACTTGTTTATCATATTTGCCTAGTTCTCCTGTGAGATCCACACTTAACTTATTTAAAACAATGTATAATTTAGAATATGCATAATATTTACTATGTGTCAGTTATTTTAATTAATACAAATGTATCACAGCAATTCACAGAAATTTAAAATGTGCTAACTAACAATATATTTATTGATAACAGTTGTAAATATTGATAATTAACACTAATAATACATATTTATTTTATGTTTTTATTACATTTTCAAGTTTGTTATATTCCAATAATGTATTTATTAGTTTTGATAGTAAAATAAAGAATTTGAACATAAAAAGGCAATGTAACAATAGACATAATAAACCTATTGTCTGTGTTGTATCATAACCATTTTAATTAATTGATTAGTTGTAATGAGACTCAAAGATAGGAACATTTGCATTAATTCTAGGTAATTAAATGTATTTCCTTTTTCCAGATGTGCAGAGCACTTATTAGTAACATATGAAAACATACACAGAACAAGTAATATTTAAAGTTTTGATTTGACACTTCTTAAGATGACAATGAATTGTTAATGATAAAACTTAGGTTAAAATATCCTTTTTCTTTAAAAATAACTAATATAACAAAGTTAAATAAATGTATTCATGTAATAGAAAACTTTAGAAGTTTGTATTCCTTATATAGTATTCTATGTACATGCTGCTTTCCTTGTGCCCTTTCCTTTCTCCTTGCTGGACACTGCAGTCACACATCACATCTTCCTTGGGGGTCTTTTCTTGCCCCCTCCTCTTGCACTTGTACTCAGTGATCTTATTACTCCCTGGTCTCTAAACATTATGTTTATGTGGTGACATGGAGATCTGTTTACCAGTTTACACCTGCAGTGCAGCCCCTTCTCAGAATTCCCCCAAGACACATCCAGGATGCCTCCTCATCATCTTAGACTCAATATGTCCAAGAATGAACTCCTCCTAATCCTCACAAAGCCCGCTTTTGTTGACATCTTTTCTATCATGTCTAGGACCCTCCAGCATAACACAATGTGATTTTTAGTTGTCACAAATGAATCCATATTTACTGTATATATCTCCATCACTAAGTGGTCTGCAGCCAATGGAGAAGACTGAAGGCACAGGAAGTTTGTCTCCCCACAATGGGGCATCTACAACTGCCAGTGGCCTCAGCCGACTAAAAGAGAAGATAATCATTTTTATCGAAAAGTGATCTGATAAACATAGGGGTGATATGGCTACATACATATATTTTTGGCTTTTTCATGCACCTACCTTGTAATATTAATTTGCTTTTGGGGTTTCTCCATTGTCTAGCTATGCCATTGGCTTCATCCATTTGTTGAGACCCTATGGACCACAGCACACCAGGCACATATATCGTTATATCTCTGGTCATATCTATGGATAAGGTAATCTTGGCAAAGATACTAGAGTATGTTGTCAGTTCCTTCTCCAGTGGACTGAGATTTGTCTGACCTCTCTGTTATGATCAGCCTATCTTGGGTGACCCTACCCGTCATAGCTTCATTGAAGTACACAAGCCCATTCACCATGACACAGTAGCGATCCAGAAGGGGGGCTCTATCCATAGTGAGCTTTAAATTTACGTGTAACTAGAACATCTTTACTAAGGGGTAAAATGCTGGAGAACTCTTAGACATGTCAAACCATAGTACATCACATATATAGTTGTGAGCGTACGGGTCGTTGCTCACGCTTGCGGGCTCGCGTAGCGAGCCCGCAAGAACTGCGTCCCTCGCGAAGCGAGGGACGCAGTTCCCCGCAAATGCGGGTCCTCGCGAAGCGAGGGCCCGCATTTGCGGTGATGGAGCATCCCAACGTCCCCGCAAATGCGGATCCTCGCGAAGCGAGGGTCCGCATTTGCGGAGGTGGAGGCTCAACATCGGCTGTGTTAACACACACATACACACACACGACTTTTTAACAGAATAAACCCAACCGCCCAGCCAACAAAAACCCAACAACGTCCCCGCAAATGCGGATCCTCGCGAAGCGAGGGTCCGCATTTGCGGTGGTGGGAGCATCCCAACATCGGCTATGTTAACACACACATACACACACACACAACTTCATAACAAAAAAAAACTCAAAGTCGCCTCACACCGGCTTACACCCAGACACACAGACGCAAGACTTAACAAAAAAACTGTAAAAAAGGCCCTTCACACGCTCTTAACACACATACGCACGACTTAGAAACAAATACACTGCGTCGTACACGTAAAAGCTAACTGCGTATATCGCAAAAAAATACGGCAACATCGCAACAAAATACGGCCGCATCGGAAAAAAATACGGCCGCGAAAGACCCATTCCAACCGCTGCGCATCAAAGCATCACAAACACAAGAAATAAACACAACAAACACATAAAAAGCTTACTTACAGCACGGGGGGGGCATCCAGCACCTCCAAAAGTTCATTTACACGTCCATTTAAGTCCAAAACAAAGAGTTTAAACGGACGAAAATCGGCTAAGCGAGAGAAAAAATGGCCGCCGAACAAAACGAAAACGAGGCTCCAGGCGTAACTACACTACACTTACTCGCAATAATGAAACACATACTATGCGGAACGGATCACACTCATATTAAACACCATTTTAACCACTACTACGCACAAAATGGCGGATGGAACGCAAATTGTAAGCTGGAACGCAAATAGCGCATTCGTATTGCGTTCTAACGGTCTAACTTTCCAGAATGTTCTACAAGTTTATAAATACTGCCTATTTGACAGAGAAAAATACATTTCTCCTCAGGTGATGAACATAGTGACTTCAGACATAACTGCTGCTAAAACTTGAGAAGATAATTCTTTCCTAATTAATTACAACTGAGAGGTAAGCTATAATATATTACATTTTATTATCAAGACAGGACATCAAAAAAAAAAAATTAAATAAGAAAAAGAGGTTTATGTATACTGACATGTGACACGCACATATATGCGTATAATGTATACTGACAAGTGACACGCACATTTATGTGTATAATGTATACTGACATGTGACACGCACATTTATGTGTATAATGTATACTGACATGTGACACGCACATTTATGCGTATAATGTATAGTGACATGTGACACGCACATTTATCTGTATTGCCCCTGCAACAAAATTATCTTAAAACAAACTAATTAAACAACTACATTTAAATTACATTAGAAAAAAATAAGTTGGGACTATTAAAATATGAGTCATGTATACTGATATGTGACACGCACATATATGTGTATCATCTATAGTCACATGTCACACACACATTTATGTATGTTGGCCAAAAATAAAAATAAGGTTAATTTAACAATTAAAATATGATTCATGTATAGTGATATGTCACACGCACACAAAAAAATTACTTTCAACTATGGAAATGTGCTTCATGTATGTGACATATGTGTGTAGCCCCCACCAAAAAATAATGTTAATTCAAAATAATTACAGAAGTATATTTCAATGAAATTAATTTACTGCAATTCAATAGATCACCTAAAGCTCAATCTTTCTACTTTTTTTAATATTCAAACAGACTCTGCATCAACAGCGTCTCTCAACAATTTGCACCGTGCATTGTGAAGCACAATCCCTTTTAAAGAACACCAACAAAGAAGAAGAGGTAAGATACAAAAATACTTTAAATGCTGAAAAGGCCATGCTTTGTTAAATACAAATAAAAAATTCTATAATTCACTATTTCACTTTATTTTTCAAACAGACACTACAAGAAGACCGGCGGATTAAGATTGGCAGGAGGGGACCCTCTGTCATTCCACACTTCAATCAAGGTAAAGTATTAAGTATAAAAAAGAACCGAGCCATGAGCCTTATTCAATTGTGAGTTGGCCAATTGAATAGGGCTCTATATAAGCACATAATAGATTTTTTAGACAGACATTTTTAGTTACTGAACTTCTAACCACAATCAAGGTCTTCACTAACTAAAAACTTCTGTCAAAAAATATTTTATGTGCTTATATAGAGCCCTATTCAATTGGTCAAAACGCAATTGATTCAGGACCTAAATATGTTTAATGGCCGAGGGCCTCATTCAAATGTGATTTGCCCATTTCAATAGGGCTCTATATAAGCACAGAGCATATTTTTGAACAGAAGTTTTTAGTTAAAAACTTCTGTAAAAAAAGATGCTCTGTGCTCATATTGAGCAAAATTCCATTGCGAAAAACCAAATTCAAATTCAAAGGCCCTCATTCAATTGATATTTTGGACAATTCAATAGGGCTCGAAATAAGCACATTTAGAACCCTATTGAATTGGCCAAACTGCAATTGAATGAGGGCCAAAGTATGCAACATATGGTACACACAAACTGGTACACACAAAACAGGATTGTAACAAACACATAGCAAACTAAATTCATATTCTTTTTGTTTAACAACCTATAACCATTAGAAAAAACACTACATAAGTATAACAAAAGTAGTGCCCATCAAACAGGATTGTACGAAAACTCACACAAACACATAGCAAACTACATTTAAATTCTTATTTAATGTTTAACAACCTATAAGCCTTAGAAAGAAGCCTAAATAAGCATACCAACATTGGTGCGCACCAAACAGGATTGTATGAAAACTCACACAAACACATAGCAAACTACATTTAGATTCTTATTTTATGTTTAACAACCTATAAGCCTTAGAAAGAAGCATAAATAAGCATACCAACAGTGGTGGGCACCAAACAGGATTGTACGAAAACTCACACAAACACATAGCAAACTACATTTATATTCTTAATTTTATGTTTAACAACCTATAAGCCTTAGAAAGAAGCCTAAATAAGCATACCAACAGTGGTGTGCACCAAACAGGATTGTACGAAAACTCACACAAACACATACCAAACTACATTTAGATTCTTATTTTATGTTTAACAATCTATAAGCCTTAGAAAAAGGCCTAAATAAGCATACCAAAAGTGGTGGGCACCAAACGGGATTGTAGAAAAACACAGAAATAATGTCATTTTTTAGTTCATACAAATACATTCAAATAAAATTACATTTTCATTTTTATTTTATAACAGATACTGCGTCAAGAACATCGGACCAGGAGTTTCAACTGAGGACCAGACCAGCGGACGAGGACTTTCAACAGAGGACCAGACCATTGGACGAGGACTTTCAACAGAGGACTACACCATCGGACGAGGACTTTCAACAGAGGACTACACCATCGGACGAGGACTTTCAACAGAGGACCAGACGATTGGACGAGGACTTTCAACACAGGACCAGACCATCAGACGAAGGCTTTCAACACAGGACCAACAAAGATTCTGCTTCAAATCAAACTTCAACCAAGGTACAGTATAACAAGTAAAAAAGAGAAAAATTAATTAATATTCTTCTTTAATGTTTAACCACCTATAAGCCTTAGAAAATAGCCTACAGAAGCATACCAAAATTGTGGCGCACCAAAAAGGATTGTAGAAAAACACAGAAATAATGGCATTTTTTCATTATTACAAAGACATTCAAATAACATAACATTTTCATTTTTATTTTATAACAGATACTGCGTCAAGAACATCGGAACAGGAGTTGGAACTGAGGACCACACCAGAGGACGAGGACTTTCAACAGAGGACTACACCATCGGACGAGGACTTTCAACACAGGACCAGACCATCGGACGAAGGCTTTCAACACAGGACCAACAAAGAATTTTGCTTGAAATCAAACTTCAACCAAGGTACAGTATAAAAAGTAATATCTATCATCTATCTCTTATTTGTCTTTTAAGGCCAATAATCTTTAACAGTAAATACAAACTTCAATGTAAACTTAAAAAATAAATTGGCATAGTCCAAAAAAGTCTAAAAACACAGAATCTATACAATTTGTCATTGTAACATTCCAGTCCTAAACCCTAATTTAATTGCCATTTGACAAATTGAATAGTGCTGTAAATAAGGACATAACATCTTTTTGAAAATACCTTTTTAGTTACTGAAACACTTGCTTTTGGATACATGTTTAATAAATACAAATTTCTTTAAATAATTATCTGATGGCCTTATTTAGACTTTTATTCAATTGACCGCATTGAAATTGATTAAGTATAAAATGTTAACACACTATTGATAACTATTTGTCATGAAAAACAACTTAACATCTCAAAATAAACTAATGGTACATTATTTTATTTTTACAGATTAACATGGCTGATAACGAGAGTAAACAAGAAAAGAAAAGACGCCAAGCTAGAGAACGACGACAGAGAGCAGACAGCCAGCAGACACCGGAGAAGAAGGAAATTCGACGAGAAAAAGAACGCAAAAGAATTGCAAGCAAAAGACTGTCACTTGCAGAAATTAAAGATATGTCAAAAAAAGCAACAAAGAAAATAAAGCATTTACAACCTGTTGCTCAAACATCAGATGACATTTTACCAGAAAAAATACAAGAGATACCAAAAAAAGCAACAAAGAAAACAAAGCATTTAGAACAGTTTCATGAAACATTACATGACATTTTACCTCAAACAATACAACATATACCAAGAAAAGCAACGAAAAAAACAAAACATTTAGAACCTGTTGTTGAAACATTATATGACATTTCACCTGATGAATATGAAAGTCAAAATCCATATATGCTTTGCAAATTGTCCTCTACTCAAGTCTTTAGCAGTAGAGGTTCATAGTTGTGGGGACATGACTACTCAATGTCAGTTTTGTGAGGCTTATTATTTTAAACAGGAGAGACCCAGAGATGGACAATTTATTAGTTGTTGTCAAAAAGGCAAGTTCAAACTTCCAGAAAGGAAAGAATTTCCAATTTATTTACAAAATATTATGACTGAACCTACTTTTCCAAACTACAAACATTTTAAGACAAACATAAGATCCTACAATAGTGCCATATCCTTTGCATCCATGGGGGCAACATTAGCTGCTAATGTACCAGGACATGGTCCTTACTGTTTTAAAGTCCAAGGACAAATTTATTATCGCACTTCCCATTTACATCCAGAGGAAGGAAATAAAAGAAAATTCGCTCAACTATATGTCCTAGATACAATGGAAGCTGTTGACCAACGTATGCAGATGGAAGAAAATAAAAAATGCTTACCCACTGTTTTCATAGAGCTAAATAACATTATGGACAACAATCCCTACAGTAAAGCTTATAAAAAATTGGCAGAAGTAGAAAATGAACAACTACTTCATGCACAAACATATCAATTACCAATGCCGAAGGTTAATATGGTGCTTAAAAGAGACAGACATACTGATAAACGTCGTTATAAATTGCCAACAACAAATGAGGTTGCAATGGTGTTTCAGAATGATGAAGGAGAACCACCATTTCAAAGAGACATTCGAATATATCCTAGAAATGAGGACCAACCGTTTATTAATATGAGTATCTTAATTCCAAATTTAGATCCAATGACATATCCCATCTTTTTCCCACACGGAGAAGCAGGTTGGCAACCAAAATTAACTCTTCCCAGTTACCCAAATGCTAAAGCCAGAATCCGAAATAATGTTTCTATGCTTGAATTTAAAGTAGCTCAAATTGCCATTAGCAGATGAATTTAATCCAATTTTATGTGGTGGAAAACTAACACAACAATGGATTATTGATTCATATTTGCAAGTTGAGGCAAATAATTTAAACTTTATAAAATATCAACAAGATAAACTACGTGTAGAACAATATTGTGGACTCATGGACTATGTTGCTGACGTGGCTACAAGCAGAGACATGACAGCTGGCAAAGCCATCATTTTACCATCTTCCTTTCAAGGATCTCCTCGAAATATGAGAGAAAGATACAATGATGCTATGGCTATTGTGACAAAATTTGGAAAACCAGATTTATTTGTGACATTTACATGTAATCCACAATGGCCAGAAATTAATCAAAATCTACTTCTTGGACAAAGTGCTTCAGATCGACCAGATTTAGTAGCCAGAGTTTTTAAGATAAAATTAAATGAATTAATACGTGACTTTACTATAAATCAGTTATTTGGCAAATGTCTTGCTTATGTATATACCATTGAATTTCAAAAAAGAGGCCTTCCACATGCACATCTTCTCATAATACTTCAAGAGAAAGATAAATTAGATACTTCGGACAAAGTGGATGCAGTCATAGTTGCTGAACTACCGGATCCAGAACTATATGGTAGACTATATGAGATTGTTACTCATCGCATGATTCATGGACCCTGTGGAGACCTTAATCCACAATCACCATGTATGGAAAATAATCAATGTTCAAAAGATTTTCCAAAAGATTATAGAGACAAAACATATGCCAATTGTGATGGATATCCACTTTATAAAAGAAGAGAAGGAGATAGTGCCATTATTCGTGGAAAAAAAGTGGACAATAGATATGTAGTACCCTACAATCCACATTTACTCATGAAGTACAACGCCCACATCAACGTAGAAGCCTGCACTTCCATCAAATCCATTAAATATGTCTACAAATATATTTACAAAGGTTACGATGCAGCTACTGTAGTCGTCAAAAGTGCAGACAACCCTGAAAGTAGTGAGTTAGTACATGATGAACTTGCATCTCATGTAGATGCTCGCTATGTCAGTGCGCCAGAAGCTATGTGGCGGCTTTTAAAATTTGAAATGCATGATAGATCACATGCAGTATATAGGTTAGCAGTACATTTGCCACAACGACATTTAGTCTATTTCCATTCTGGAAATGAAATGAATGCATTGGCCCAAAGTGAAGATCGTCACACTACACTAACTGCATGGTTTGCATTAAATTCCACTGATGCTCAAGCAACACAATACCTATATATTGAAATTCCATATCACTATGTTTTTGTGAATGGATTATGGAGAGCAAGAAAAACCAGAGGCAATAAAATAATTCCACGAATTTACACAGTCAGTCCAAGAGATGTTGAACGATTTTGCTTACGGATATTACTTTTAAATGTTCCAGGAGCACAAAGTTTTGAACACTTAAGAACTGTTAATGACATTGTATATGAATCCTTCCATTTAGCTGCAAGAAATAGAAACTTACTCGCTGATGATACAGAGTGGGAAAGATGTTTAGAAGAAGCAGCACAATGTCAAATGCCACGACAGATGAGAGAACAATTTGCTTTTATTTGTATCTTCTCAAATGCTCCAAATGCATTAGCTTTGTGGGAGACTTTTAAAAGTAATATGGCTGAAGACTTTATGCAACGATACAATGAACCCATTGCACACTTAAAAGCCTTAATGGAAATTCAAGAAGTCTTTTTAACTCATGGATTAAGTTGTGCAAGTTTTAATTTGCCTGATCCAGGTCTTATAGATGACATTAACTTTGAAGACTATGACATTCAACTACAAGCAGAAAGAACAGAAGAAAGACTTGCAACTTTAAATACACTACAATTGCAAGCATTTCATGCCATTAAAAATGCTATAGATGATGACATGGTGACAGAGCGTTATTTCTATCTTGATGGACCTGGCGGATCAGGGAAAACATATTTGTACAATTTATTAATGAGTTCAGTACGAGCACAAGGACAAATAGCAATGGCGTTTGCCACTACTGGAATTGCTGCACTTTTATTAGAAGGTGGAAGAACTGTTCATAGTGGATTCAAACTGCCAGTGCCTATTTTGGAAAATTCAGTGTCAGATATTCGCATGACATCCTTACAAGCAAAGAAATTGAAGAAATGTAAATTAATTATAATAGATGAGGCCACAATGATGTCATGCTATGCCCTTCAATGTATTGACCGTTTGCTTCGTGAAGTCATGGATAATATTTTTCCATTTGGTGGAAAGGTAATTTTGTTGGGTGGCGATTTTAGACAAACATTACCTGTCGTTGTACATGGAAATCGAACAGACATTATTGAAACATGTATAAAGTCAAGTACAGTATGGAAACATTTTACCCATCTTCAACTGCAACAAAATATGAGATCAGAAGGCCAAACTGATTTCAATGATTGGCTTATTAAAATTGGAGAAGGAAGAACAGAAAAAATACTACATTTACCTGACGACACTGTAGAGATACCACCTCATATGATTTGTCAACAAGATATTATATCGGCAATATTTGAAGGGAGCATAAATAACGAAGAATATTCTGAGCTTGCCAACCAAGTCATACTGACGTGTAAAAATAAAGATGCATTAATACTCAATAATGAAATCTTAAAAAAAATTAATGCACCACAAAGAAATTATCACAGTGCTGATTCTGTACTTGCTGATGACAATGAAAGTCAGGCAAACTTTTCAACTGAATTCATTAACTCTTTAACTCCTTCTGGAATGCCACCACATATTTTGCAGCTAAAGAAAGGTGCAATTATCATGTTACTGCGAAATATGAACCCCAAAAAAGGCCTATGCAATGGCACAAGATTAATTGTTCAACATTAATTAAAGGACCATTTTATAGATGCTGAAATTTTAACTGGGACCCATAAAGGAGAGAGAGTTTTCATACCAAGAATAGATTTAGCACCAAGTGAAAGTAGTCTCCCTTTTATACTTCAAAGAAGACAATTTCCCATTATTATGGCATTTGCCATGACCATTAATAAATCACAAGGTCAGACTTTCAAATCTGTGGGTATTTTCTTGGAAGAACCAGTTTTTGCACATGGTCAATTGTACGTTGCGTTGTCACGGTGCAAAAATCCACAGGCTATTAAAGTTTACATTGAAAACAATGAAAGTCAAGGTGATTTATTAGAAGATGGACGTATTTTTACTAAAAACATTGTCTACTATGAAGTACTATAACTTTGCAGGATACAAATTCAAGATGCCAACATTTTTTAAAAGCATTGCAAAATACATAACAATTGGTTGTTTAATTCAGTCATAATTAATGAAAGTACTGTTTAGGAATGATTCGCCTCACAAAATACTTGCCTTGCATTGTTAGTAAAAATTATGTTAAAATGTTAAGTCACTATGTTAATGTTTCTAATGTTACAAGTTTAAAAAATATATTTGCAAGTTATTTCATTCAACAGATTACAAAGTGGATGTTAAGAGGTCAAGCACCTTTTAAGTCACAATGTAAATATTGTCTGTTATCTTAAGATTACTAACTACATTAATGTTTATCGCCAGTTTATGTGCTCAGTAATGAATTACTTTAATTACGTACGTTTTAAGCAGAGTTTTACTGTATGCCTTCCTCTACATTCAATGTATATTCAAGTTAACAATTATTGTGATAGAAATTGCATGTTAATACTGATTAATTTAAAGGTCAATTGTTTTTACATTCAAATGTTAATACTTTTAATAAAAAATTAGGTTACAAAATGTATTCGCTATGTTCCTGTTTATAATGTTCAAAATTATACAAATGTTTTGTCAACTTCTAAACTTACATAAAAAATAAAGTTAAAGTTTCAAAATATATACTTTGAAGGTTATTGCTTACATATATTTTAAACTTCATGTTAAAATTCGCAACGTTTCAAGAAGGCTTTTTACTTTTTGCTTTCCTATTCATTCAATGTATATTAAAGTTAACAATTCTTCAGATACAAATTACATTTTAAAAAACCATTACATCAACATTTTACAAAAATACCCGTTCATATTAAAATACTTACAAGTGTCAAAAATATATGTTAATAACTAAACAACTTGACAAACATATACATCACATTGCCGTCATTTTTTGACGGGCAAGTCGCTAGTAATGTAATAATAGAGAAGTTCTCCAATTGTCCTTTAACATGTATAGTGGATATGGCCTGCAGGGCAGCCTCTCACTCTGAGATCTACTTTTAAAACTAGAGCAAGGATCAAACACGTGAGATCAAAATGTCAATGCAAAGAAATGCAAAATTATACAATCTGGGTGCAAAAACCCAAAAGTAAATATATACTTCATAATAATTTTATGATTGGAAGAGAAGAGGAAAGGGACTTGGGACTTTATTATATTGCAAACAATACAACAAAATTACTGGGAAAGTGGTCAAAAATTGATGATGAAAATTTTAAGATTTAGGGGTAAGGTGAGAAAATATAACTTTACAGTAAAGGTAGTAACTAAGAGAAAAATGGTTGAATCCTTTTGCTGTATTTGTATTAAACATTAGGCTATTATGAAGATCAATTAAGTTAAACTTTTAGATAGATATAACAGGCTAGATTGATATTTTGGTTTTTAAATTTAATCAAATCTACATTTTAACCAGGGAATGTGCTAGGAATTCTGTTTTAGCAACTGCTCAGCATCCTTCATTTCCATTGTTCGTCTCAGACATGTCAGTGAACCTGCTATAAAGTTTAAAGGACCGGCACATAATAAAAAAACAATAGAGTCTTTCTATTTATGTTTATACAGCTAGTTCTTAATTATAACTTGACTAGGAACTTGCCCATCAAAAATGACGGGAATAAAATTATAAGGCTGGCAATGTTGCTTGCCACACAATGTGAGGCTTTTGCTCCTATAAGCACCTTTGACGCTCATCGTGATCCCAACGCTGATCAGCTTTGGCATTGCAAGACTCTCCCCCCGTGTACTGTAACTTTCATGCTTTGCAATAATCACCTTCGGCGCTCATTGCAAGCCTCTCCTATTCGTGGTGCTCATCATGAGCTTTGCAATGAGTGCCTTTGGCACTCATCGCGTGGCTCGCAATGAGCGCCTTCAGCACTCCTTGCGAGCCTTTCCTCCCGCCTACTGTATGGGCCACTCATTGCAGGTTTCGTTAACCTGCAATTTTTGTGCTTGGGAATGTCATGTGTCTCTTTCCACCATCCCGCCCCCCTGTACCTTCCCTGTGTGTTGCTCCTCTGTGTGTCTGTTGAATGTTTGTGTGTTACGGGCTGAATGCCATTTGTTTTATTAAGTTCCGCATGCCTGGAATTGTTTGTGTGTGTTACTGTCTTTGCCATCGTGTATTTTCTAAGTCCCACATGGCTGGCTTTGCTCAGCTTCGTTTTCATCCTGTTTCAGATTTTTTTATGTTTTTCGTCTGCCATTTATTTCCTTGTTTAGCCGATTTTCTATTGACGAAAAACAGCAAATATGGTTCAAATCCGCTTCCAGCCTCACTCCCAAGCTTCCTGGCTCTCCCCCTGTGCTGTGTATGAGTGTGTTTTTATTTATTTTTAATTATTTTGGTTGTTTTTCATGTTTTTCGAGTTACCCACTTGAAATAAGTTTGGCCATTAAATTAGCAAACTTCGTTCCTCACAGCGGCAAAGTGCTACGTTTCTCGGTGGCACCCGGCGTGCCTCAACTGCTCGCCTCACTTCAGCACTCATTGCAGCCTAAGTTCCAAACGATTCAACTGCCCACCTCGCTTCGCAAGACTCGCAGTGCCTAAGTCGTGCGTCAATGGCTCGCCTTGCTTTGCGAGGCTCGCAGGCTGCCCTTGCTTTGCGATGCTTTACCAACATCGCAAACGTTACGAACATTGCTGTGAAGGATTTTTCATGTATTTGCTTGTGGGCCCTCAGTTAAACCTTCTCCCTGCTGTTTAAATGCCTGTATCTGTTCGGAGCAATATGTATGTACCACTTTAAGAACCAAGGGTATGTGTGTGTAATGCATTGCAGAACATGTTTTAAAAAGTTGACAGTTGGCAGTTTAATGCTGGAGCGGGGATTAAAAAAGTCCAGTTGACTCCCTGAACGGTGTTTCGTCTGGTTACTGGGGGATGTGGGATATTACCTTCTATACCAGCGGAAATCTGGGGATTTAATATCCAAGTCCTGTTACAACTGGTTGGCAGCGGCGGGATTCTCCCTTCTACTTCCGTTACACCAGGATGCCAAGCAGACACTGGGAACAGTGAATGGAAGGCTGGTACACCCTGCTTAAAAGAAATACACTGAAAGAGCTCCTGGAAGCTCGTGGAAGGATTGCTAGCAACAAAACCAAGCAGGTCATTATAGCAGAGTTAATGGAGCTAGACCAAGAGAACTTGGTTGCAGCAATGCCAGCTGTACAAGAGATGGAGATACCAGTGATTCAGGAGGAGGAATCACCAGCCAACAAAGAAATGAGGGAGAAACTAGCATGGTTCGGTCCGAACCCAACGGCTGACATTATTCTGAAAGTAATGAGCCTTTTAGCGGAGGAGGCTAAACAAAAAAGAGACGCAGAGCTACAATTATAACTGGCAGCAGTCCAGCAGGTAACAGCACACTCCCCAAACAGTGAGTACAACACAGTGGATACAAAGAAAATTCCGTTCAGCGCTTTTAAAGCTTTTGACGAAAAAGACTGTGAGATTGATAATTATTTAGCAGATTTTGAGCGACAATGTAACCTGCACCGGATAGCTAAGGAAGAATGGGTTTCAATATTGTCAGGAAAGCTGTCAGGCAAAGCCTCTGATGCTTTCTGGGCTGAACCAGAACAGGAGATCCATAGCTACGCCAGGGTTAAAGAAGCACTCCTGGCCCATTATGCAGTAACCCCAGAGTCCGACCGACAGAAGTTCAGGGACTCACGCAAAACCGCTAAAGATTCCTACATGGAATGGGCATGCCAGTTATCCCTGTCGGCCTCGAACTGGGTTAACAGTAGCCAGACCGCCACCGCGGAGGAGATTTTGCAACTGATACTACTGGAACAGTTTTACAACCATATCCAGGCGGATGTCAAAGACTGGGTGAGAGACCTCAGGCCCCTGTCTCTACCAGAGGCCGCCAAGTTGGCGGATGAGTATGCGGATACTCGCAAAAATAACCGACAGGTGACTTCTAACTCTCGCTACCCACGACAGGATGTCAGCGAGCTACGTTGCTTCCGGTGCCGACAGCTGGGTCACATCCAACAGAATTGCCCCATGAACAACCACACCAGGTCAAATTGGTCTCGACCTGGGTACCAGCAACCACCAGCAGCAGCCCATTGTGTAGATTCGACTTGGGATCCCAAGGAGCTGGGTCAGGAAGAACCATTGGGCACCCTTTACAAAGCCCTCATGGTGCAATCCACCGTCACAGACAATCGGAAACACCATTGCCAACTGGTCATGGTTAACGGCAAGACAGCACAGGGATTAAGAGACAGTGGTGCGACCATCACGCTAGTACAACGACATCTCATTAACGCATCAGAGAAGCCGAGGAAATCAATTGCTGTGAGAGTGGCAGGGGGGGCAGTGTATCGCATTCCTACTCCACAAGTACACCTGGACTGGGGTGCGGGAGCTGGCAATGTTCAAGTGGGCGTAATGAAAGACTTACCCTCTGAAGTCGTGTTGGGCAATGACATTGGGCCCCTGACTTCGGCGTTCGCCTCAACCTCCGCTCAGGAGGCCCACGCAGTAACCACCAGAGCACAAAGTCGCGGTGCCGAGAGCCATCCGCTTCCTACTGAGACCGAGGTAAGCCAACCCGACATACCCCTGACTATAGAACCCCTTCCCTGGGACACCCCAGAAGACTTTGGGCTGGAGGTGACCGGAGACCCTTCCCTCAGAAAGTATCGAGAGAAGGCCAGACGGGGAACGGGGGGGTAGAGAAGGAACAGTTTATCTGGGAAAAAGGCCGCTTGTACAGGCTCACCGAGACACGGGTTAACGCACCTGGGCCTAGGCAAAAACGCCAGCTGGTAGTTCCACGGAAATACCGGCGGGAGTTATTGAGAATTGGGCACAACGTTCCTCTGGCAGGACACTTGGGAATACGCAGGATGGGATATCGGGTAATCCCAGAACTTTTTCTGGCCTGGGGTATCCGATGACGTCCGGGCGTATTGCCAGACGTGCGAGATATGTCAACGCATAGGTAAGAAGGGAGACCACCCAAAGGCTAAACTGGTCTCCATGCCCATAATTGAAGAACCGTTCACGAGGGTAGCCGTGGGCATCATAGGACCCTTGGCCCCACCGAGCCGCTTCGGCAAATGTTATATCCTCACAGTGGTAGATTACGTCACCCGTTACCCCGAAGCGGTGGCCCTTTCTAACATACAGGCTGAGACGGTGGCAGATGCGCTAGTCCGGATATTCTCCTGAGTGGGCTTTCCCAAGGAGGTACTGTCCGACCAAGGTACACAGTTCACGGCCGAGGTAACCCAGCAGATATGGAAAATCTGTGGAGTTAGATCCCTGACTAGTTCCCCATACCACCCCCAGACTAATGGCCTGTGTGAACGCTTCAACGGGACGCTGAAGCAAATGTTGAAGTCGTTCACGGGGGCGTACAAGAATTGGGAGCGGTTCCTGCCACACCTTCTCTTTGCCTACCGAGAGGTGCCGCAGGAATCAACCGGATTCTCACCCTTCGAACTCCTATATGGGAGGCGGGTGAGGGGGCCTTTAGATCTTATCAAGGACCACTGGGAGGGGCAGACGGAGATTGGGGGGACCCCAGTTGTACCTTATGTGCTGGAGCTGCGGGACCGCATGGAGGAACTAGCCCAGGTGGTGCAGGGAAACCTTCAGGCGGCCCAGCGGCATCAGAGGGTATGGTATGACCGACGGGCTAGGCACCGGAGCTTTCGGATCGGCCAAAAAGTCATGGTGCTAAGGCCGGTCCGAACAGACAAGCTCCAGGCCGCCTGGCAGGGCCCCAACAAAGTTATAGGGCAGATATGCGACACCACCTACACCATAGCTAGCTGTGAGGATGAGGATGTGAAGCGAACCTTTCACATCAACATGCTTAAGGCCTATCAGGAATGGGCAGAGGGGGTGACCGCTATCTGTGCACCAGCAGGGCAAGACACAGAGACACTACCTCTTCCCGACCTATTGGGCAGCAACGAAGGGAGGACCCAGATAGAGAAAGTCCAGCTAGGCGAACAACTAGGACCACAAGAGAGGGCTCAAGCTGTCCCCTTGCTAGAAACCAAACAGGCCACATTCTCTCAGGAGCCTGGGTACACACTCCTAGCCGTCCACAAGGTGGAGACTCCAGGGCAAGCATCCCTGAGGCAGCCCCCTTACCGTATTCCGGAAGCAGTCCGAGAAGGGATGCGGAAGGAAATCGATGAGATGCTTCGGCTAGGGGTAATAGAACACTCAGAAAGTCCTTGGGCCTCGCCGGTAGTCCTAGTACCAAAGAAGGAAGGGACAACCCGCTTCTGTGTGGATTACCGGCGACTCAACGACAAAACAGTTTCTGACGCCTATCCAATGCCATGGATGGACGAACTGCTTGACCGTATCTCTGCAGGGAAGTATCTGACCACAATTGACCTATGTAAGGGATATTGGCAGATTCCCCTAGCAGAAGATGCCATACCCAAGTCTGCCTTCATCACCCGGTTTGGCCTATACCAATTCCGGTTTATGCTATTCGGGATGAAGAACGCCCCGGCCACCTTCCAACGGATGGTGGACCAATTACTGGGAAGTCTCCAGGACTACGCATGCGCCTACCTGGATGACATCGCCATCCATAGCGATACCTGGGAAGCGCACCTAGAACACGCAGGGATAGTATTAGATAGGATAAAGGGGGCCGGGCTGACCCTGAAACCAGACAAATGTCATTTGGGTATGGCGGAGGTACAATATTTGGGACACCGAGTAGGATGTGGTAAGCAACGGCCGGAGCCGGCTAAGATCGAGGCCGTTGCCAATTGGCCCACTCCCCAAACCAAGACACAAGTCATGGCTTTCTTGGGCACAGCCGGCTATTACAGAAGCTTTGTACCAGACTATAGTGCCCTAGCCAAACCCCTGACCGACCTGACCAAAAAGAAGTTACCCCGACAAGTCCTGTGGTCTCCGGAATGCGAGGTGGCTTTCCAAGCACTAAAGAATGCTCTCGTTAATGCTCCAGTGTTGGTTACCCCAGATCCTAACAAAAGGTTTATTGTCATCACAGACGCTTCAATGTTTGGACTGGGGGCAGTACTGAGCACCCGGTGGCATACCTGAGTCGGAAGTTGTTGCCAAGGGAGGTCAGTTATGCCACCATTGAGAATGAGTGTTTGGCCTTGGTATGGGCACTCAAAAAGCTCACACCCTATCTCTATGGCCGGGCCTTCACCTCATTACGGATCACAATCCCCTAGTTTGGCTCAACCGGGTCTCAGGGGATAACGCCCGGTTGCTGCACTGGAGCCTGGCGTTACAGCCCTATGACTTTACTATTCATTATCGCCCAGGCAAGCAAAACTGGAATGCTGATGGACTGTCGCGCCAAACGGACTTGGCCTCAGATTAAGAACTTTGGAAAGTCCCGTCAACCCTATTGGACCAGGAAAGGTACAACCGAGTTGCCGGAGCAGGGAGAAAAAGGGGGGCCATTGTGAAGGATTTTTCATGTATTTGCCTGTGGGCCCTCAGTTAAACCTTCTCCCTGCTGTTTAAATGCCTGTATCTGTTTGGTTCAATATGTATGTACCACTTTAAGAACCAAGGATATGTGTGTGTAATGCATTGCAGAACATTTTTAAAAAAGTTGACAGTTGGCAGTTTACTGCTGGAGCGGGGATTAAAAAAGTTCAGTTGACTCCCTGAACGGTGTTTCGTCTGGTTACTGGGGGATGTGGGATATTACCTTCTATACCAGCGGAAATCTGGGGATTTAATATTCAAGTCCCTTTACAATTGCAAAGACCCACACCTATATACGTGATGTCTCTGTAGGACCCTAGAGGGACCCATGATACATTGGTGGAAGTTGTATGTGTGAGAGGAGTGTTTGCTTCTTTTTTTTTTTTGGAGAGCTGTGGTTCCATCCTTTAATGTGATGTCCTACTTCTGAATCAATGAGAGGGAGGGGTGGGGTATCAATTTCAGTATTGTCCTATTATCAAACAAACAATCTGAATCTGATTCTTTCCAACCACTATAAGGTCTCCAAAGGGAGTCGGTCTGAGCAGACTGGTCTGCGGTGTCAACTACAGATAAAAAAGGAATCCTAACAGTACAAACTCCAAGTCAGATCCTCTCCCACCTGCTAGGCGAGAAAGACAGATCATTTATTTTTTAGAAACGTGATCAGATTAACCACATATATTATACATTATTTTTATTTATCCACCTACCTTACACTGGGCCCTTCATTCACCAGCTCCACCACTGCTGATTATGTTGAAAGGACAATTATTTATTAAGTGAACCATTAATGTGCTACAAATAGAGTGCTAAGAGTATTTATGTAATCTTTTATTATAACACAAACAACCACAACTATAACAATATCTGCTAATGGTCCAGCGATTTTTATTATAACAACTGACAAAGTCAAAATATTTTGTCTTGTTGCTTCTACAATAATAAAAATGCAAGGTGAATGTAAATTAAAATGAGGTAATTAGCAGATTTTATTGTCATTAAAATTATGACATTCAGAATGTTAAATTATGTATAATGTATGTATATCGATATTAACTCATAGATGATTTGTGATATAATACAAGATATACACCAGCATACTGCTATAAATGAGAAGTATTTTCCACGGCACTTGTGCTTTTATAATTATTATTATTATTATTATTATCATTTATTTGTAAAGCACCAACATATTACATAGCGCTTTACATAAGTTAAGTTCCAGGCAAATTCAAAATTAACACATTGGAAAAAATGGAGAGCCCTGTCTTTGAACTTGGGTTATCATCAAATCCAGAGATGTGTGGGGCCCTCAAGGACCGAGTTTGGACACCCCTGATCTAAAGGTTCATGTTTGTATGTGGTACAGTAGGGAGAGAGTAGTTTTGTGAGTGTTAGGGGGAAGGCTATAGGCTTCTTTAAAGAGTTGTGTTTTTATTAAAGTTTTGAAGGATTTGATGCAGGAGGATAGTCTGGGGAAGCAAGGCAAGGAGTTCCAGAGAATAGGGGCAGTGTGAGAAAAGTCCTGGAGGTGGGAGAGAGAGGAGGTGACAAGAGTGATAGAAAGAAGAAGGTCGTTAGCAGAACGAAGAGGGCGTGTTGGGGAGTATTTGGAGATGGGGGGAGAGATGTAAGGGGGTGCACTGTTCTTGAGGGCTTTATAAGTTAGGGTCAAGATTTTACATTTTAATTTTATTCTGGAGGCTAAGGGAAGCCAGTGGAGTGATTGATGAAGAGGAGCTGCTGACACTAAATGTTGTGTATGGATAATGAGTCTGGCGGAGGCATAAATTATGGGGAAATGCGGGTGGTGGGCAGGCCAACAAGGAGCGAGTTGCAATAGTCGAGACGAGACATGTTGAGAGAGTGTATTATAATCTTAGTAGTGTCTTGTGTGAGGTAATGGCATATTTTGGATATGTTTTTTAGATGGAGAAGGCAAGATTTTGTTAGTGACTGTATGTGAGGGATGAAAGAGAGGGAAGGGTCCAGTAGAACCCTGAGACAACAGGCTTGGGAGGTAGGAGTGATAATGGTATTGTTGACAGTGAGAGAAATGTGAGGAATTGAAGCTGTAGTAGAGGGTGGGAAGATTAGGAGATCAGTCTTAGACATGTTGAGCTTTTGATGGTGGGTGGACATCCAAGAGGACATACTAGAGAGGCAGTTGGAGATGTGTGCTAGGAGAGAGGGGGATAGATCTGGTGCTACGAGGTAGATTTGAGTCATCTGCATAGAGATGATACTGAAACCCAAAAGAGTTTATTAGGGTACCAAGTGAGGATGTATAGATGGAGAAGAGGAGGGGGCCTAGGACTGATCGTTGGGGTATGCCAACAGACAGGGGGTGAGGAGAAGAAGAGATGCCGAAGAAGGAGACAATAAATGATCGTTCTCGTAGGTATGATGAGAACCATGAGAGAGCAGTGTCTCGAATGCCGAGGGAGGAGAGAATATGGAGTAGAAGCGGATGGTCAACTGTGTCAAAGGTGGCAGAGAGATCCAGGAGAAGCAAAATAGAAAAGTGGCCTTTTGACTTGGCGGTGAGCAGGTCATTGGTGACTTTTGCGAGAGCTGTCTCAGCGGAATGTTGGGGCCGAAAGCCAGATTGGAAGGTGTCCAGAAGGGAGTTAGGGGAGATAAAACTGGTAAGGAGGTTATGACGATCCGCTCCAGCAGTTTGGAAGCCAGGGGAAGTAGAGAGATAGGGCCATAGTTAGATGCAACATCAGAGTCGGATGAGGGTTTCCTGAGAGTGGGTGTAATTAAGGCATGTTTTAGAGAAGGTGGAAACGTGCCAGTGTTTAGGGAAAGGTTGAACATGTGTGTGAGAGCTGGGATTAGTGTGGTAGAGAGGAGAGGGATGAGCTGAGATGGAATGGGATCCAGAGGACAGGTTGTGAGGTGAGAAGATTATATTAGGATGGAGACTTCATCCTCTGTTGCAGGGGTAAAGTAGTTCAAAGTAGCAGTGGGAATGGGGAGGGGAGAAGACTGGGTATTGTTGGTTAGTTAAGAGGGTGAAGTGTGTGAGCCACTATGAGATGAGAGTTCATTGTGGAGAGTTTGAATTTTATGTGTAAAATGGTTGGCAGAGTCTTCAGTTGTGAGAGAGGAAAGGATGGGAGGAGGTGGTGGCTGGAGGAGAGTATTGAAAGTGGCAAACAGACATTTGGGGTTGGAGGACAGAGTTGATATTAGTGATGTGATAGTTACCTTTTAATTATGGTAGATTTCATCACATGCAGCAAACAAATTAAGAAAATTCATGGATAGCTAAATGAAGCTTTTTGTTTCTTTGCAGACTTTATTATAGCAGTGCAAACCTAGTGAGATGTTTGAAAAAATAGTGTCTTAGTATGTATAAAAATGTAGCATTTATTAGAAATGTTGTTGCAAAAAAGTAACACAAAAAAGCTAAAACAAGTGACAAAATTAAATTCACCTTATAAGCTGATTCTAAATATTTGTTTTTGCTTTTCTTTTACTTTTTTCTTTTCTTTTATCAAATTCAAGAATCAATGTCTGCCACTATTGGTGCACCAGGTGCAAAGCTCCAGGGACCATAACAGAGTAGGGGCCCTCTGCTACTGCCAATAAAGGTGAAATCTTAAATTATTTGATATTAGATGAAAATGGCAGATAATATATATATATATATATATATATATATATATATATATATATATATATATATATATATATATATAAAATTATAAAAATGTGATTTGACCATAGTCGTGATGTGGCATCACATATTATAATTGTCAAACTGCAAGTTGTCGTCACGCTTTGCGGCCCTCGCAAAGCGAGGGCCGCAACTGACGACAACTCGCAGTTTCACAACTCCCCCTGCCACGGCTCCCTTTACCCCACTGATGCTTGCGATGAGCAAGCGCTCATCGCGCCACATCAGCCCCACAATAAGCCCTGCAGCCAGCCTCTCTGCTCTGGTGGAGCGCGCCCATAAGTGGGACGAGCGCGCACGAGCGGCCGGGACGCGTGCACGGGTAGCCGGGCGTGCGCGTGCACGCTCACGTGAAGACGGGCACATAAGCGTGCGCGTCTGCAGCACTGAGGTGAGGGAGGTGTGGGGGAAGAGAGACACGGCGGGGGGGAAGAGGGTAAGAGAGACACGTTGGGGAGAGGAGGGGAAGTGATACATGAGGGAGGGAGAGGAGGAGGGGAATAGAGACATGAGAGGAGGAGGGGAATAGAGACACGAGAGGAGGGGAGAAGAGAGACACAGGGGACGGGGGAAGTGAGATACAGGGGAGGGGAAGTGAGATACAGGGGAGGGGAAGAGAGACACGGGAGGGAGAGGAGGGGAAAGAAAGACACAGGGAAGGAGGAAGAGAGGCACAGGGGAGGGATAGGAGGAGGGGAAGAGAGGCACAGGGGAGGGAGAGAAGGAGGGGAAGAGAGGCACAGGGGAGGGAGAGGATATGGGGAAGAGAGACACAGGGGAGGGAGAGGAGGGGTAAGAGAGACACTGGGAGAGAGAGAAGCAGGGAAGAGAGACACAGAGGAGGGGGAAGAGATACATGAGGGAGGGAGAGGAGGGGAATAGAGACACGAGAGGAGGGGGAAGAGAGACACAGGGGACAGGGGAAGTGAGATACAGGGGAGGGGAAGAGAGACACGGGAGGGAGAGGAGGGGGAAGAGAGACACAGGGGAGGGAGAGGAGGGGGAAGAGAGACACAGGGGAGGGGGGAAGAGAGACACAGGGGAGGGGGAAGAGAGAAACAGGGGAGGGGGAAGAGAGACACAGGGGAGGGAGAGGAGGTGAGGAAGAGAATCAGAGGAGGGAGAGGAGGAATAGACACAGGGGAGGACAGGATGGGGGAGGAGACACAGCGGAGGGGGGAAGAGACGAGGAGGAGGGGGGAAGAGACACAGTGGAGGGAGACAGGGTGAAGAGACACAGGGGAGGGAGACGGGGTGAAGAGACACGGGGAGACGGGGGTGAAGAGACACAGGGGAGGGAGACGGGGTGAAGAGACACAGGGGAGGGAGACGGGGTGAAGAGACACAGGGGAGGGAGGGGGGAGAACGACACAGGGAAAAGAGGGGGGAAAGACACAGGGGAGGGGGAAGGAAAAACAAGAGAGGGAGAGAGGGGGTAAGAGACACAGGGGAGGGAGAGGGGGAAGAGACACAGGGGAGGGAGAGGGGGAAGAGACACAGGGGAGGGAGAGGGGGAAGAAACACAGGCCAGGGAGAGGGGAAGAAAAAACAAGGGAGGGAGAGCAGGGAAAGAGACACGGGGGGGAGACACAGGGGAGGTAGAGAAAGTAGAGGGCGGGAGAGGCTAACAATGAGCGCCAAAGCCACTCATTGCAAGGCCTGAGATGAGCACTGAAGGAGCTCATCGCAAGGCCAGTAAAGTAGAGGGGGGAGAGGCTCGCAATGAGCCCCTCCCGTCAAGTAGAGGGATGGAGAGGTGGAGAGGCTCGCAATGTGCACCTTCGGCGCTCATTGCGAGGCCCGTGATTAGCGCCGAAGGCGCTCATTTCGAGCCCAAAAAAGTAGAGGGGGGGGGAGAGGCTCGCAATGTGTGACAAACACCATTGCCAGGCTTCAATTTTTATTGCCGTAATTTTTGACGGGCAAGTCGCTAGTCTACATATAGTTTTGCTCTTTTTATTGATGCCTACAGAGTAGATAAGGAAGCTGCAAGGGGGTCCAAATTATTTTGCACAAGGCCCCTCCTTTCACTAGCTCCGCCACTGCCAAGAATCTTAGTGAAGACATGTTCTAGACATTTCCAGGTGGGTATGGGATCTGAGACCCCCCTGGGTGTCTTAGTTATGGAATTTTAGATGGTGTTTATTTCTATTTGCTAGTGTATTGGGTTGAACCCACCCAGATTTCTCAAGCATTTGGCCGTCTCTGACATTTTGGGAAACCAAGTAATTCTAACTCTTTACAAAGAGATCTGTCAGTAAATGGAAAGGGGGCATAAGACACCCACTTAACCGAAATGAGTGATCTGATAATCCCTTAATAAATGTAAAGCTTGGATAGATCTTTCCCCAAAGCAAGATGTATACCCATTTATGACTGGCACGGAGAGGACTGAATTACTCTTTGGTCATTTAATAGTACATTTTTTTACACATTTATGGTGTTTTTTTCAGTGCTTTAATTGAAGACATTTCCTTCTCCCTTGGGATCTCGTTGGATGCACTAATTAGCCTGAAAAATAATAGCTTGTTGGCTGTTTGTTGGCTTTTGTGCTTCATTGCTTTGTCTTGGATTACACCAAGCTCCATAAAACAATTTCTAAAATAAATGGCACAGTTGTCACCATTGTTTGGAGCCCCTATTTTTAAAACATAGAGATTATCTCCGACCATCAAGATGAAAAGGTTGCCACTCTCTGCTACATCCCAGATATTGTTTCTTAACATGGATTGACCTCGGCATATTCCATGTTTTAGAGGTAATGTCTGTCAAGTGCGCTCGGTGAATAAAAGCTGACGACCTGTTGGAAAAGCACTAAGATGAAGGCTCACATTTTATAAGCAGCTGACAAAAATAAACAGACTAATTAACTGATACATTTACTGTTAATTGGAAGTGATACATTTATGGTTAATTGGAAACACAACGCTACTTCTGTCTGATTTATTTAAAGCACAAAATAATTTATAAAAAATAGAGATATGCATAAAGGAAATGTCACCATGTTATTGACATTGGGCCTCATTCTATTACCGGCCGCAGCCGCTGCGGGCCGCAAGGACCGGCCGCAAGCTTTACGGCTATTCTATTCCCCTCCGGCCGGGGACTCCGGCAGGCTTGCGGCCGGTGCCTTGCTATCTCTTGCGGCCGATCGCGCAGGAGGAAAGCCTTTGATCTAAAACGGCCGCAAGGAAATCGGCCGTAAGAAAAGCCTGGTTGCTATTCTATTGCTCCGGGAACCCTGTCTGCAAGGCTAAAAACTAGCTGCAGCTTACTTGCAGCAAAAAGGTCCCGCTAGCACCAATTAAGCACATAAAATAGCTCAAATAAAGCCATCCTGCACTTTGCGGAGTCTATAAAGTGATATTCGGTGTTAGAAAAAATAGCACATAATTACCCTATACTCAAATCCGTAAAATAATATTTTTTTAATATACGTAAAATATCCATGTAAAAAGTCCAGAGTGCTTGGAGCACCTCAGACACGCCCACGCCGCAGCCGGAAAATAAACAGTTAATTTGAACTCGGGTTTGGGCTGATGTGCAAGCTTGTGAGGGGGTTACTTTTAATCCTCATGTCCCCCAATATGATCCCTAGCATTTACAGAGCTGTACAGTGCAGGCTTGAATTTATTTTTGCGTTTTTAGATTTCAGAGCTTACGGCTGGTTTCAAGATATGCGGCCGGCCGTAAGGGGAGATCCTTGCGGGGCCGTATAATTGAATCGCGAGTTAACTGAACCCCTGCAAGGAATCGCAGCCTTACGGCCGATTTACGGCCGGTAATAGAATGAGGCCCATTGTGTATAATTTGTATACATACGTTATGTGTTAGTGCAATTTTTAAATAAAATGCAGCCAGCAGTTTAGAATAAGGAATTACTCTTCCGTCTCTACCCAGCATAGTGGGTGATTTAATAAGTTGAAGTGTCTTGCCAGTGGAGGAGCTAGTGCATGGAGGGACTGGTACAAAAATAAAATGTGGGTCCAACATTTTTTTGGGTTGACCCCCATTCCTAAAGTGTACATATATTTATTATTATTATTATTATTATTATTAATATTATTATTATTATTACTACTATCATAATTACTACCTTTTTTTTTGTAAATCAACAACATATTATGTAGTGCTATATAGGGGTTAAGTACATGAAAAAAAAAAAAAAAAAAAAAAACGAACACACTGCAAATAATGGGGGGCCCTGTTTTTGAGCTTGTGTAATACAGCATGCATATGCCTAAAAGGAGCCATGTTTGAAATGGGATTGGATTATAGAGCAAAGCCTTTGTGGGTACATTTGGATGTCCCTGCCCAGTGTAATAACTGTTCTCCCTGGAATTTTAGCAGGAAATAAGTCTTTCAACTTATTTTTTATGTTCAACAGTGAACACAAATGTATTAATTATAATTATAATATTATATTATAATATATGTAGATTATACACCACTGAAAAAAAGTTTCCACCACCAGCAATAGAGTGTAGACCCCTATATGCCCATGCAACCCACCTACTAATTTTTGTTACATTTGTATCCTCAAATGTAACTCTCCAAAAGTTTTAAATATATGTCTAGAGAGAGGCCTTAATACTCAAAGGCTGTGTTTATTTATTTTTCTTTCCAAATAATTTAGCACATTAGTTCATTAAAAGAGTGAAGTGTAAATAATGGACTACGGGGTCCTCTAAAGTTGGAAAGGTGGGATATGGAGGACGAGGGAGATTAGCGCACTAATGGTGTTTTGACGTATTGTTTCAGGAACAATTTGTGTGACTAGGGAGATTTGGCGAAGCAGCTGCTGGGTCTGGGTGCAGAGAATGAAATCGGGGGGGGGGGAGGAGGGGGCTGGGGAGGGGTATGTAGGGGGGCTTTTACAATGACTTGTCATATTGTACTTCACTCTGTGTTAAATTGTTAAGTGGAAACAAAGACAAATGGAAAGTGAACAGCAAAAAGGTGTAAACGGACAAGTCAGACGGGTGCTTTAAGTATATTTAGAAGGGTCTGTGGGGGGTGGGGTCTGGATCTAATGCTGGGCTTTGATGGAGGGTCTAGTTACTTGCACATAATAAATGCACATTAATCCCCATAAGTAGGGAGTCTGAACAAAAATGACCTAATTCACTTATTTTTAAGACATGTTTAATTAAAAGGCTGAAACGCCAATTTTTGTACACTCTATCTAATAAATAAGTTTTATTATGTTTTTAGTAAATAAACAAATAAATAAATAGTTATAAAAATTTATTAAAGGACCACTGTAGTTATATTTATCTATGGTTCTTTAAAGGGACTCCGACATGGAGAGGTTGCCAGTGTCTAGTTTGTGAAAATTAATTAATTTCAATTTTTAAATAACTAAATTTACTGAAAAGAAATCCAGTGATAATAAATGTAATCTTGTTAAATTATTAAGTTTTATTTTGTATCAATAAAAATATTTTTTTTCTTTATATTATATTATTCTGTGAATATATATATCACATATAATAGTTGTCAAACTGCGAGTTGTCGTCACGCTTGCGGGCCTCGCAAAGCCAAGCCCACAGTTACGTCACGTCATTAACATATGCTGGATTGCGCTGCTGGGAACAGAAGAACAGCAGGAGGTCCTTGCATCAGAGTAAGGAGATAGGGGAAAGGGAGGTTAGTGGAGAGGGGGGGGGGGGAAAGAGGAGGTGGAGGATAAGGGGGAAGGAGGGAGGAGGAGGATGAGGGGAAGGAGGGGGAGGAGGATGACGGAGAGCCTACAGGGGGGACGCTGCGGGCCCGGTATAGAGGGTGATGATCTTTGCCAAAAGGAAGCGTAGGGCCCGTAGGCTGATGCTCCTGGTCCTGTCCCTTCTACTACTGGAGGGCATGGTGGAGGAGGAGCGGGCCAGGCTCTGAGCGGGCTTCCCACCGGCTGTGCCAGAGCATGGATGCTTCCCTCTGAGTGGATGATGACCCTATCGCCCGCAGGCTTCCTCCCGGTGCCCCCCAGAGTCTCCCCCATAGGCGCTCATTGCCCGGCCCATGGTGATCCTAAAGTGCTTCTCTTGGCCCAGCCTACGGCCATACACTGGGCTGAGTGGCCTCCTAATGGGCCTCAGCCTGATCAGCGCCTGAGCATGGAGAGAACTGGGGAGGAGAGCTTCAGACAACTCCCAGGAGAGCTTGGAGAGTGGGCTCTGGAGATGGGAGAGTATCTGGTGTCTGAGAGCCTGGGGGTCTGGGTATGGAGTATGGACTGGAGTGGAGGGCATAGTATAATAATATATGTATGGGACAGGGCAATCACATATAATAATTGTCAAACTACGAATCGTCGTCACGCTTTGCGAGCTCAATTCAAACTGCGTCCATGGCTTGTGTAAGGTGGAGGCTTTAAGGCGCATGAGTTGCAAACAACACAACCCCAAACACCTCTAAACTCGCAGCACTTAGTCCTACAGCGCCCCAAACCACCCCACACAACTGTTAACTTGCAGCACTTAGCCCTCTCCTTCCCTTTCTCCTCTCCCTCCCCGTGTCTCGCAAAACACTACACTAACCCCCCAAATCGCGCAAGCACAAAAACACTAAAAACACACAAAATAACCCAATGATGGAGAAAAAAAACCACTCAAATTTAACCCCAAATTCCACCGTTTCGGAACTCGGAAAACGGCTAAGCGAGAAAAAAAATGGCCGGCGAAAAAAATGAAAACGAGGCTCCATGACTCCGGACCGCCCAGCCACGTACAACTCACCCAAGAAGGGATACGAGATAAGCTTGGAAACCCGCATTAACCACATTGGTCCTTAAAGGACCGTAAAGGACCTTAAAGGACCCATATTAAAAAAAAAATAACCCTATCACTCATGGTGCTCTATACAGAGCCCCATCAACCCCTAAATAACCCTGTCACTTATGGGGGTCAATCCAGACCCCCATAAACCCTTAATAAACCCTGTCACTCATGGGGGTCAATACAGACCCCCATAAGCCCTTCATTAACCCTGTCACTTATGGAGGTCAATACAGACCCCCATAAGCACTTAAATAACCCTGTCACTCATGGGGTCAATACAGATCCCCATAAGCCAATAAATAACCCTGGCACTCATGGGGGTCAATACAGACCCCCATAAACCCTTAATTAACCCTGTCACTCATGGGGGTCAATACAGACCCCCATAAACCCTTAATTAACCCTGTCACTCATGTGGGTCAATACAAACCCCCATAAACCTATAATTAACCCTGACACTCATGGGGGTCAATACAGACCCCCATAAGCCAATAAATAACCCTGTCACACATGGGGGTCAATACAGACCCCCATAAGCCAATAAATAACCCTGGCACTCATGGGGGTCAATACAGACCCTCATAAGCCTCTATTTAACTTCACCAGTACCATAAGGGTATATTATGACCCTTATGGGGCTGTTACAACGCAACATTAACCACATAAGTGCCATGACGGTCCTCAAGGACCATCATGACACTAAGTATAAACACTACACTGCACTATACCCCCCAATAAAACATTAAATCTAAACTAACCCCCCTCTACAATGACCTATTAACACCTACACTACCTACCTACACTACCTACCTAGCCCCTAATAACCCCCCCACCACTCTAATTACAGGGGGAAAAAATAAAGTCACCAAAAATAAAAAATCTACATTACATAAAATTAAAAAATCTAAATCACAAAAAATAAAAAATCGACATTACAGAAAATAAAAAAATACATTACAACCCACCCCCCCAACACTTCAGAAAAAAAAATACACACCTGAAAAGGAAATACATAGAATACATACAATACAATACAAATAAAATAAAATGCCATGCAATAATCCCCTATCTAACATACAATCAATACTATCTATCTAAAATACATCACCCATTCTATCTAATATACAATAAATCCTATCTATCTAAAATACATCCCACAATCTAATATGCAATAAATCCTAACTATCTAAAATTCATCTCTCAATCTAATATACAACACTATATAATATACAATACATCCTATCTATCTAAAATACATCCCCCAATCTAATATACAATAAATCCTATCTAAAATACATACCCCTATATTACATACAATAAATCCTAACTATCTAAAATACATGCCCCTATATAACATACAATAAATACTATCTCAATATACAAACCCCACTTACCTTTGCAGATGTCCCTTCAGATCAGCAACCTGGGGGGGGGGGGGGGGGGGGGGCGGGGGGATTAGTACAACACATTTACAGAAAATAAATAAACATTATAAATATTATAAATATTATACTTACCTTTCCAGCATGCCCTTGTCCTTCTTCTTTTCTTCTCCCGCATGTTGTACTATTTTTTTTTCTTTTCCCCTAGGTTCCCCTATCTGAAGGGACATCTGCAAAGGTAAGTGGTCTTAATTATTTTATTTTAGCTTAGAATTAGGATTTCTATATATGTAGATAGCATGTATTGTATGTTACATAGGGGTATGTATTTTAGACAGTTAGGATTTATTGTATATTATATAGTATTGTATGTTACAGAGGGGGATGTATTTTAGATAGTTAGCATTTATTGTATGTTAGGGGTATGTATTTTAGACAGTTAGGATTTATTGTATATTATATAGTATTGTATGTTACAGAGGGGGATGTATTTTAGATAGTTAGCATTTATTGTATGTTAGGGGTATGTATTTTAGATAGTTAGGATTTATTGTATATTATATAGTATTGTATGTTACATAGGGGGATGTATTTTAGATAGTTAGGCCCTCATTCAATTGCAATTTGGCCAATTGAATAAGCACATAACATATTTTTTTAAAGAAGTTTTTAGTTAGTAAATATCTACCTAAAAACAAGGTTTTCACTAACTAAAAACGTATTTTAAAAAAATATGTTATGTGCTTATTTAGAGCACTATTCAATTGGCCAAATCGCAATTGAATGAGGGCCTTAGTATTTATTGTATATTAGATAGATTGGGGGATGTATTTTAGATAGTTAGGATTTATTGTAAATTATATAGTATTTATTGTATGTTAGGGGTATGTATTTTAGATAGTTAGGATTTATTGTATATTAGATAGATTGGGTGATGTATTTTAGATAGATAGTATTGATTGTATGTTAGATAGGGGGGTATTGTATTTTATTTTATTTATATTGTATTGTATTGTATGTATTCTATTTGTATTTCCTTTTCAGGTGTGTAATTTATTTATTTTTTCTGTAGTGGGGGGGGGGGGTGCTAATGTATTTTTTTATTTTCTGTAATGTTCCTTTTTTTTCTTTTTTGTGACTTAGGTTTTTTTATTTTCTGTAATTAGACTGGTGGGGGTTGATTAGGGGGTAGGTAGGGAGTTTAGGTAGGTAGTGTAGGTGTTAATAGTTTAGTGTAGAGGGGTGTTAGTTTAGATTTAATGGTTTATTGTGGGGGGTTATAGTGCAATGTAGTGTTTATACTTAGTGTCATGAGGGTACTGGAGAACCCTCATAGCACTTATGGGGTAATGTTAGGCTTCTAAATGTTCTACGAAGGTATTTAAATACCCTTATGGGACTAATGGGGTTAAATAGAAGCTTATGAGGGTCTGTATAGACCCCCATAAGAGACCGGGTTAAAATGGTGTAGTGCTTACACTTTGGGTCATGAGGATCCTGGATGACCCTCATGGCACTTATAGTGTGATTACATGCGTTCATTAGTGTGTTATAGGGGACTATATAGTTGAGGCACACAGTACACTCACATTGTGTGACAAACAGCATTTCAACACTTTTTTTTATTGCACCGTCATTTTTGACGGGCAAGTAGCTAGTAGTATAATAATATATGTATGGGACAGGGCCATAGTATAATAAGATATGTATGGGACTGGGGGGGGAGTATAATATTATTATTATTATATGTATGGGACTGGGGAAGATATATAATATTATTGTATCTATAGGACTGGGGAGGGTATACTATTATTATATGTATAGGACTGGCGGTAGTATAATATTATTATATGTATGGGACTAGGGAGGTAGCATAATATTATTATTATTATTATTATTATTATTATATGTAAGGGACTGGGGAGAGTATAAATTAATGTATGTATGGGACTGGGGAGGGTATAATATTATTATACATATGGGAACTGGGGGGTACTATATTATTATTATTATTATTATTATTATATGTATGGGACTGGGGAGGGTATAATATTATTATATGTATGTGACTGGCGGTACTATATTATTATTATATGTATGGGACTGGGGAGAGTATAATATTATTATATGTATGTGACTGGAGGGGTACTATAATATTATTATATGTATGGACTGGGGGGGTAATATTATATGCATATGACGAGGGTAGTATAATATTATTATATGTATGGGACTTGAGGAAAGTATAAAATAATAATATGTTAATATTATTATAAGTATGGGACTGGGAGGGTATAATATTATTATATGCATGTGATTGGGGGTACCATAATATTATTATATGTATGGGACTGGGAGGGTATAATATTATTATATGCATGTGATTGGGGGTACCATAATATTATTATATGTATGGGACTGCGGGGGGGGGAGGGATATTATTTGTAACTGGAGGGTAGTATAATATTATTATATGTATGGGACTTTAGGAAAGTATAATATTATAATATGTTAATATTATTATATGTATGGGACTGGGAGGGTATAATATTAATATATGTATGTGATTGGGGGGTACCATAATATTATTATATGTATGGTACTGTGGAGCATTGCGGAGGCCTGCAATGAGCGGCAAAGCCCTGCCATTTTTGAGGCGCTCATCGCAATGGCCGTGAAGTAGACGGGGGGAGAGGCTCCCAATTATATTTTAGTAAATAAACTTGATAATGAACAAACAGTTTTCAAAGGCAAAGTATATCGTCATCATTATTTGACTTTTTTTTTATCTTATGTGCAAGTATACTTCGCTGCAGGGTCTCATGTTATTTCCTGAGCTGATCATGTTAGTTACTTTCTCAGGAGGATATATCGTTGTAAATAAATCAGTTTTCCATTAGTCCTGTAGTAAATCACTGGTAGTTCTAGCTGTCATAACCCCATTGTTGCAGATAGACACTTTATGTGCATGCAAAGTCTTACTCCACCTAAGAAAGCTAATCAGTGGAAACCAAAAAGTCTGACTCAAGTGCAGCTTAATTGCACATAAAAGGTAATCACTTGTGGGATTTATTAGAGGCCACAATACAACAGAAAAAAAAAAGTTTAATGCAAATAAAACAAACAAACAAACAAACAAAAAAAAACATCTGATAGCCCACCCCTTTTTTATGCCCATTTAGCAGTTTACAAGGTTGGATAGAGATGGCCCCCACCAAATATCAATCTTTATGGAGGTGTAGTAGTGGTCATTTGATCACCAGGTAAATCGAGAGGCATAAGACCTGCTCATATTTATTATTATTATTATTATTATTATTATTTACTAGTGACTTGCCCGGAAAAAATGACGGCAAAATTTTTTGAAGGCTGGCAATGCTGTTTGCCACACAATGCAAGGCTCTCCCCCCTCTAACTTGTGGGCCTCGCGATGAGCGCCTTCGACGCTTATTGCGAGCCACTCCCATCGCAATGAGCAACAAAGGCCCTGCAATGAGCGGCTTCCCCGCTCATTGCAGGCCGTGTTTTGCGCTTCACGCATGTGCAAGGACGTATCTTTGGCACTCATTGTGAGCCTCTCCCATAGTCCCTTACGGGCCTTTTGATGAGCTTCGACGCTCATTGCAGGCCTCAGCCAACCCGCCACTTTCATCACGTCACAATGAGCACCTTTGTAACTCATCATGAGCCCTGCAATGAGCTCTCATTGCAGACATCGTCCAACCCGCCACCGTCGTGCCTTGCTCTGATTGCCTTTGGTGCTCATCGCAAACCCAGCCTTCTGCGCTCATTGCGAGCTTCTCCCTACTTTCTACTCTCTGACCCTTGTGTCTGTTTTCCCCCTCTCCCATCCATGTGTCTATTTTTTTATCTCCTAAAAACATCAATTAAACCTCAAATTAGCTTGCAACCTCACTCACAGGCTTCCTGACTCTCCACCTGTGCTGTGTATGTGAGATTTTTAGTTAATTTTTAAAGCAATTGGCGTCTTTTTGCGGTCTTCAGATGGCTTCCGAGTTACGGCCTTGAAAAAAACGGCATCTATTAAAGTCATCTTTTTTTCAAAGTGTTGTGTGCCTTGCGCTCATCAGGGGCCTGGCAATGAGCACCTTCAAAGTCTTGCAGGCCTCACGATGAGCACCTCATTGCCATCCGTTTTCAAAGTGTTGCGGGCCTCGAAATGAGCGCCTTTGACACTCATCATTGTCAGCATTTTTCAAAGTCTTGCGGTCTTCCCTGGTTAGGTAACTGACATTTTATTGACAATAACCTCAATTTTATAAGGACATGGATATCCTTATATGACAGAAGGGCTCCCTTCATTCCAATGAGGGCCTCTATGCATGACCATCGGCTTGGAGCCTGCAGTCTGTCACTGAAAGAGCTATGTGCTCTCTACAACCCCCCCTCCCCCCCGCCCTGTAACCACACCAGTCCCTAATTCCATCATTACATTTGAACAATATGGCTTTTCATCTTGATAACAACCTGCCTGATAAGATTATCTAGCTGTGGATGGGAAATCCAAATAATATAAATAAGTTATCTAGTTTAAAAGGGAACTTTGAATATGTTAGCAATGTAATTACCAGCTCACCATGTGATTATCTCCCATACCCCCACATTGGCCAGTGAGGAATTAAAGGGAACTGATTGAGTTAAATGTTTCAAATTTTCCCGGTGAAAACTTTCCACTGGAACATAATCACAGTATTCTCTCTTTTATTTAGAGGTTATAACCTCTAATTGTTATTTTTAACCCCTTGATCACTATTCTGCATCCTGATGGTCCTGGAATAGAAGCCGTCACTGAGTAATCCATCCCCTCCATGGTCCAGGGGAGGAGCCGAGTTGTGCCACCTCCCCTGGGACATGTCACCATGCTACTTTCTCATTTAAATCTTCTCTCATATTTATGAACAAATTAAACTTAGAATGCAGAGAAAAAGCTTCTGTCTGTACAATGGGAATGTGGCACTTACAGCTGTCATTGCTAGCATAGGGACTAATCGGAAGTGCCTTTATTTATAAGGATAAAATTAATAAAGAAGATAAAATAGAAATCTGTAGTAAAGAAAAATTGCAAATAAAAGTGAAAAATTTAAACTTTTTTTTGTTTTCTAAACAAATAGTGCTCATTGCTACATTTAGTTATTTAATAACAGAAACAAATTTGTCCTTTAACCCTTTCATTGGCAGTTGATTTTATTTATCCAAGGCACAATATTTTATATATATTTTTATTATTCCATTTTTTTGCAGTGTCTGTCTAGGCACAAGCTCCATCAGACCACCCCAGCTCAATAAAGATGGGGGGGTGTTAATCTCCCACCACGACAAACTCCACAACTGGCCGTCTGATACAGAGGAATGATCTTAGCTCCTGCCACATACTTCTTGGCATACGTGTTATATCATGTCATTCTCCTCCTGGGCGCAGACACTTCTCAGCGTTTCACCCCAAGGGATTGTAACTTTGAAGATGGACTTAAAGAGGCATCTCCAGATTACAGGGCACACTGTGCTTGGCCAGACGCAGCATTGCTCATTCTTTTGCATGCACGGATTTAGTTGCATTGTTCTAAAGTTCACTGGTATTTATTCAGCCATGTGCTCTATACATAATACAGAGACTTTCTTACAATATATAAGGCATTAAATTAAAGAAATATGCAGAAATAGCACTTGCCAGGAGCAAGATTTGTATTTCAAAACTATAAGTGCCAAGTTTTTCAATCCATTTGCTACGGAGGACGCTCCTGGCCCTGGTTTAGAGGTTAGGCTTAAAGGACCATGGAAGCATTTGCTATATGGTATTTTATAATGTTTTATTGTGCTTTTTCTTTTCAAATGAAAGCTCCTGCTTGGAAAACACTTAATGTATAATTAAAATATACTAGCGACTTGCCCGTCAAAAATGATGGCAATAAGCCTGGCAATGGTGTTTGTCACACATTGCGAGCCACACCCCCCCTCTACTTTTTTTGGGTCGCAATGAGCGCCTTCGGGGCTAATCACTGGCCTCGCAATGAGCGCCTTCGGCGCTCATTGCGAGCCTCTCTACCTCTCCATCCCTCTACTTGACGGGAGGGGCTCATTGCGAGCCTCTCCCCCCTCTACTTTACTGGCCTTGCGATGAGCTCCTTCAGCGCTCATCTCAGGCCTTGCAATGAGTGGCTTTGGCGCTCATTGTTAGCCTCTCCCGCCCTCTACTTTCTCTACCTCCCCTGTGTCTCCCCCATGTCTCTTTCCCTGCTCTCCCTCCCTTGTTTCTTCTTTCCCTATCCCTCCCCTGTGTCTCTTACCCCCTCTCTCCCTCTCTTGTTTTTCCTTCTCCCTCCAATGTGTCTTTCCCCCCTCTTTTCCCTGTGTCTTTCTCCCCGCTCCCTGCCCTGTGTCTCTTCACCCCATCTCCCTCCCCTGTGTCTCTTCACCCCGTCTCCCTCCCCTGTATCTCTTCACCCCGTCTCCCTCCCCTGTGTCTCTTCACTCCGTCTCCCTCCCCTGTGTCTCTTCCCCCCTCCTCCTCATCTCTTCCCCCCTCAGCCGTGTCTCTTCCCCCATCCTGTCTATTTCTCCTCTCCCTCCTCTGTTTCTCTTCCTCACCTCCTCTCCCTCCCCTGTGTCTCTCTTCCCCCTCCCCTGTGTCTCTCTTCCCCCCTCCCCTGTGTCTCTCTTCCCCCCTCCCCTGTGTCTCTCTTCCCCCTCCTCTCCCTCCCCTGTGTCTCTCTTCCCCCTCCTCTCCCTCCCCTGTGTCTCTCTTCCCCCCTCCCCTGTGTCTCTCTTCCCCCTCCTCTCCCTCCTCTGTGTCTCTCTTCCCCGCTTCTCTCTCTCCCAGTGTCTCTCTTCCCCCCTCCTCTCCCTCCCCTGTGTCTCTCTTTCCCCTCCTCTCCCTCCCCTGTGTCTCTCTTCCCCCTCCTCTCCCTCCTGTGTCTCTCTTCCCCTCCCCTGTATCTCACTTCCCCTGTCCCCTGTGTCTCTCTTCCCTCCTACTCTCGTGTCTCTATTCCCCTTCTTTCCCTCCCTCATGTATCTCTTCCCCCTCCTCTGTGTCTCTCTTCCCCGCTTCTCTCTCTCCCAGTGTCTCTCTTCCCCCCTCCTCTCCCTCCCCTGTGTCTCTCTTCCCCCTCCTCTCCCTCCCGTGTCTCTCTTCCCCTCCCCTGTATCTCACTTCCCCTGTCCCCTGTGTCTCTCTTCCTCTTCCCTCCTCCTCTCGTGTCTCTATTCCCCTTCTCTCCCTCCCTCATGTATCTCTTCCCTCCTCCTCTCGTGTCTCTATTCCCCTTCTCTCCCTCCCTCATGTATCTCTTCCCCCTCCTCTGTGTCTCTCTTCCCCGCTTCTCTCTCTCCCAGGGTCTCTCTTCCCCCCTCCTCTCCCTCCCCTGTGTCTCTCCTCCCCTCATCATCTCCCTCCCCTGTGTCTCTCTTCCCCCTCCTCTCCCTCCCCTGTGTCTCTCTTTCCCCTCCTCTCCCTCACTGTGTCTCTCTTCCCCCTCCTCTCCCTCCCGTGTCTCTCTTCCCCTCCCCTGTATCTCACTTCCCCCGTCCCCTGTGTCTCTCTTCCCTCCTCCTCTCGTGTCTCTATTCCCCTTCTCTCCCTCCCTCATGTATCTCTTCCCCCTCCTCTGTGTCTCTCTTCCCCGCTTCTCTCTCTCCCAGTGTCTCTCTTCCCCCCTCCTCTCCCTCCCCTGTGTCTCTCTTCCCCTCATCCTCTCCCTCCCCTGTGCCTCTCTTCCCCTCCTCCTCTCCCTCCCCTGTGCCTCTCTTCCCCTCCTTCTCTCCCTCCCCTGTAACTCTCTTTCTCCTTCCCTGTGTCTCTCTTCCCCCTCCTCTCCCTCCCGTGTCTCTCTTCCCCTCCCCTGTATCTCACTTCCCCTCGTCCCCTGTGTCTCTCTTCCCCCCTCCTCTAGTGTCTCTATTCCCCTCCTCCTCTCGTGTCTCTATTCCCCTCCTCCTCTCCCTCCCTCATGTATCTCTTCTCCTCTTCTCCCCAACGTGTCTCTCTTACCCTCTTCCCCCCGCCGTGTCTCTCTTCCCCCACTCCTCCCTCACCTCAGTGCTGCAGACGCGCACGCTTATGTGCCCGTCTTCGCGTGAACGTGCGAGCGCTTGCCCGGCTACCCGTGCACGCGTCTCGGCCACGCGTGCGCGCGCGTCCCACTTATGGGTGCGCGCCACCAGAGCAGAGAGGCTGGCTGCAGGGCTTATTGTGGGGCTGATGTGGCGGCGCTCATTGCGAGCATCAGTGGGGTAAAGGGAGCCGTGGCAGGGGGAGTTGTGAAACTGCGAGTTGTCGTCAGTTGCGGCCCTCGCTTTGCGAGGGCCGCAAAGCGTGATGACAACTCGCAGTTTGACAATTATAATATGTGATATATATATATACTGAGAGTAGGAGAGGGAGAGAGAAGGAGGGAGAGAAGGATAGATAGAGAGAGAAAGAGAAGGGGGGAGAGAGAGAGAAGGAGAGAGAGAGAGAGAGAGAGAGTGAGGAGAGGGAAGGGAGAAAGAGAGAAGAAGGGAGGGAGAGAAAGAGTGAGGAGAGGGAGGGGAAAAGAGGAGAGAGAGAGTGAGGAGAGGGAGGGGGAGAGAGAGTGAAGAAAGGAGGGAGAGATAGAAGGAGGGATGGAGAGAGAGAGAGTGAGTACAGAGATAGGGAGATGGCGCAGACAGAGCGAGAGAGGGAGCACAGAGAGAGAGGGTGCAGAGAGAGCACAGAGAGCGGCACAGGGTATACAGAGAGACGGCGCACAAACTGACAGAATGCACAATTTTTAAGACAATATTATACCGTCATTTTTGACGGGAAAGTTACTAGTCTACGTATATTTATTGACCCGAGTGGGTAAATGAAGTAATTGCAAAGGGGTCTCCAAATTATTTTGCCACGGGGACCCCATTCACCAGCTCTACCACTGACTTATAGTATGAATTTTTAAATGACTAGATATTAAAGAAGAAGAAGAAGCAAACAACCCTTTAGCACAAACTTTATTTATTCAGTGTATGTGTTTGTTTTTTGTGTGTTAAAACCTAACTTATTTTTGTTTAAAAATGAAAAGTAATAAACAATTCTTCCAATTTCTTCCATCCATGATTGCAAAATAAATCTTGCACCCGAAATGCTGCAACAGACACAAACTGGGACACAAAATAAATGGTTAGAGAGGAGAAGCCTGGGGTTTGTCATTTGTGGGGACAAAGAATACATTTACCAATAAATGTAATTTCAAACTGTTTTAGTATTTATAACAACACATTGTAACTGTTTTTCATATATTTACTGTAATTGTAGTACAAAGTGTTGATATATAGAATAATCAATATATAATATAATTAAAAAGAATCAGGCACCGGATTATTTACATACACTGTCAGATCCTGATACATTATTGCTTTGAAAGAAAAATATTCCATTGTGTCACAGTTTGAATTTATTAATGTGCTTTATTGAGAATAAAGCCATCTCTACTCATAAAGAAATGGAAATACTAAAGGGATATAGAAGGTTTGTGGATTTTACCAGGTATATAATATCCCTGTGTATCTGTTTACTTTTATGTACTTTATTTTACTAAGACGTATTTATAAGCTCTATTTTTACTGTCTAAAATAATATAAATAGTACCTGCATGGTCCTGCCCACTGCAGCTCACTGCAGCTCATGACTCGGTAGCGCTGAGTGTGCTGTGTCTCATACTAATCAATCAGTAACATGGAGATGTCGTTCCTAGGACACTACACTGCACATGCAGCCCTACAGAGTCTGTGTCTGCATAAACTGAAGAGGGCAGACCCATACAGGGACTATTTATTTGATTTTAGTTAGAGTTAATAAGCATGTAATAATATAAAGTACATAACGGTAACTAGATAAATAGGGATATTATAGACCTAGTAACGTCCTATACACCTTTTGAATAGAAATTCTTAATGTGCTTTCAAGGACGTAGACTCAAAATACCTCTCTATTCCCAAAATGGGAGATAAAGGAATAGACCAAACTGTGACTTTTAGACTATTTACAATAATTTTATTCAAAATGTATAATGAAATAAAATGAGACCCCACAATAAAGAATAATTACATCTAAATGCTAAAAATGTAAACATTGTGGCTATTTCTTCTTTTGTTTTCTGAATGCATTTTGCCCATTATGAAAATTAGATCTGAAAAATGACCACAATGCTTCTTTAGTCTTAGCAACATGTTTACTAAACAGTGCTGAAGGGTCAATCACAAATGCCACAAAAACTAAATATTGTGTAATTAACCCTTTCACACTTTCATATTGTGATTTAGCGCCAACACCTGTATTGCTCACTGCCAGTTTCCTTCCCTTTTAGACCTGTCAATCCATCCTGACTGGGGAGAACAGTTGCTTAAGCCCAGCCATGGTTAGCTCTTATAGCTCCAGGGTGGTCCTCGGTGGTCCAGAGTGGGGATATACAGTGCAGTTTGCGGCTGGTGCAGACAAAGTAAACTCAAGTGCTCTAATTACAATGGAGGGCGTTCTTGGTACTTGACTTATTTTGCTGCCCAGAGGTCATCCCAAGTTCTCCCATGGCCAGGTGGCATCCCAGCACAGCCAGGCCTGGGAGCTATCCTTAGAATGCGACACCCTGGCGTCGGCACAGCCCGTCTGATCATGGGGCCGCTCTCCATCTGCAAATGCCACATGGACTTGGCTGGGATTTAATTGTAATATTGTCCTCATGTAAATGGAAGGATGTTCAGGAATGAGTGTCAGGATGTGAATGCGGCTGATAATGCGTAGACATGGATCATAAAATACTGTGTATCCATCCACTACTCAGCAAATGGAAGCTGCATCTTGGTGTGACTTACCAGCCATGGAGTAACTTTATTAAAGCTTAAATGTGTCTGTAGGGTCTGTTTTATGAGAATGAGCTGGTCAATGCCACAAGCTATATTATACCGTTCATTCAAGGACAACGGATTATATATGCTCAGTGTTATCATCATTAAAGAATCACAGTAGTTCATGACAAACCACACTTATTTAGGAAGTATGTTATACACAAACCATTTTAGCATATATGTAAGCTAGAAGCGAGGACAGAACTAATGAATGGTGGGCCCCGGTGCAAAAAATAATTTTTGATGTTGTCTGTCCTTGTGCCCCCCTCCATATAATATAGATCCCAGAGGAGGGCCCCAGTGCACTGCACCACCTGCACCATCGGTAGATCCGCCCCTGCTTATAACCATAAAAACATTTTAAAAGAAAATCAGAATTTTTGAAGACTGTTTATGTATAGAACAGAGGTTCCCAAAGTGTGTGCTGTGGCTCTGCAACAGGGGAGCCGCGGCATGAGGGAGACCAGGAGCGTGCTGCAGGGCTCTGCAGGGTGTGTGTGTGTGTAGGGGTATAGGAAGGGGGTAGCACCCCAGATAGCAGTTCTTTGGGGGTTAGCCTTCTGTCCCCCTGCCCTTTCCTTCCCCCAGGCCCTAGCTCTCTCCATCAGAGAACTTTGACCCAGGAAAGGAGTTGCCACCAGGGGGAGGAGCCACCAGCAGAGGAGCAGCAAGAGAGGACAAGGGTGGAAGGAGAGAGAGAAGGAGAAATGTGCCCAGCAGTCTGTGTCTCTACCATCCAATGTGCCCAGACTGTGTATATAATAGCCAAAGTGTCCAGTCTGTGTCTGGCTATTACAGGCAGAGACTGGGCACATTGGCTATTGCAAAGTGCCCAGCTTGTGTCTGTAATAGCCAAAGTATCCAGCCTGCAAGAGCCAATGTGCCCATCCTGTGCCTGTAATAGCCAATGTGCCCAGTATGTGCCTGTATTAGCCAATGTGGCCAGTCTGTGCCTGTATTAACCAATGTGCCCAGCTTGTGTCTGTAATAGCCAAAGTGTCCAGCCTGTAATAGCCAATGTGCCCATCCTGTGCCTGAAATAGCCAATGTGCCCAGTCTGTGCCTCTATTAGCCAATATGCCAAGCTTGTGTCTGTAGTAGCCAAAGTGTCCAGCGTGTAAGAGCCAATGTGTCCATCCTGTGCCTGAAATAGCCAATGTGCCAAGTCTGTGCCTGTATTAGCCAATGTGGACAGTCCATGCCTGTATTAGCTAATGTGCCCAGCTTGTGTCTGTAATAGCCAAAGTGTCCAGCCTGTAAGAGCCAATGTGCCCATCCTGTGCATGTAATAACCAATGTGCCCAATCTGTGCCTGTATTAGCCAATGTGGACAGTCCATGCCTGTATTAGCTAATGTGCCCAGCTTGTGTCTGTAATAGCCAAAGTGCCCCGCCTGTAATAGCCAATGTGCCCATCCTGTGCCTGTAATAGCCAGTGTGTCCAGTCTGTGCCTGTATTTGCCAATGTGCCAAGCTTGTGTCTGTAATAGCCAAAGTGTCCAGCCTGTAAGAGCCAATGTGCCCATCCTGTGCCTGTAATAGCCAATGTCCCAAGTCTGTGCCTGTATTAGCCAATGTGCCCAGCTTGTGTCTGTAATAGCCAAAGTGTCAAGCCTGTAAGAGCCAGTTTGCCCAGTCTGTGACTGTATTAGCCAATATGCCCAGTCTGTATCTTTAATAGCCAATGTGCCCAGCTTGTACAATACAATGTACCCAGCCTATAAGAAACAATATGCCCAGCCTGTGCCTTTAATAGCCAATGTGCCCAGCTTGTGTCTGCAATAGCTAAAGTGTCCAGCCTGTAATAGCCAATGTGCCCATCCTGTGCCTGTAATAGCCAATGTGCCCAGTCTGTGCCTGCAATAGCCAATGTGCCCAGTATGTGTCTGTAACTGCCAATGTGCCAAGCCTGTAAGAAACAATATGCCCAGCCTGTGCCTGTAACAGCTAATGTGCCCAGATTGTGTCTGTAATAGCCAAAGTATCCAGCCTGTAAGAGCCGATGTGACCATCCTATGCCTGTAATAGCCAATGTGTCCAGTCTGTGCCTGTATTAGCCGATGTGCCCAGCTTGTGTCTGTAATAGCCAAAGTGTCCAGCCTGTAAGAGACAATGTACCTGGCCTGTAAGAGACAATATGCCCAGCCTGTGACTGTAACAGCCAGTGTGTCCAGTCTGTGCCTGTATTTGCCAATGTGCCAAGCTTGTGTCTGTAATAGCCAAAGTGTCCAGCCTGTAAGAGCCAATGTGCCCATCCTGTGCCTGTAATAGCCAATGTCCCAAGTCTGTGCCTGTATTAGCCAATGTGCCCAGCTTGTGTCTGTAATAGCCAAAGTGTCCAGCCTGTAAGAGCCAATTTGCCCAGTCTGTGACTGTATTAGCCAATATGCCCAGTCTGTATCTTTAATAGCCAATGTGCCCAGCTTGTACAATACAATGTACCCAGCCTGTAAGAAACAATATGCCCAGCCTGTGCCTTTAATAGCCAATGTGCCCAGCTTGTGTCTGCAATAGCTAAAGTGTCCAGCCTGTAATAGCCAATGTGCCCATCCTGTGCCTGTAATAGCCAATGTGCCCAGTCTGTGCCTGCAATAGCCAATGTGCCCAGTATGTGTCTGTAACTGCCAATGTGCCAAGCCTGTAAGAAACAATATGCCCAGCCTGTGCCTGTAACAGCTAATGTGCCCAGATTGTGTCTGTAACAGCCAAAGTATCCAGCCTGTAAGAGCCGATGTGACCATCCTATGCCTGTAATAGCCAATGTGTCCAGTCTGTGCCTGTATTAGCCGATGTGCCCAGCTTGTGTCTGTAATAGCCAAAGTGTCCAGCCTGTAAGAGACAATGTACCTGGCCTGTAAGAGACAATATGCCCAGCCTGTGACTGTAACAGCCAATGTGCCCAGCTTGTGTCTGCAATAGCCAAAGTGTTAGCCTTTTATAGCCAATGGGCCCATCCTGTGCCTGTAATAGCCAATGTGCCCAGTCTGTGCCTGCAATAGCCAATGTGCTCAGTATGTATCTGTAATAGCCAATGTGTTAAGCCTGCAAGAGACCATATGACAGCCTGTGCCTGTAATAGCCAATGTGCCCAGCATGTGTCTATGTGCTAATGTGGGAGAAGGGGAGAAGGGGGAGGGGGAGACAAAGAAGTGGGAGAGAGAGAAGAGTAAAGGAGAAGGAAGGAGAGAGAGGGAGAAAGTAGGGGGAGAGAGAGATGCAGGAGAGAGAGGGAGAAAGGAGAGGAAGAGAGAGAAGGGAGGATGAGAGAGAGAGAATGAGGGTGAAAGAGAGAAGGAGGAGTGTGAGAGAGAGAGAAAACAGAGAGAGAAGGGAGGGTGAGAGAGAGAAGGAAGGGTGAGAGAGAGAATGGGGGTGAGAGAGAGAAGGAAGAGTGTGTGAGAGAGAGAGAACAGAGAGAGAAGGGAGGGTGAGAGAGAAGGGAGAGTGAGAGAGAGAAGGGAGAGTGTGTGAGAGAGAGAAAACAAAGAGAGAAGGAAGGGTGAGAGGGAGAAAGGAGAGGGAGAGAGAGAAGGGAGGGTGTCAGTGAGAGAATAAGGGTGAGAGAGAGAAGGAGGAGTGTGTGAGAGAGAGAAAACAGAGAGAGAAGGGAGGGTGAGAGAGAGAAGGGAGGGTGAGAGAGAGAGAAGGGGGAGTGAGAGAGAGAGAGAAAACAGAGAGAGAAGGAAGGGTGAGAGAGAAAAGGGAGGGTGAGACTATGGTCTGACTTGGGGAGCCTTGGAAAAATCTTGAAATAGTAAGTGCGCCTCGAACCCAAAAAGTTTGGAACCACTGATATAGAAGATCCACTCTTTTCTCTCTTTAATCAGATTTGTTACTATGTAATTTCTCAACTGGAATTGTATATAAATAATTTAAATGTTAGTTCAGATAAAATGTGACAGTTTGGGGTGATGCATATCTTCCCTACTCTTTCCCCTGTACATAGGAAGAATCTTGTAAATGAAGGATAAATTGTATCCCTGTGGTCCCCTGTGGCCCCATGCAGCCCCCACAGTCCCACTATGCCCTCTGGTCTACAATGGCCAGTCCTCATTTCAGGAAGTGGAATACCAGCATCTGGCAGGTTAGGAAATAGATATATATATTTATATAGGTGTTAACGTATATGTGTATATATATATATATATATATATATATATATATATATATATGTATATAAAATAAATAGTACATTTGTGTTCACATTTGAATGTCTAAAACAGGTTAAAAACTTGTTTCCTGCTCAGAATTCAGAGAAATACAGTTATTACACTGCGGAGGCATGCACATGTTCCCACAAATGCTTCGCTCTTAAATCCATAACCATTGTAAACATGGCTTCCTTTAAGCTTATGCCCACTGCATTACATAGCTATATTCAAAGCCAAGGTTAGATTATACACAAGCTGGGAATCCTACACACGTGAAGCCGTTTCAAGGTTACTGCCTATTATCAGCATGGTGCATGATCCCATGTATAGATTTTTGTATATATATATATATATATATATATATATATATATATATATATAGAGAGAGAGAGAGAGAGAGAGAGAGAGAGAGCAGGAAACTAATTATTGTACTACTGTACGGTGGAGGGCTTCTATCGCTCTAAATGATTGTTGTGGTAAATGACCTCCACATAAAATCTACTACACAGGCTAGGAACTGGCCCCACACTGATGAGGGGCAGTAACCTTGAAACAGCTGTACGTGGGTACGATTCCTGGTTTGTGTATAATCCATTCTAAGCTTTGCTCAAAACTTTGTAATACGGCAGAGATATGCTTAAAGCAAGCCATGTTTAAAGCAGTTATGGATTTCAAGAGTGAAGCCTTTGTGGGCACATTTGCCCAGAATCCAGTGTAATAACTGTATTTCTTGGAATACTGAGCAGGAAACATGTGTTTTTTAACCCATTTTAGATTTTCAAATGTGAACACAAATGTGTTGCTGGGAAACGCAAAAAAAAATAATAGCATGCATCATCTTGGGGGAAGAGGGCACATTTTTTTTTTGCACTGGGGCCCTCCATGCCACTGACTGTATCAATGGCATAGTCTGTCCATTATATCTATCTATATAGATGAAAAGGAAACTGACAATTCATATTTTTATTCTAAATATTATTATAATTATAATATTATTATTATTCTTATACTAGCGACTTGCCCGTCAAAAATGAAGGCAATACAATTGTAAGGCAGGTAATGCTGTTTGCTACAGAGAGTAAGTGTTTTGGTCATCTGAGATCCTTGTGCGCTCATTGCTAGGCTGACGCTGCGCACCTTTGGCGCTCATCGCGTTGCTCGCAATGAGCGCTTTTGGCTCTCATTGCGATCCTCTGGGTTGGTGTATTTGTTGTTATGATAGGTGCTTTTGTGCTTATTGTAACTTCCGCAGTGATCTTGTTTTGTCGCTTATTGCAAGGCTCTCCCCCGGTGTAGTTTGTGTCCTATGAGGAGCGTTGGCGCTCCTTGTGGGTGGTGCGGTGAAGGTGTTTGTGGTTGTTTGCGGTAGTGTGGTGCTAATTTTTTTTTGTTTTGTGTCTCTTTAATTTTTTTATGCTAATTAATGAATTCATGAAATCATAAATTAATATACTTTACCTCTTTGTAATTAATATATGCAGCATTGAATGTGCTGAAGAGCTAACAATCTGTTTTGATGTTCCTGCAACATATAAGGTAGATTTGCAGTGTTGTTAAGCTGAGGTGTAAGTGTCAGCAATGTGTGCAGTGTGTAGTGTAAATAGGCTGCATGCGCGAGGGGAAGCCGTTAGTGTAGCTGGGTACTTCCGCATTGTGTAAGTTAGTGTTGTAAAATGGCGGCGAATGTGTATGTGGTACGCAGGTTTGTATGATGATGCATCCTTGCTAATAGTGTATGTTGTAGGTCGTATGGGTTTTTGTAAAAGCCGTATTTATGGTATTTACCTGCTTTAGTGGTCGTGTAGCCTCGTTTTCGTTTTTTTCTCTCGCTTATGTCTGAGTGTCTAAACTTTGTAAATGTGACTGAAATTGAGGTTTGACCTGTGTTGCAGCAGTACTGGGTGTCCCCCCTTGCTGTGGGTAAAGTTTTTATTTTATTTTTGTATGTATTTTTGTGTTTTTTAATGTGTGCCGCTGTGCGCGGGTTGTCGGTTAAAGTCGCATTTTTACGAGTCAGTAATGAATTTTTTTAAATCCTGCGGGTCGTAATTGTTTTTGTGTAAGTTGTGTAAGTTTGTGTAAGCCTGCGGCTCACTGCAGCCGACGTGGGAGCTTCCATCTCCACAAATGCGACCCCTCGCTTCGCGAAGGGTCCGCATTTGCGGCCCAAAAGTCGTAAGGGGTTGTAGGGATGAGCGCCTATGGCGCTCATCTCCACCAGCGCAAGGAGCGCCAGCAATCGGTAGCAACAACCCGTATTGCTGACAACTATATATGTGATATATATATATATATATATATATATATATATATATATATTAAATATAAAATTTAAATATAATCTTCTGAATAATGTTTATGCATATTTTTAGGATGCAATACATCTTAATCCTGAATCATTTATCTTGTATAATTAGCTATTTATCTCTATGAAGTGTGGCTGGTAGCCGGAGTCAAATGTCAGACATTATAACATGGCTTATACAGGTATCACATATATAGTTTTTCCCTCGCGAAGCATCCCACGTCGGCTTTGTTTGTCCGCAAATGTGGACCCTCACGAAGCAGTGGAGCATCCCACGTCGGCTGTGTTTGTCCGCAAATGCGGACCCTCGCAAAGCGAGGGGCCGCATTTGCGGTGGCGGACGATCCAACTTCGGCTGTGTTGTTAACACACACGCGGTTAACACACACACGCACGACTTAGAAAAAAATCAACTGCGTCGTACACGTAAAAACCAACTGCGTCCATCGCATTACAAATACGGCCGCCTTGCAAAAAAATACGTCCGCGAAACGACCCATTCCCAACAAGCAAAACTGTCCGAAAATGGCGCGAATGAAAACATCAGAAACACAAGAAATAAACAAAACAAACACATAAAAAGCTTACTTACAGCAAGGGGGGGCATCCGGCACCTCGAAAAGTTAATTTACACATCCATTTAAGTCCAAAAAAACTAGTTTAAACTGCCGAAAATCACCTAAGCGAGAGAAAAAATGGCCGCCGAACAAAACGAAAACGAGGCTTCAAACGTAACTATACTACAGTGACTCGCAAAACTGACACACATACTATGCAGCACGTACCACACTGATATTAACCACCATTTTGAAAACTACTACGCATAAAATGGCGGATGGAAAGCAAATTGTAAGCTGGAACGCAAATAGTGCATGCGTATTGCGTTCTAACGGTCTGAGGCACTTGAAAGTTTATAAATACTGCCTACTTTCCAGAAAATTCTACATTTCTACTCAGGTGTTGAACGGAGTGACTTAATAGTTAATTGCTGCTGTTACTTGAGAAGAGAATTGTTTCCTAATTTCCTACTTTACATTGTGCAAATTACAACTGAGAGGTAAGCTATAATATATTGCATTATACTATCAAGACAGGACAAAAAAAAAACAACTTTAACTATGAAAATGTGATTCATGTATAGTGACATGCACATTTATGTGTATAGCCCCTACAACAAACTAATCTTGACCCAAACTAATTAAAGAAGTATATTTAAATGACATTAAAAAAAAACAACTTTAACTATGAAAATGTGATTCATGTATAGTGATATGTGACATGCACATATATGTGTATCATGTATAGTGACATCTGACACGCACATTTATGTGTGTAGGCCCTAAAACAAACTAATGTTAATTGAAACTAATTAAACAAGTATATTTAAATGACATTAATTTACTGCAATTCAATATGTAACCTAAAGCTGAATCTTTCCCCTTGTTTTACTATTCAAACAGACTCTGCATCAACAGCGTCACTCAAGAATTTGCACCGTGCATTGTGAACCAGAATCCCTTTTAAAGAACACAAAGAAAGAAGAAGAGGTAAGATAGAAAAATACATTACATGCTGAAAAAGACCATGCTTTCCTAAATCAAAAAGAAGAAATATACAATTAACCATTTCACTTTCTTTTTCAAACAGACACTACAAGAAGACCGGCGGATTAAGATTGGCAGGAGGGGACCCTCTGTCATTCGGACAAGAACAACTCTTCTATCAAGGTAAAGTATAACAAGTAGAAAAAATAAAGGAACTATATATCTTTAATGGCCACCAATATAACAAATGCAGCAACCAAAAAGTGGTGAACACAAAATAGGATAATGCTAAAAACATTGCCATAATATCCAAAATAGAAAAAACATTCATTTTCACTGTAGAAAAACATTTAACCTTCATAAAAAAGACTAATTAGGCAAATAAAGTATGCAACATATGGTAGACACAAAATAGGATTGTATCAAAAATCACACAAACACATAGCAAAGTAAATTAATATTCGTCTTTAATGTTTAAGAACCTATAAGCCTTACAAAAAGAAGCCTAAATAAGCATACCAAAAGTGGTAGACACAGAATAGGATTGGACCAAAAATCACACAAAGACATAGCAAAGTAAATTAATATTATTTTTTAATGTTTAAGAACCTATAAGCCTTACAAAGAAGCCTAAATAAGCATACCAAAAGTGGTGGACACAAAAAAGGATAATGCTAAAAACATAGCCATCATATCCAAAATAGGAAAAACATTCATTTTCAATGTACAACAACATGTAATCCTCATAAAAAAGACTAATTAAGCAAATAAAGTATGCAAGATATGGTGGATACAAAACAGGATTGTACCAAAAATCACAAAAACACATAGAAAAGTAAATTAATATTATTTTTTAATGTTTAAGAACCTATAAGCCTTACAAAGAAGCCTAAATAAGCATACCAAAAGTGGTGGACACAAAACAGGATAATGCTAAAAACATTGCGATCATATCCAAAATAAGAAAAACATTAATTATTACAGTATAAAAAAAGGATAACTGGAATATACAAATACAATTAAAGTATTTTTAAAAGGTTGCACAAAAAACAGCATTGCAGAAAAATTCACCATAGCAGATACAATAGACCAAAATAATGAAATATGTTATTCATTACAAATACATTCAAATCAAATAACATTTTCATTTTTCTTTTACAACAGACACTGCGTGAAGACCATCGGACGAAGACTTTCAACAGAGGACCAACAAAGATTCTGCTTGAAATCACACTTCAACCAAGGTACAGTATAACAAGTAAAAAAGAGAAAACTAAATAAACTTGTTTGCTCTGCATCCATGTCAACAGAAAAAAAAAAGAATAACAATCACTAACTATGGCCCTCATTCAATTGAAATTTGGTCAATTGAATAGGGGTCTAAATAAGCACATAACATATTTTTTTAAAGAAGTTTTTAGTTAGTAAACATCTATCCAAAAGCAAGCTTTTCACTAATTAAAAACTTATTTTAAAAAAAATCTGTTATGTGCTTATTTAGAGCACTATTGAATTGGCCAAATCGCAATTGAATGAGGGCCTATAACTTTTACCAAAATATAACTGACACATTTCTGATTTACCTCTTATTTGTCTGTTATGGACAATAAGGTTTAACAGTAAATCCAAACTTCAATCTAGCCAAAAAAAAAAGAAAACAGCATAGTCCACAAAAGTCTCAAAACATAGACTAAATACAATTTGTCATTCTAAATTACCAGTCGTAATGTACAATATTAAGCATAAAACCTAAACACACACATAAAATAGAATACTACAACAAATAGTACTAACACCCCAAGAAAAAATAAAAAATATATATTGACCGAACATATAAGCCTTTAAATAAAATATTAAAATACTATTATGACAATCCCCTGTAGTAAAAATTACAAAGACTAATTTTTGACCTCTACTATGCCCGTAAGTTAAAAGTACAACAAAAAAATAAATTGCCAAAACAACTAAAATATAAATTTAAATTAACACTAGACACCTACTACATGTAGAAGAAGGTATAGTGTCAGTTCCTTCACTGTGCTATTCATGTAAGGCAAAAATTGCAACGTACCACAGAATGTAAGACCAAAAAAATAAAAAACTCTTATTTAACAATACAAAGAAAATACCACTACAATGAACTACAAGCACATATAAACAAACTGTTAATAATAAAAAAATGTAAAAAACAAACTTAACATCTCAAACTAAACGAATTATAAATTATTTTCTTTTACAGAATAACATGGCTACTAACGAGAGCAAACAAGAAAAGAAAAGATGTCAAACTAGAGAAAGACAAGAGAGATGGGCCAACCAGCAGACACCAGAGGAGAAATAAATTTGACGAGAAAAAGAATGCAAAAGACTTGCAAGCAAAAGACTATCAGCTGCAAAAATTGAAGATACGCCAAAAAAAGCTACTAAGCAAATAAAGCATTTAGAACCTGTTCCTCAAACATCAGATGACATTTTACCTGAAAAAATAAAAGAGATACCAAAAAAAGCCACCAAAAAAACAAAGCATTTAGAACCTGTTCCTGAAACATTACATGACATTTTACCTAAACCAATAAAAGATATACCAAGAAAAGCCATGAAAAAAAATAAGCATTTAGAACCTGTTGTTGAAACATCACATGACATTTCACCTGATGAATATGAAAGTCAAACTGATATATGCTTTGCAAATTGTCCTTTACTCAAGTCTTTAGCAGTAGAGGTTCATAGTTGTGGGGAATGAATACTCAAGGTCAGTTTTGTGAGGCTTATTATTTTAAACATGAGAGACCCAGAGATGGCCAATGTATTAGTTGCTGTCAAAAAGGCAAGTTCAAACTTCCAGAAAGAAAAGAATTTCCAATCTATTTACAAAACATTATGACTGAACCTACTTTTCAAAATTACAAAAATTTTAAGACAAACATAAGATCCTACAATAGTGCCATTTCCTTTGCATCTATGGGGGCAACGTTAGCTGCTAATGTACCAGGACATGGTCCTTACTGTTTTAAAGTCCAAGGCCAAATTTATCCTCGTACTTCACATTTACATCCAAAGGAAGGAGAGCAAAGAAAATTCGCTCAACTATATGTCCTAGATACAATAGAAGCTGTTGACCAACGTATGAAGCTGGAAGAAAATAAAAAATGCTTACCCAGTGTTTTTATAGAGCTAAATAACATTATGGACAATAACCCCTACACTAAAGCTTAAAAAAAATGGCAGAAGTAGAAAATGAACAACAACTTCATGCACAAAGACATCAATTACCAATGCCAAAGGTCAATATGGTGCTTAAAAGAGATAGATATACTGATAAACGTTGTTATAACTTGCCACTATTAAATGAGGTTGCAATGATGTTTCAAAATGATGAAGGAGAACCACCATTTCAAAGAGACATTAGAATATTTCCAAGAAATGAGGAGCAACCATTCATTAATATCAGCATCGTAAGTACAAATTTAGATGCAATGACATATCCCATTTTTTTCCCACACGGAGAGGCAGGTTGGCAACCAAAATTAACACTTCCCAGTTACCCAAATGCTAAAGCCAGAATCCGAAATAATGTTTCTATGCTTGAATTTAAAGTAGCTCAAATTGCCATTCGAAATATATTTAATCCAATTGTATGTGGTACAAAACTAACACAACAATGGATTATTGATTCCTATTTGCAAGTTGAGGCCAATAATTTAAACTTTATAAAATATCAACAAGATAAACTACGTGTAGAACAATATTCTGGACAAATGGAATATGTTGCTGAGGTGGCTACAAGCAGAGACATGACAGCTGGCAGAGCCATCATTTTACCATCTTCATTTCAAGGATCTCCTCGAAATATGAGAGAAAGATACAATGATGCTATGGCTATTGTCACCAAATTTGCCAAACCCGATTTATTTCTTATATTTACATGTAATCCCCAATGGCCAGAATTTACACAAAATGTACTTCTTGGCCAAAGTGCTTCCGATGGACCAGATTTAGTAGCCAGAGTTTTTAAGATTAAATTAAATGAATTAATACGTGACATCATTATAAGTCACTTATTTGGCAAATGTCTTGCTTATGTATATACCATTGAATTTCAAAAAATAGGCCTTCCACATGCACATCTTCTCATAATACTTCAAGAAAAAGATAAATTAGATACTTCTGACAAAGTGGATGCAGTCATTGTTGCTGAACTACCAGATCCATAACTATATGGTACACTATATGAGATTGTTACTCATCGCAAGATTCATGGACCCTGTGGTGAGCTTAATCCACAATCACCATGTATGGAAAATAATAAATTTTCCAAAGATTTTCCAAAAGATTATAGAGACAAAACCTATGCCAATTGTGATAACTATCCACTTTATAAAAGAAGAGAAGGAGATAGTGCCATTATTTGTGGCAAAAAAGTTGACAATAGATATGTCGTACCCTACAATCCACATTTACTCATGTAAATGTAGAAGCCTGCACTTCCATCAAATCCATTAAATATGTCTACAAATATATTTACAAGGGCTATGATGCAGCTACTGTAGTCGTCAAAAGTGCAGACAACCCTGAAAGTAGTGAGTTAGTACATGATGAACTTGCATCTCATGTAGATGCTCGCTATGTCAGTGGGCCAGAAGCTATGTGGCGGCTTTTAAAATTTGAAATGCATGATAGATCACATGCAGTATATAGGTTAGCAGTACATTTGCCACAAAGACATTTAGTGTATTTCCATGCTGGAAATCAAACTAATGCATTGGCCCAAAGTGAACTTCGTCACACTACACTAACTGCATGGTTTGAATTAAATTCCACAGATTCAGAAGCAACACAATTCTTATATATTGAAATTCCATATCACTATGTTTTTATGAATGGATTATGGAGACATAGAAAAAGCAGAGGAAATAAAATAATCCCAAGAATTTACACAGTCAGTCCAAGAGATTTTGAACGTTTTTGCTTATGGATATTACTTTTAAATGTTCCTGGAGCACAAAGTTTTGAACACTTAAGAACTGTTAATGACATAGGGCCTCATTCTATTAGCGGCCGCAGCCGTTGCGGGGCCGCAAGGACCGGCCGCAAGCTATTCGGCTATTCTATTCCCTTACGGCCGGAGGCTCCGGCAGGCTTGCGGCCGGTGCCTTGCTATCTCTTGCGGCCGCTCGCGCCAGAGGAAAGCCTTTGATCTAAAACGGCCGCAAGAGTTTTGCAATTCAATTGCTCCGGGAAACCTCTCTGCAAGGCTAAAAGCGAGCCGCAGCTTACTTGCAGGAAAGAGGTCTCGCTAGCACCAATTAAGCACATAAAATAGCTCAAATAAAGCCATCCTGCACTTTGCGAAGACTATAAAGGGATTTTAGGTGTTAGAAAAAATAGCACATAATTATCCTGTACTCAAATCCGTAAAATATTTTATTTTTAATATCCGTAAAATATCCATGTAAAAAGTCCAGAGTGCTTGGAGCACGTCAGACATGCCCACGCCGCAGCCGGAAAATAAACAGTTAATTTGAACTCGGGTTTGGGCAGATGTGCAAGCTTGAGAGTGGGTTACTTTTAATCCTCATGTCCCCCAATATGATCCCTAGCATTTACAGAGCTGTACAGTGCAGGCTTGAATTTATTTTTGAGTTTTTATATTTCTGAGATTACGGCCGGTTCCAAGATATGCGGCCGGCCGTAAAAAGGAGATCCTTGCGGGGCCGTATAATAGAATCGCGAGTTAACTGAACCCCCGCAAGGAATCGCAGCCTTACGGCCGATTTACGGCCGCTAATAGAATGAGGCCCATAGTATATGAATCCTTCCATTTAGCTGCAAGACATAGAAACTTACTAGCTGATGATACAGAGTGGGAAAGATGTTTAGAAGAAGCAGCACTATGTCAAATACAACGGCAGATGAGAGAACAATTTGCATTTATTTGTATCTTCTCAAATACTCCAAATGCTTTAGCTTTGTGGGAGACATTTAAAAGTAATATGGCTGAAGACTTTATGCGACGATACAATGAACACATTGCACACTTAAAAGCATTAATGGAAATCCAAAAAGTATTTTTAACTCATGGATTAAGTTGTGCAAGTTTTAATTTGCCAGATCCAGGTCTTATAGATGACATAAACTTTGAAAACTATGACATTCAATTACAAGTAGAAAGCAGAAGAAAGACTTGCAACTTTAAATACGTTATAATTGCAAGCATTTAATGCCATTACAAATGCAATAGATGATGACATGGTGACAGAGCGTTATTTCTATCTTGATGGACCTGGCGGATCAGGAAAAACGTATCTATATCATTTATTAATGAGTTCTGTACGAGCACAAGGTCAAATAGCAATGGCGTTTGCCACTACTGGAATTGCTGCACTTTTGTTAGAAGGTGGAAGAACTGTACATAGTGGCTTTAAACTGCCAGTGCCTATTTTAGAAACTTCTGTGTCAGATATTCGCATTACATCATTACAAGCAAAGAAATTGAAAAAAAGTAAATACATTTTAATAGATGAGGCCACAATGATGTCATGCTAAGCACTCCAAAGTATTGACCGTTTGCTTCGTGAAGTCATGGATAATACTTTTCCATTTGGTGGAAAGGTAATGTTGTTAGGTGGCGATTTTAGACAAACATTACCTGTCGTTGTACATGGAAATCGAACTGACATTATCGAAACTTGTATAAAGTCAAGCACACTATGGAAACATTTTACCCATCTTCAACTGCAACAAAACATGAGATCAGAAGGCCAAACTGATTTCAATGATTGGCTTATTAAAATTGGAGAAGGCAGGACAGAAAAAATAACACATTTACCTGAGGACACTATGGAGATCCCACCTCATATGATTTGTCACCAAGATATTATATCGGCTATATTTGAAGGTAGCATAAATTACCAGGAATATTCAGAGCTTGCCAACAAAGTCATACTAACGTGTAAAAATAAGGATGCATTAATCCTCAATAATGAAATCTTAAAAAAAATTAATGCACCACAAAGAAATTATCACAGTGCTGATTCTGTACTTGTTGATGACAATGAAAGTCAGGCTAACTATTCCACTGAATTCATAAACTCACTAACTCCTTCTGGAATGCCACCACATATTTTGCAGCTAAAGAAAGGTACAATTGTCATGTTACTGCAAAATATGAACCCCAAAAAAGGCCTATGCAATGGGACAAGATTAATTGTTCAACAATTAAAGGACCATTTTATAGATGCTGAAATTTTAACTGGTACCCATAAAGGAGAGATAGTTTTCATACCAAGAATAGATTTAGCACCAAGTGAAAGTAGTCTCCCTTTTATACTTCAAAGAAGACAATTTCCCATCATTATGGCAATTTGCCATGACCATTAATAAATCACAAGGACAAAAGTTCAAATCTGTGGGTATTTTCTTACAAGAACCAGTATTTGCACATGGCCAATTGTACGTTGCCTTATCACGGTGCAAAAATCCACAGGCAATTAAAGTTTGCATTGAAAAGAATGAAAGTCAAGGTGATTTATTAGAAGATGGATGTATCTTTACTAAAAACATTGTCTACTATGAAGTACTATAACTTTTCATTAAAGAAATAAAACCCATGCAAAACAAATTTAAAAGCATTGAAAAATACAAAACAATAAACAATTCAGTCATAATTAATGGAAGTACTGTTTATGGATGAGTAGCCTCACAAAAGACTTGCCTTGCATTATTTTTACAAATTATGTTAAAATGTTAATTAACTATGTTACTGTTTCTAATGTTATAAGTTTGAAAACAATATTTTCAAGTTCATTACTTCAACATATTACAAAGTTCATGTTAAGAGCTCAACCACGTTTTAAGTCACAATGTAAATATTGTCTGTTGTGTTAAACATTAATCCAGGGAGTAATCTTATCACCATTTCATGGGGTCAGGAAGGAATTAATTTAATAGGGTACGTTTCAAGGAGTGTTTTTACTGTTTGCCTTCCTCTGGATTCAATGTATATTTAAGTTAACAATTCTTGAGTTAAAAAAACATGATCTCAAGTTTACAATATTTATTAATTTAAAGTTCAACTGTTTTTACATTCAAATGTTAATATTTTTAATACAAAATTATGTTAAAATCTTAATTCACTATGTTACTGTTTATAATGTTCCAAGTTGAAATTTTTTTTTTCAAGTTCCTTTGTTACACATATAAGAAAGTTCAAGTCTAAAAAAATATACTTTCAAGTTTCTTACTTAGATATATTACAAAGTTCATGTTAAAATTGGGTACGTTTCAAGGAGGGTTTTTACTGTTTGCCTTCCTCTGGATTCAATGTATATTTAAATTAACAATTCTTCAGATAGAAATTGCATGGTAAAAAAACATTGCCTCAAGTTTACAATACTGATTAATTTAAAGTTCAACTGTTTTTACATTCAAATGTTAATATTTTTAATACAAAATTATGTTAAAATCTTAATTAACTATGTTACTGTTTATAATGTTCCAAGTTGAAATTTTTTTTTTCAAGTTCCTTAGTTACACAGATAAGAAAGTTCAAGTTTCAAAAAATATACTTTCAGGTTTCTTACTTAGATATATTACAAAGTTCATGTTAAAATTGGGTACGTTTCAAGGAGGGTTTTTACTGTTTGCCTTCCTTTGGATTCAATGTATATTTAAGTTAACAATTCTTGAGATTGAAATTGCATGTTAAAAAACCAGTACCTCAAGTTTACAATACTGATTAATTTAAAGTTAAACTGTTTTTACATTCACATGTTAATACTTTTAATACAAAAGTATGTTAAAATCTAAATTAACTATGTTACTGTTTATAATGTTCCAAGTTGGAAAAAAAAAATTCAAGTTCCTTAGTTACACAGATAAGAAAGTTCACGTTTCAAAAAATATACTTTCAAGTTTCTTACTTAGATATATTACAAAGTTCATGATAAAAGGTCAACCACGTTTTAAGTCACAGCAATAAACAAAGGTCAATACAAAGCAATAAACAATTCAGTCGTAATTAATGGAAGTACTGTTTAGGGATGATTAGCCTCACAAAACACTTGCCTTGCATTATTTGTACAAATTATGTTAAAATGTTAATTAACTATGTTACTGTTTCTAATGTTACAAGTTTGAAAACAATATTTTCAAGTTCATTACTTAGACAGATAAGAAAGTTCAAGTTTCAAAAAATATACTTTCAAGTTCTTTACTTCAACATACTACAAAGTTCATGTTAAGAGCTCAACCACGTTTTAAGTCACAATGTAAATATTGTCTTTTATGTTAAACATTAATCCAGGGAGTAATCCAATTGCCAGTTCATGGGGTCAGGAAGGAATTATTTTTTTTCCCTCTCTGATACAATTCGCTACGTTTCAAGGAGGGTTTTTACTGTTTGCCTTCCTCTGGATTCAATGTATATTTAAGTTAACAATTCTTGAGTTAAAAAAACATTACCTCAAGTTTACAATACTTATTAATTTAAAGTTCAACTGTTCTTACATTCAAATGTTAATACTTTTAATACAAAATGCTTTAACAGTTACTGTTCACCAAGAGAACATTTTACAAAAATAAACATGTTTAATATCACAATACTACTTATTTCATCATAACTAAAATCTTACAAGTGTCAAATACGTATATTAATAACTAAACAACTTTCCAAACTTTCCAAATCATTTTTTCCAAATCATTTTTTGACGGGCAAGTCGCTAGTATATATATATATATATATATACAGTATATATATATATATATATATATATATATAGAGAGAGAGAGAGAGAGAGAGAGACATGTATATACTTTTTATTATGTTTTCCTGACCCTTTAACCTTAGATCTCACACCAGTGTATATTGGCATTTTACCACAAAGTGACTCCACTACAATAAAGATTTGATTAAAGTGCCCAGTCTGTGCAGCTGTTGCTTTAGTTGCAGACTTGGATTTACTGAAAATCAACTAACCAAGTCAAGGAAAGTTCCTTCATGTCACAGACTGGCAACAACGTGTGAAGTTAAAGGTCACATCATTAAGTGCCCCGTTCAGTATTGTTCATCACTTTTATTGTATTGATAATTGTTTGTTATTTTTCTGTATTCGGTTTCAATAAGATTGTGAAACCTAATATAGGCAGGTTGTTGGCCACAATAATGGTAGTCTGACCTATATCTGATGTTTTATACTAGAAACTGAATTTCATTATCAGCAGGGATAAATAAGATTTGGGGTGTCAGTTCTCTCTGCACCTTCCAGCTCAGGAGGAACCTTTTGGGGGGTCATAGGACAGAGTGAATTACCCTACTGTCAAGTTGAGAAATCAAAGGGTGAATTCCAAGCCTTTAATATTTTTTAGATGTTTTTAATTATGCGCTATTGTCCAACAAGATATATAAAGCTTTATTATGTCCCCATATATTATACTAGAACGAGTTTGACCCTAAAATCTAATTTAAACAGATAATTTTAGAAAGATTAAAAGTGGATAAGCATGGCGAGCCTGGACCCTTCCAGCAGTTCATAAAGTTCAATGACAGAGTGAGAACCCCATCCAGGATTGATCTCGCCTCATATTGCTTCTCCCACTCCTATTGGTTTGTTCCTTGAGCAGTCTATCCTCTAAAAGAATTTGCCTGTTTAATCTGGAACATTCAGAAAGTATATATATACTAGGAAATTGCCCGTCAAAAATGATGGGATTAAAATTGTAAGGTTGGCAATCAGTGGTGGCTGGTAAACTTTTAAGTTGGAGGGGTGCCAGAGCCAAACTTGTCTCCTCCCCTTAAACAGACCCCACCCATTTTAAACTCCTCCCCCTGGTGCCATATTGACCTTTATATGCCCCATTGAAATAGATCCCTCTTACTGATTTTTTAATACTGTTAAAAAATTCTAGAATCTTGGGATTCAGGCAAATAATAAAATTTCTCTTCTGCATGAGTGCAATGACACTCACGTACAGTTGACTCTCCTCGGGGTGTCTTCAAGTGTAGTAGTCCAAACGAGTCTGCAGCCGCAGAGTGTTTGGACCTGGGTGTGATATAAAACAAGCAAACAAATCAGAGATTACAAGACTCCAACTGTACTTAAAAACACTTGAGAAACCAAGCAAGACTTTCTAGGCCCCAACCATACCTAATAAACCCATATTATACAAAGTGGGACTATATAGGCCACAACCGGACCTTAAATACCCACATTACACCAATCAGAACTATATAGGCCCAAACCGTACCTAAAAAAGCTTAAAATATCAAGCGGAACAATAGAGGCTACAACCATGACATGGGTGTATATATATATTTATATATATACATGCATACATATATTTACATATGACATATATAGTTGTCAGCAGGCGGGCTTGGCCAAACCCGTTGATAACACAACAGGGAAACTGCGGCCCTTGTGAAGCAAGGGTCGCAGACGCGGCCAGGCAAGGAGCGCCAAAGGCGCTCCTTGCTCTGGTGGAGATGAGCGCCGTACGACCCCGCAACACTTCCCTACGACCCTGCAACACTTTACCATCATACCTACGACCCGCGGGACTACACATGAACACAACACTCAAATACGCAATTCACACTGGGAGACCCGTAGCACTTTGAAAAATTGTCGATAAAAAAAATCAACCCGTAACACTTACAAAAGGAAACTGCAACTTGCATAAAACAAAATACGAGCCGCAAAAAATACAAACTTAATGCCCAAACATTGGACATTCGAAAATCCCCAAAGCAAGAAAAAAAATGGCAGCGGAAAAAAACGAAAACGAGGCTACACGACCCCTAAAGCTGCAAAACACCACCAAGCACATACAACTTTTACAAAAAGCCGTACGGGGTACAAGATGCACTATTACCAAGGACACTAAATCATCCACACCCGCGTACCACATACACATTCGCCGACATTTTACAACACTAACTTACACAATGCCGAAAGGACGCAGCTACACTAACAGTTTCCCCTTGCGCACGCAGCCTATTTACACTACACACTGCACATATTGCTCACACTTACATCTCAACTCAACAACAGTGCAAATCTACATTTCATGCTGCAGGAACATCAAAACAGATTGTTAGCTCGTGAGCACATTGCTTGCTGCATATATTAATTACAAATAGGTATGGTATATTAATTTATCATTTCATTTATTTAGTAATCATCATTAAAACATGCATATATACAACACTTAAAAAAAAAACACAATACACAATCGCAATAAACGGCAAAGGCGCTCATTGACAGCCGCACGATTAGCGCCAAAGGAGCTCACCGCGAGGATCGCAATCAGTGCAAAAAGTACTCACACAACAAAAAAAAAGTAATTTGTGTGCCAAACACCATTCCTTAACTTACAATTCTATTGCCGTCATTTTTTGATGGGCAATTCGCTAGTATATATATATATACATATATATATATATATATATACATATGGCACACCGACAAATTGGGCGAGCTCCAAAATGGAGTCCTAACCCTCTAACCCTATCCCCCTAACCCTAACCCTCTACTCCTAACCATCTATGCCCTAACCCTCTATGCCCTAATCCTCTAACCCTAACCCCCTAAACCTCTAACCCTAACCCCTTAACCCTCTAACACTACCTTTCTAACCCTAACCCCTTTACCATAACCCTCTAACGCTAACCCCATAACCCTCTAACCCTAACCCTCTAACCCTAATCCTCTAACCCCCTAACCCTCTAACCCAAACCCCCTAACCATCTAACCCTAACCCCCTAACCCTCTAACCCTAACCATCTAACCCTCAATGTCCTAACCCTCTATGCCCTAACCCTCTAACCCTAACCCCCTAACCCTAACCCCCTAACCCTCTAACCCTAACCCTCTAACCCTAACCCCCTAACCCTCTAACCCTAACCCCCTAACCCTCTAACCCAAACCCCCTAACCCTCTAACCTAACCATCTAACCCTAACCCCCTAACCCTCTAACCTTAACCCCATAACCCACTAACCCCTCTAACCCTAATACTCTATGCCCTAACCCTCTAACCCTAACCCCCTAACCCTCTAACTCTAAGCCCCTAACCCTTTAACCCTAACCCATTAACCCTTTAACCCAAACCCCATAACCCTCCATACCAAACCCCCTAACCCTCTAACCCTAACCCTCTGTGCCCTAACGCTCTATGCCCTAACCCTCTATTCCCTAACCTAATCCCCTAACCCTAACCCTCTAATCCTAACCCTCTAACCCTCTATGCCCTACACTGCCCCATCTACTCTCCCCCTCCCTCCCCTGTGTCTCTTCCCCCCTTCTTTCCCCCTTATCGTGCTCCTACTCCATTTCCCCCTTATCGTGCTCCTTCTCCCTTTCCCCTTTCTTACCTTGATCTGATGGGCTCCTGCTGCTCTCTCCCCTGTCCGGAATCAGGATATGCTAATGACGTGATGCGCATGTGACATCACGTCATTAGCATATGCCGGTTCCGGACACATCCAGAAGACGTGCTGCCGGGGAGAGAGCACCAGGAGCCCAGCAGATCAAGGTAAGAGAGGGCAAAGGGCGGTCATTGTAGGGAGGGGGGGGTCATGGGAGATGGAAAAAGGGAGGATGAGGATAAGGGCAAATGGAGGAGGAGGAAGATAAGGGGAGAAAGGGAGGAAGAGTAGGGCAGGGCAGGAGGGGGTAGCAGGCATAGATGGGGGCAGTGTAGGGCAGGAGGGGGATAGTGGGACCTAGATGGGGGCATCAGAGGGCAGGAGGAGTAGCAGGGTGTAGATGGGGGTGTCAGAGGGCAGGAGGGGCTGGCAGGGCCTAGATGGGGCAGTGTAGGGCAAGAGAGGGCATCGGGGCCTAGATGGGGGCAGTGTAGGGCAGGAGGGGGTAGGGGGCCTAGATTTGGACAGTGTAGGGCAGGAGGGGGTAGCAGGGCCTAGATGGGGGCAGTGTAGGGCAGGAGGGCGCATCAGGGCCTAGATGGGGGCATTGTAGGGCAGTAGGGGGAAGCAGGGCCTATATGGGGCAGTGAAGGGCAGGAAGGGGCATCAGTGCCTAGATGGGGGCATCAGAGGGCAGGAGCGGGTAGCGGGGCCTAGATGGGGCAGTGTAGGGCAGGAGGGGGTAGATGAGGACATCAGAGGGTAGAAAGGGGTAGCGGGGCCCAGATGGGGGCAGTGTAGTGCAGGAGCAGGTAGATGGGGCATCAGAGGGCAAGAGGAGGCATCAGGGAGTAGATGGGGGCAGTGTAGGGCATCAGAGGGCAGGAGGGGGTTGATGGGGGCAGTAGTCAGGGGCCCTGAGTTTATTAAGTGTAGTGTTGGGCAAACTTACTTTGAGGTTGGGTAGATCAGGGTCCGGTCAGCGAGGATCTGTCAGGGAGGATCAGTCAGGCAAAAAAGCGGGAACAGAGTGGGAAGGGTGTGTGATCATAGTTTTTTTAAAGCCTTCCTGATGTATAACATTAAGACTCCATAGGCTTGTGTGCGCTCAGAGGGAACGGTCAGAGTGGATGTTCTTAGCAACCAGGCAGCTTAGAGCACTGATTGGTTGAAGATACAAGCTACCCCTCACAAATTTAATTTGAGAGAGGGACATGAGCACTAGACCATGCTATAATGGTATTTTTAGCTTTGCTTCTCGATGGTGCTGTTTTTTCCTTGCGGGACCCCCTATTTAACGCTCTCAAAAGCATCGCAGCATTAAGAGGAGCAGCAGAAGAGAGCGAGAGAGACAGAGAGCAGAGAAAAAGAGAGAGAGACACCCAAATCCTACCTGCAAGATCCCGAGGCAAGGCACGGAATACTTTTTTGTTCCCTTGTTTTTAATAATGTGATTGTTAATTCATTATTCATTTTTAATCATCTAATAAAATGTACTTTTGTACACGTGGTGGAAAGAGGAAAGTATACCCCGGAGTTTGTCTTTGATGTGGATGAGACCGGCCTCTTCTGGAAGCATCTCCAGGGAGCAGAATAGAGCCTCCAAGCTTTAAAGTGGCCAAAGACAGGCTAACCCTTTTTCTCTCTGTGGGAACACCAGCGGTGACTTCAGAATAAAGCCAATGCTGGTCTAGCATTCCAAGACACAGAGGGCAATGAAGGGCATAAGCAAATCCAATCAATTGGAAGGCATGCATTACGATGTAGATATTCAAAGAGTGGTTCAGTGACCATTACTGCTTGTCCATGCAGCTCTACTGTAGGGGCAAGGGACCTGAGGAGAAAGTTATGCTCATTAAGGACAATGCTCCAAGCCATCCTACCAACTTGGCTGAGCTGCCCTGCTGCATCCCAGTAGATATTGTGTTCCTGCCGCCCAACACAACGTCGCTCATCCAGCCTATGGACAAGGTGGTGATAGCCACCTTCAAGGCCTACTATCTCTGCTGCACATTCCGGCAGCTGATTGATCAGATGGACAGCTAGGACAAGCAATCAATGTTGGACTTCTGGAAGAATAATGTGATTGTTAATTCCTTTAATTTAATTATCTAATAAAATGCCTTTTTATTGTGTTTTTTGGTAACGCAGATAGAGTCACATCTGAAGAGAGTGATTGCCATCAGGGACTTCCAAACCCTGCCGAGAACATTCACTGGCAAGATACACCTGTACAGAATATTTTTATTATTTTTCAGAATGTGAGTGTAAATTGTTAATTGTCAATTTTCTAATAAAATCTACATGAAGGTTGTCACCAGCACTGATCTGTCTTGGAAGGAGGTGACACAGCAATGCCTCAAGTCTGTGTGGAAGATCTGGCTAGAGCTGTCTGAGGATGTGTAAGATGAAGAGCCCATCATAGCAGAGCAAGTGAACCTTGTGACCACAGCTGGTATGAGAGGCACAGATGCACAGGACATTGAGCACTTAGTTCAGGCTTCAGGTGAGAGCCTCACCAATGAGGACCTGGAACAACTTGCAGAACAGGGCACCAAGGAATCTTAGGACACCAGTGACTCCAACACAGAGCCTCAAAAAGAACTGTCTTCTGAGTTCCCCAGCAAGACTTTGGGTCATATCAATGACCTCATAGATAACCTGGTGGCCAATGACCCAGATGAAGTAAGGAACATAAATTCTAGATGCACTAGTCTTGCTACCAGCATCTGCTGGATAACCACAGGAAGCAACAACAGATGACCCTTGACGAGTTTGTGGCCAAGAAATCCAGGCTTGAGGATGACACTGGAGCCTCCACATCCACCACTTAAAGTAGACTTGTTTTTTTTTTGTACAGTACTGTTTCTTTAATTTATTTCTTTCCAGTTTGTTCCCCTATCTCTATCTTCCACAAGTTAAACTGCCCCGTTTAGCGCTGTTTCGCTTAACACTCTAAGCGGCTGGAACCTATCTACAGCGTTAAGCGTGGTATTCCTGTATATGTATATTTGTCTTGAAAAATTGTTATCTTACCTATTTAGTTAATATTGCACCTCCCAGTCTTATTGGTTTGATCCTAAAGTTATCTGCAGTGTTTGCCTGATTAATCTGGAACTCACACAGACAGTCAGGTCAAGAAATATTGGGACATCGACACAATTCTAATCTTTTTGACTCTATACACCACCACAATGGATTTAAAATTAAACAAACAAGATGTGTTTTAACTGCAGACTTTCAGCTTTAATTTGAGGGTATTTACATCCAAATCAGGTGAATGGGGTAGGAATTACAACAGTTTGTATATGTGCCTCCCACTTTTTAAGGGACCAAAAGTAATGGGACAGATTAACAGTCATAAATCAAACTTTCACTTTTTAATACTTGGTTGCAAATCCCTTGCAGTCAATTACAGCCTGAAGTCTGGAACGCATAGACATCACTAGACGCTGGGTTTCATCCCTGGTGATGCTCTGCCAGGCCTCTACTGCAACTGTCTTCAGTTTCTGCTTGTTCTTGGGGCATTTTCCCTTCAGTTTTGTCTTCAGCAAGTGAAATGCATGCTCAATCGGATTCAGTTCAGGTGATTGACTTGGCCATTGCATAACATTCCACTTCTTTCCCTTAAAAAACTCTTTGGTTGCTTTTGCAGTATGCTTCGGGTCATTGTCCATCTGTACTGTGAAGCACCGTCCAATGAGTTCTGAAGCATTTGGCTGAATATGAGCAGATAATATTGCCCGAAACACTTCAGAATTCATCCTGCTGCTTTTGTCAGCAGTCACATCATCAATAAATACAAGAGAACCAGTTCCATTGGCAGCCATACATGCCCACACCATGACACTACTACCACCATGCTTCACTGATGAGGTGGTATGCTTTGGATCATGAGCAGTTCCTTTCCTTCTCCATACTCTTCTCTTCCCATCACTCTGGTATAAGTTGATCTTGGTTTCATCTGTCCATAGGATGTTGTTCCAGAACTGTGAAGGCTTTTTTAGATGTTGTTTGGCAAACTCTAATCTGGCCTTCCTGTTTTTGAGGCTCACCAATGGTTTACATCTTGTGGTGAACCCTCTGTATTCACTCTGGTGAAGTCTTCTCTTGATTGTTGACTTTGACACACATGCACCTTCCTCCTGGGGAGTGTTCTTGATCTGGCCAACTGTTGTGAAGGGTGTTTTCTTCACCAGGGAAATAATTATTCGGTCATCCACCACAGTTGTTTTCCGTGGTCTTCCGGGTCTTTTGGTGTTGCTGAGCTCCTTGGTGCATTCTTTCTTTTTAAGGATGTACCAAATAGTTGATTTGGTCACCCCTAATGTTTTTGCTATCTCTCTGATGGGTTTGTTTTGTTTTTTTCAGCCTAATGATGGCTTGCTTCACTGATAGTGACAGCTCTTTGGATCTCATATTGAGGGTTGACAGCAACAGATTCTAAATGCAAATAGCACACTTGAAATTAACTCTGGAGCTTGTATCAGCTCTTTGTAAATGGGATAATGAGGGAATAACACACACCTGGCCATGGAACAGCTGAGCAGACAATTGTCCCATTACTTTTAATCCCTTAAAAAGTGGGAGGCACATATACAAACTGTTGTAATTCCTACACCGTTCACCTGATTTGGATGTAAATACCCTCAAATTAAAGCTGAAAGTCTGCAGTTAAAGCACATCTTGTTCGTTTCATTTCAAATCCATTGTGGAGGTGTATAGAGCCAAAAAGGTTAGAATTGTGTCCACGTGCCAATATTTTTGGACCTGACTGTATATATATATATATATATATATATATATATATATATATATATATATATAAAATTGTAAATTGCTTATTTAGACTGGTAGTTTACAGTACTTTTTACTGTACCTTTTTTGTGTTTTACAAAGTTTATACATAGTTTGGAGAGGTGCGTAAAGGTGAATTAAGGTGCATTTGAGTTGTCAGTAGAATCTTCTTGGATAGATGGTTTTCTGGTGAGTAATGTATGAGCCCATCTGAGCCGTGAGATGAATTGCTTTTTTATTACCTGAGTTATATATAGACAGGTAAGTGACATCATCCTTCAGGTGTGCAGGATTTGGCATATCTGCAGAACATGTTTTGCTGGCACAAAGCCAAGAGGGAGCAGCAGCCCCCTGGGTGAGCGCATCGGCTGCTAATTCTCTATCTTTGGCTTCTGACTGTCAAACTACCTGACATTGTGACCTTGGAAAGAACATTCTTTGTCAATCCAAAAAATGGGGCGTATAAACCTCTGCTGGAAGGAGGGGACGGCCTCACTACTTCTCAGAAGGAAAACTGTCATCTTGTCTCCTCTTATTAATGTGTAATAAACATCCACAACTTGGGTGTACATGAGGTGACTGACCAATTGACACTGAGATCGGGTTCATGTAGTCACATTGTAACAATTTTCTTATCTGACATAATTTATCAAACAAAGAATATTTATGTGGCAAATATTTTTTTAGAGTATGATGAGCATGTGTTAGTGCAACATTGTTTCATGTGTTGTGGATACAATTAAAGGATCACTCAATCAAGTTCTGTATCTAAACAGCATTGTATAAAGGAATATGGAATATCCTGGATTATGAAGCATCTCATAGAGGAGAATCAGTAGTGTTTAAACACATTTTTGCATGAAAAAAAATCCAAAATAAATGTTAATAAACTTACCCTACACTTTCTAAAACGTCTTTCATTTATTTTAAGAAGGAAATCCAGGCTAAATTAGTATACAATTCATTATTTATTATAGCCAATCAGAGGCAAGTATAGCAATGTATATGTTTGCATCTCACTGCCTGAGACAAAGCTGCAGCCGTAATACTGACAGCTGATTGACTAGGACACAAATCTGCACACCTGATTGACTAGGATGCTCTGCTGACATATGTACATGATACACATGATAGCCCCCAAACTTACATATACTGTACCTTTAAACAGGTGATATTCTTAGGACCACTGTAATCTGGGAAAAATTTCATGTGTTTGTGAAGTATGTAAAAAACTAACAACATTGTATGGAAGAACATTATTTTAGCAGATACTACTGAAGGATTCAAGGTTTGTATCTTCCATACATCCTGCCAGATTGGAGCCTGAGAGGTATCCTGCTATTTTTTATTTTTTGTCCTGAAGTGAAAATCTAACACACCAGTTCGATACCAGTCCCTAATTCCTGCACAATCCATGCTATACTATGCTTAAAGCTGTGTAATACAACAAGCATATGACTAAAAGGAGCCATGTATACAGTAGTATTGGGGTAAATAGTAAAAACGCATTGTGGGCTCATTTGCATGTCCCCATTCTGTGTAGTGCAATAACTATTTCTCGGAATTCTGAGCAGGAAATATATTTTTATCTTATTTATAGACATTCAAATATGACAGAAATGTACTTTTTATTTATGGGAGTGAAAATAGAGAGGAAGGAGAGGAATTATTGACTCATTGGTCAATTCAAATACATTTACAGTTGTTGACATTTTCCCTTTCTGCTGCATATGGCCAGTCGGGGCTATCTTGTTAGTATACTTGCAAACTCTACTTGTAATGCCTGTAATCTTACTTTGAAAAGGAAACGGTGTAACTGAATATTCCGTTCGCTGACAGGGCTGAATTTAGGTCTTTGGCACCCTGGGCACGGAAGCTTCCACTCTATTGTAACTCTCTAGTTGCAGATGTTCGCCCCACTAGCGGCAAGTCTGTGACCTGCATTATTTTCTTTTTTTATGCCAAGGAACATTTTTAAGTGTGAAATGAGGCACCCTTACCAGGGATGCACCCCTAGGCGGCTGCCCAAATGGCCTACTGAGAAATCCGTCCATGCTAACAGAGTCTACTGAAATTATTTATTTCATAAATGCTATTTTGCCCATAGCTTATACAGATGCTAATGTTTTTAGTTTGTTGCCAAGAGGAAGCAGCAATTTAACAAATATGCTACATTGTTTGTTATTTATTTATAATTTTGAAATACGATTGTAATTTATGTATTATTATATTATGTATAGGACCCTTTAAATTGTATTTTGTAGTCCACATCAGGCCACTCAAGCTGTAGTGACAAAGTGCTATAAAATCCATGGGCATAAATAGGCAAATTAAACTATGACCAATCCAACATGGCCTTTTCATATAACACTGTTAAGCATGCCCATCACATAGCAACTGTTCATACAATGTCAGGCGAAGCTAACAGACTGTATGTCCATGGCACTTTAATATCTACAATGATTCACTATCTGAGGAAGTTCTTGTATTTATAATCCGTGGTTGTATAAAGTGCCACTTTAATTACCCAACATGCATTACTCAGTAGTAAAAGTCAATATAAACAACTTTTCTGTTTAAGTTGGTTACTAAAGCTGACCTTTTGAAAGAAAACTTACAGCTAAAATAATTGTTTTCCCATTGGTAGCAGATTGTAATTTTGTTTTACCGTGCTGCACTGTGTAACAATAAGTCAGCTGCTCCAGAGTGGTAGTAAACTCTGCTCCCATATGAAAGCAATTTTTAAAAGGTGGGGGGATTTTTTTATTTATGTATTGTTTACATTAAAAGCAGAATTTCTTGGAAGAGATATTTAGTTCTAACGTGTTTTGTTCAATTGGCACTTTCTCAGAGGTAAATATCACAATACAAATGTAAGTATTTAAAATATTAACAGCCAATGACAATCACCAATTAGGAGTATTTATAACTATCTGTGATTGATCCTAAATCCTTATTAACCCTTTGTGGGAAAGTATACAGCACATAGAAAGTATACACGATATGTCTTGAGGCACATTATGATTATAATCTACTAATAACATCTGACGAAGTGCTGATCGCACAAAATTGTTAGGAGAATATATATATAAATAAATACTGTTTTTAATGTAAACAATGCATCCATGAATAAATATTTTGTCTGCAGCTTGATGAATTGATGCAATGGGTGCGAAGAACCATCTGCTATTTCACTTAAAATGCTATTAGATTGTCATGGAAGATAAAAAAAAAATGTTTCTTTGTTACATCTGAAAGTGAGAATTTAAAGTATTTAAATTGGTGTTTTTCAGTTTTAAACAGTTTTGAATGTATAATTGCCCATGGGGAGAATGTCCACAGTCATATAGCTGTATGTCTCAGTCAATGAAACCTACATACAGCTGTACACATTATCCATCACCTGTAGTTTTAACAATGGAAATACATTATATTATTCTGTAAAAACAGAGGTGGACCTACCAGTGATGCAGGTAGTGCAATGCACCAGTGCCCTCCTCTCAGGAGCCCAATGCTGTGTCATTTTATTTATTTATTTATTTTCCTAAGTGTTGAGGTCTACCTGAGGTCCACTTTGGCCTCCTTGGCTAGACAATCATCCCTCAAAATAAATCTGTGCCTGTTTAAAAAGAGCATTTCTACTAAAGCTCCAAGATGTGTCAGTGTGTCACAGTTCAGTAGGGAAGAGGTGAGAGAGCAAGAGCAGGATTATAGAAAAGTTCAGGGGAATGGGTTCTGTGATATGGGAGCAATAGATATGGGTGCTATGTAAGGTGGGGGAGCAAAGGAGGTGGGTGCTTTTATTTACAATGCATGTGTGTAAGTTCCATATCCATAACCTTATTATACACTTGGGAAAGGAACATTGGTATAGGTAACTTCCCTATTTTGTTTATATATATACTAGTAAATTGCCCATCAAAATAATGTGTCTTCCCCCCTTCCCCTGTGTATCTTCCCCCTCTCCCTCCCTTGTGTCTCTTTCCTCATTTCCCCCTGTCTCTTTCCTGCCCCTCTGCCTCCCCTGTGTCTCTCCACCTCCCTCCCCTGTGTTTCTCCCCCCTGCTCCCTCCCCTGTGTCTCTCCCCCCTCTCCCTCCCCTGTCTCTCTCCCCTCTCCTTCCCCCTTGTCTCTTCCCCCTCTCTCTCCCCTGTATCTCTTTCCCCCTCCTCTGTCTCCCCCCTGCTGTGTCTCTTCCCCCATGTCTCTTTCCCCTCTCCTGTGTCTCTTTCCCCCTCCCCTGTGTTTCTACCCCTTCCCTGTGTCTCTTTTCCCCTTTCTCCCCCTCTGTCCTTCCCCCCCATCCCTTTCCCCCCTCTGTCCCTTGTGCCATGCTGTGCATCTTGCTTTGCGCATGTGCTGCTTGCGCCGCATTGTGCGTATGTGTGGCGGGTGCTGCACTGTGAGCATGTGCAGCTTGCGCCACACTTTGCGCATGTAATTCTGTACAATAGTTTTCGGAGTGCGCATGCAGTCTCACTGGAGCGTTACATGCGACAGAAACTATTATATGTGATATTTTTTCCGGCAATAGGATTCAAAGCAATTGTAATCTACCAACAATTACAGAAATCATATAAACCAATGAATGTCCATAGAAGAGAAACATTACATTTTTCCATTCTAAAAAAGATCTTTCTCTTTTATGACTGACTAGCAACTTGCAGTCAAAAATTACGGCAATAATATTTGAAGCCTGGCAATGCTGTTTGCCACACAATGTGAAGCAACCTCCCCCCCCCCCCCCCCCCCCCAAATTGCAGGCCTTGGGATGACTGCCTTCGTGCTCATTGCAGGCCACGGCATGCGCAGCGCATATGCTCAAGCCCGTAACTTTGGCACTCATTGCAGGCCTCATGATGAGCACCTTCAGTGCTTATTGCGAGCCTCTCCCCCCTCTACTTTAAGGGCCTCACAATAAGCACCTTTGGCACTTGAAAAAAAATGGGGCCATTTTATTTTTTGAGGCCCGTAACTCCCCCCTCTACCTTTCGAGGCTCTCGATGATCGCCAAAGGAGCTTATCGCTGGCCTCCCAATGCATCAGCACTCATTGCAAGCCATCCCCCACTCTAAGTTGCGGTCCTGGCGATGAGCGCAAAAGGCCTACTGCCTTCGGTGCTCATCGCAAGCCTGGCAACGAGCAGCTGTCGGCAATCATAGCGAGCCTCTCCCCCATCTAAGCTGCGGGACTCACGATGTGCGCCTTCAGCGCTCATTGCGAACCTCTCCCCCCCCTCTACTTTACGGGCCTTGCGTCAAACACGTAACTTTTAACATTGCGTTACCGACACACTCGCAATTACGACAAGTATTATATGTTTTTATTTGTGATATCACACAGCAAATATCTATATAGATATATATATATATATATATATATATATATATATATATATATATATCGCATATATAGTTGTTAGTGTATGTAACATTTGCGAGGGAAAGGGAGGAAGGAGACACAGGGGAGGGAGAGGGGGAAAGAGACACAGGGGTGAGGGGGGGAAGAGATACAGGGGAGGGAGAGGGGCGGAAGAGACACAGGAGAGGGAGAGCAGGGCAAAGAGACACAGGGGAGGGAGTAGAGGGGGGAGAAGGGGAGGGAAAGGGGGAAAGAGACACAGGGGAGGGAGAGGGGGGAGAGACACAAGGGAGGGAGAGGGGGGAGGAAATTAGACAAAAGGAAGGGAGAGGGGGGAATGAGACACAAGGGAGGAAGAGGAGGGGGAAATGAGACACAAAGGAGGGAGAGGGGGGATGAGACACAAGGGGGATGGGAAATTAGACACAAGGGAGGGGAGGAAATGTGACACATGGGAGGGAGAGGGGGAAGAGACACAGGGGAAGGAGAGGGGAGAGACACAAGGGAGGGAGAGGGGGGAAATGAGACACAAGGGAAGGAGAGGGGGTAATGAGACACAAGGGAGGGAGAGGAGGGGGAAAATGAGACACAAGGAAGGGAGAGGAAGTGGGGAGGAGACTCAAGGGAGGGAGAGGAGGGGGGAAATGAGACACAAGGGAGGGAGAGGGGGAATGAGACACAAGGGAAGGGGAAATGAGACACAAGGGAGGGGGAGCGGAGGAAATGAGACACAAGGAAGGAAGAGGAGGGAGGAAAGGAGACACAAGGGAGGGAGAGGAGGGGGGAAATGGTCTACAAGGTAAGGAAGAAGACAGGGGGAGAGACTCACAATGAGCGCCGAAGGTGCCCACATTGGGTGGCAAACATCATTGCCAGGCTTAACACTTTATTCCTGTCATTGTTGACGGGCAAGTAGCTAGTATATATATATATATATATATATATATATATATATATATATAAACCTAAATATTGAAACAAATATATTGTATTATCCGCTGATTGAATGTCTGAACTTAACTAAATAATTAACATTTATTCTTTTTAATTTTAGCCAGAAATTGTAGTGATATGTTACACATGCCAAGTTCTGTTTATACAAACGTTATTGCAACACTTTAATAATTATAATAAACAATGCGTTTATTGTTACTATAAATTAGAAAACAATAGTACAATTCTTAGAAGAATTTGATACAAACTTTTCACCTCAAACTTGACAAATTGACACTCCCAATATTTCAAATTATTATGAAACTGCCTAAACACTTCAAAATATTTTCATTAGTGTCATAGTGATTTATCTGGATTTAAAGGAGCTGACAGGTGGTAGCACCAACTAATGTACTAAATATGTGCTTAAATACAAACAAAAATATCTCTAACACCCACTGAGAGGCTGTGATAGAAAACACCTCCGACCTTCAGAGAAACTGTATGAGGCCCCAGCACAGTTTAGCAAATAGAGGGTAATGTCTCTAGTATTGGAGAATCTACATGCTAATGTAATGTTATATACACCTGCAACATCACAGCAGTAATGGCTATCGTTTTTTTCACCCCTCCCTGAAACATGCTGCTTTTGACATGACAAGAAGAAGATATTTTATTTTTTGGCCTGAAAACTGTGTGTCTCACATCATCAACAAAACCATTATCTATATTTACCCAGAACTTTAGAAGGCTCATTGTTGTTGTTTAGTCTTCCGTTGTGTCCGACTCTCAGTGACCCTATGGACTGCAGCATGCCAGGCACATCTTGTGTCTGGTTATGCTCATCCATAAGGTTTTGATAACAAAGATACTGGAGTAGGTTGCCAGTTCCTTCTCTAGTTGAACTCTACTTTTCTGATTTCTCTGCTATGACTTGCCCATCTTGGTTAAACATACATTGTATAGCTTGCTGCTTCACTGTGATACATAAGCCCCTTCACCATGACAAGGTAGCAATCTAGAAGGGGAGAAGGCTCATAGAGCAAGATATATCTTCTCCAGGGTTGTTACGCTTAGTAAACATCAAGAACATGTTGGGTTCCTATCACACCCTCATGACACCCTTCAGGCATTGCTCTAATTTGCGTTGATTTTGTTGAATATTACAGTGCACTGTATATTGGTTGTCTACTTTAGGCATTAACGATCAATTGTCTCCAGTTCTGGTTATCTGTAGAACAAAAAGCTTGGCAAGCTCTATAGGTCTGAGTATGCTCAATATCTTTTTCTTCAGAAGTCAATGGACTCTGAGCCACAAGGGAAATCAACAAGTCAGGATTTGTTATTGTATAGTTGTCCAGTCATGTCCAAGTCTCAGTGACCATATGGAACCAGGTACTTTATGTATCTGGTTGTGCCTATCCATAAGATTTTCTTGGCAAAGATACTGGACTTGGTGGCATTTCCTTCTCCAGTGGATCATGATTTGACCAACCTTTCTGCTATGACCTGCCTATCTTGGCTGACCCTACATGCTATAGCTCACAGCTTCATTGTAGTACACAATTCCCTTCACCATGACAAGGAGCAATCCAAAAGAGGAAGTCATGATAATGATGTTTGTGCATCAACAAGGCTGATTGACAGCTAAAAATAATAAAGTTTAATGTAGATTTACTGTAAGAAAATACATTCTTTAAAACAACTTCCACTCAGTGCACAAAATGACGTCCTGAAGGAAGTAAATGGACTGTGGGCCTTGGAAAATTACGACTTTAACGGCCGAACCAAGGAACTCAAAAGACCTACTAAAAATAACAAATATGCCTCAAATTAATTTCCACACTCACACACAGCCCAGGAAGAGAGACCGGAAGCCTGTGAGTAAGGTTGCAAGTTAATTTGAGGCATATTTAGCATTTTTTCAAGAAGGAAAATCCGCTAAGCAAGAAAAAAATTGTAAGACCAGGACGTAGGACGTAAAAACAAGCTCAAACAAGTAACAGGTAACTCAAGACAGTAATACTTAATCCCAGGCAGTAACACTTAACTTAACCCAATGCACTAACTCTTAAAACAAGGTAGTAACAGTCATCGCGAGGCACCTAAATGGGGGGGAGAGCCTCACAATGAGTGCCACGAGGCTCATGATGAGAGTCGAATGCGCTCATCACAGGGCCTGTAAATTACATGGGGGAAGAGGCTCCCAATGAGCTGCAAAGGCGCTCATTGCGAGCCCCGTGATGAGCGCCAAAGTCTCGCAATGAGCACCCGAAGGGGCACAGAGGGGCCATATCCTCGCATTGTGTGGCAAACAGCATTGCCAGCCTAACAATTTTACTCCCTTTATTTTTGACGGGCAATTACCTAGTGAGATATAAAATCCCAACTTCCTGCGTAGGATCTCATCTCTGTAAATAGTCCTGTCATTTAGGACGTGCCAAGCTGTTGTACTCTTGCCCAACAATAAATAGATACTTGGTGAATATTATAAAGTCACAGTAACAAGGTGCCTGGTGATTATATATATATATTTCAGACATTATATTCACAAAAATAAAGTGCTAATTTTTAATATTTGTATCAAGCAAAGCAATAGCTTCTGTTGAAAAGTGTATATTTTATTTGTTTCCAAAATACAAGCTAGCTATTGAATGTGATAGTGATACAGGTGGGTTTAGAACTTTACTGTACTCATTATTCTTTATTTGTAACGCGCCAACATATTTTGTAGCCCTCTACAGGGGTGAAGAAAAAGGCAAAAACAAAATTAACACATTGCAAATGAATGCAGGACCCTGTCTTTGAGCTGGAAATAAAATGTAAGCCCCTCTACTGTATATGTTGCATCATTCAAACAACTTCTTCAGGGATAGTGTATAGTACAAAGTCGACAATGACTTGTCACATTCTACATGTAAACAATTCATAAATATATAAATACATATATATCGTTATTAGCAGCCCAATAAATTGTGTTTTTAAATTCTCCTTCTCTTACGTGTTTCATTGTTATAACAACTTTTTCAGGGCTAGATAGTGCAACCATCCACAATAATTTGAGTTCCCTGTATTTATAAACATTTGATGTATAGGGCTCTAGTATTCTATCAAATTAATTGTAATTTGGAGACCATAGTCAGGTGCTTATATTTCATGATGAATCTTCTCTTGTGGTCCCCTGGTTTTACCATAATGGAAGGTTCTGGTTCCTTTCATGTGGTACCTCCATAGTTCTAGTTTTCGGATTCGCTTCATCTTTCCCCCTCATTGGCAAAACTGTCCCTCTGGATTAGCTCTAATGTGACCTCTACATTAGACTTGCACTGAATAGCATTAGTACATCATAAAAGACACTTGCCTACATGTCTCTCATTCCATCGCATAATCCAAAAAAACATTAGATGCTAAATTTAACCCCAAAAAATGTTCCCCTGGCCAGTCACACCGGAGACTAGAGATTGTCACGTCTTCCACCGCCTGGTAATTGTTTACTGGGTCGCTACAAATAAAGAGAAGTGGGAATATATACATTAAACTTTTATTGCTGCAACCAACAGTTGGGGGTCTTCAAACCAGTAATTTATGTTTTGTCGGACAGTGGAATTCACCTCATGTCCTTCTATATTACTTTCCATTGATCATCAAAGAGGGACAGAAAAAATAAATAAAGGCGTCTGGGATTTGCTGTCTTACAGTTATGTTTATTGTTTATTCAACAACTTAAAAATGTTACATTCAGATATAACAAAGAAACAAATGGTACATCCATGTTCATTTAAAGGTATACAGTTACAATGTGTCTTTTTAAAATGTAAAAGAGCAGTGGGCTTCTGCAGTGATGGATTTCTCTCTAGGAGATCAAGGCTCATGCCTAGGGAGGCACATTTTCAGGGACAGTTGCTTGCTTTAATTTGCCGTTTTCATGTTCAGCAATGTCTAGCCAAAGTTAAGGTTTATTACATATGGTAGTTAATATATTAAATTAAAGGCTTATTTGTTTTTAACTTACTGGAAAACTTTTGTCTTTTATCAATAGTATTTCTCTAGATCATGTTGTAAAGATAAAACGGCGGTGGCCCTTTAAGACAGGATATAGGAGCAGATCTGCCCAGGATGCTGTGTTAAAGTTTTTACTAGGTAGGTCATTGGCACTGTAGGGAAGGGAGTAGATAAAGATTCCTATCAGGACCACCCCCCTGGACCAATCTTCTCCCATCTAATAGGGTGTAGAGAGAAGCAGATCTGCCATACTCTGCAAAGTATAATGGGAAGTGGTAGAATGTGGGTTTAAAATAGTGGCTTAATGGCATAATCTAAAATATAAGCTTATTCATTCCTTTGGGTTCTTTAGACGCAGCTAAACATTATTGTTGCAGTAAAGACAAATATGAACATTTAAACGGAGTGTGTAATTTTGGTCCACTGAGGACCTAATGGAATATATCTATAAGCTCAATATATCTTGTGGTGCAGAAACTCACATTAAATCCACAGTCTGAGTGCCATAAATGCTGTAGTGGAAGAATTTTAACCAATTATGCAACAGAGAATAGAATTGTAAATATTTTTACACATTTTCTGCTTGATTTTAACTGCTCTACATGATGACACATTACAAATATAGGAGTGCATAACAAATATAATGATTTCCGTAACCCTTTAACCCTTTTATAGTTAAAGTTGTTATTACATTAACACATGTCAACATTTGAAGGGTGCTTGTAATTGTTGGTCCATTGAGGACCTGATAGAATGTGTCTATTAGATCAATGTATCTTGCTGTGTAGAGACTCACATTAATTTGACAGTCTTAGTGTCATAAAAGCTATAATTGCAACATTTTGAAACAATTACAGTATACAATGGGGAATAGAATTTGTTCACATTTTCTATTTGATTTTTTTTTGCTCTACATTATGGCACAAAAAAATAATGATTTCCATGATCATTTAACTCTTTTACTAAACTAAATTTATTTTCTCTCTGTTATCCCCCATGAGTCATATTTAGCATTTTTCTCGCCCGCAGCCAAAGGACAAACCAAGGTTAGAAATAATTCCTGTGGTTAATAACAGCTGTAAAATATCTATCAACAGTTTGGCAGCATTTTGAAGCCACATTATATTTGAAAACTTTGCTTTGCTAATTACAAGTGTAGTTTGTGACACCAAATCTTTTTTTTTGTTGAGGACACTACACTGCAGAGTCTGTGTCTACATTTGCTGCAGACTGCAGACCCATACAGGGACTGTTTATAGGCAGTAAACAAAGAGCGTATTCGTTTTTAATTGTATATTTCCATCACGTAGACGCTCAGTGTTTCTGGAACGCGGTGGCGACAGCAGCTGTAGCTGCCTTTACGGACGCCGCCACATTTTAAGACTCCAATTTGAGGCAATTGTTTGGTGTAATCTCCAATTTGTAATTATTGTATCACCCACCATCCTGCATTAGAGAAATGCTTTTTCATGAGTAGTTAAATAGGGGGCTTTATATGGTGGTGAGGATGAGGTGCGCCGCACAGCCTTCTCGCTAGATTCTGTCTGCGCGATTGAAGTTCGCCGCACTTTAAAGTGAGTCTTCTTTGAGGTAGGCCGCACGATCCAGGCCAAGAATAATTGAACAAATAGTTTATCTGGGTAACCAACAGCTGTAGTGCACAGACCATTTCTGGGGGATTAAGGACAAGCTGTTAAAGGAGCCTCCCGTGGGACCCTTGCATGAAAGCCAGAGCCGCAGTGCGCCACTTTAAAGACTTTTAGTGCCCACATATAGAGGGTCATATATGGAGCAGAAGGTCTGGGAGAAGCACTCTATAGCTTATGTATATGATTTTTTATAATATTTCTTTATAAACACAATGTATCATAAAAATACTGTAATTAATATATTTATTAGAATTTTCAGTAAATTATATAATACAGAAGCTTAATATTTTTTTTAAAAATGAGAATTTGTTATTATTTAATTGAATTTTCAGTCATTTTTATAATTTAACATAAAATCTTGAATTAAAAATTGGTGATTGTTTTGCTGAATTTTCAATAATTTTTATAATTAAGCATAAACATGCTGAAATAAGAATTGGTGATCATTTTATTGAATTTTCAGTCATTTTTTTACATTTATCATTAAAATACTGAAATAAATAATGGTGATTATTTTATTGAATTTTAAGTTATTTTTATAATTTAATATAAACATACTGAAATAAGAATTGGTGATTATTTCATTAAATTTTCAGACATATTTATAACTTACCATAAAAATACTGAAATCGGTAGTTGGAAAAAGTATTAGATTTTTTTAGTCAATTTTATAATACAGAAACAGTGTCATATAATACTGAAATAAGCTTACAGCCCTATTAAATTGCGATTTTGAATTAAATATGGCACTATATAAGCACATAGCATATTTTTTTTACAGAAGTTTTTAATTAGTGAGGACCTTGCTTTTGGATAGAAGATCACTAACTAAAACCTTCTGTAAAAAAATATGCTGTGTGCTTATATAGAGACCTATTCAATTGGCAAAATCACAATTTAATAAGGCCGTTAAACAAAATGGGAGAATTGGTCAATAATGTATTTATTAAAATTTCTGTCATTTTTATACTATTACCTTAGTGCAATATATCATATAAATATAGAGATAATCTTAACTGAAAAAATAGTCGGTGATGAGCAGATTTATAAGAATTTTCAGTCATTTTTTTAATACAAAAACAACATATCATGTAAATACTGAAAAAATCCTAATATAAAAAAAAAATGCAAAAAAAGGGGAGAATTGGTGATTAGTTTATTTTTTTGGACTTTCAGACAGCTTTATAATACAGAGACAATGTATCAAATAAATATTTAAATAAACTTAATATTTAAAAAAGTGAAATAAAAATGGGAAAATTTGTAATTTGCAAATTTATTATGATTTTCAATCAATTTTATAGTAGTAACATTCAGTGCAATTTGTTGCATAATTGTAAATACTAAAATAAGCCTAATACTGAATAATGTACATTTTGTGGAAAAAATATTACAAAAATTGCTTAAAGGGATATGGAAGGTTCCTGGATATTACTATATACCTGTGTATATCTTTACTTTTTGTACGTTATTCCATTAAGAATTGCTTATAAGCTCTGTTTTTACTGCCTAAAATCCAATAAATATTACCTGTTTGTGGCTGACGTTGGCAGCTCGTGAAGACAAAGACTCTGCTGTACTTGCTGTTCTGTGTCTCATACTAATCAATCAGTGACCATCTCTCTGCAACATGCTGCTCAGACGTTGTCCCCAATAGGCTAGGACAATACACAGCACACCCAGTACTACAGAGTCCGTGTCTGCATACACTGCAGAGGGCAGACCCATACAGAGACGATTTGTTATATTTTAGGCAGTAAAAACAGAGCTTATAAGCATTTCTTAATAAAACAAAGTACATAACAGTAAATAGATACACAGGTATATTATATACCTAGTAACATCCAGGAACCTTTTTTTATTCCTTTAAAAAACACAACAAAAGTTTCAAATATTTTGTAGTTTAAAATTATAGGTAAAAAAAATATTTTATCAATAGAATGGTATTTATACTTTATAGTAAACTTACATCCATATTTTTTATATTTTGCGTGTCAATCAGCTTTTTTGATCATCCACCTTGAGCTCTTGCATTTATCTTTGTGCTACAATGTAACGATTGGTAATCATTGGTAATTACTCTTCTGTTTTCATGTGATGAGTTTTTTTTTTTACATTGTTCATTTTAAATGCATTGTAGGTTGAATACACATGCAGTTATCACATTCAACAGTTGCAAAGTAGTTATTAATCCAGAAATAAAATGTATAATAAACAATTGTATAAATTCAGATTATAACTAATAACAATTAGCAGATTCTTTTTTGGGTAAATTCAGATGCAGGAGAGCTCATGGATTGGATATGAAGTGACTTTTAAAATGTATAGCAAGATATGGCCAGCTTCTTTCTCACTGATTGTTTACACATCTTAAATGCTTTAATTGACTAAACCCACAGCTGCTGAGGCCGTTAATCATAATAATATTATGCTGACTAAATATTATGTACACAGCACAATGCTTTGTTTTAGTGGCAGAGCTAGAAAATGGAGGGCCCTGGCACAAAAAAATAAAAATTGAGGCCCACCCTCTGGGGGATTGTAAAAAATGATTTGCGTTTGCCCCCCGGGTCACCAAATAACTTACTGCGCTCCTACCCCTGACCCCTTCCCATAACGGATAGTGCCGGATAGTGCCGGTTATGCGGTTTAGCAGGAGTTTTTTTAATTTGGGGAATTGATGCCGGTGCCGGTTGCTTGAGTCCCGGTTAGTAAGGTGCCGGATAACCGGAATTCTATTCTACTGTATATATATATATATATATATATATATATATATATATATACATATATATATATATATATATAGTATTTCCCAAAAGTGAGTACACCCCTCACATTTCTGTAAATATGTTATTATATCTTTTCATGTGACAACACACACTGAAGAAATGACACTCTGCTACAATGTAAAGTAGTAAGTGTACAGCCTGTATAACAGTGTAAATTTGCTGTCCCCTCAAAATAACTCAACACACCATTTATGTGGGTGAGATACTGGATATACATATATACACATACACTAGCAACTTATTTATCAGAAATTATGGCAATAAACTTTGAAACCTGGCAATGTGGTTTGCCACACAATGTGAGGCTCTCCCCTCTCTAACATGTGGGGCTCGCGATAAGCCTCTCCCCACTCTCTCACCCCTGTGTCTCTTTCTCCTCTGTGTCTTTGCCTACTCTACCTGTGGATTTCCCCCTTTTTTTCCTTCTCTGTGTCTCTTACCCCCCTCACCCCTGTGTCTCTTTCCACCCTCTCCCCTCCTCTCCCCCCCCCCCCGTGTCTCTTTCCTCTGAGTCATTTCTTCAGTGTTGTATCATGAAAATATATAAAAAAATATTTATATATACATCGGACTGGGGGGGGAGCTTTGGACAACACTGGGCCCTTCCAAGTGCCGGGCCTACCGACGATGGTAGTTCTGCCCCTGCTTTAACACCTGTATTAATTAAAATATTACTTTATTTTAAATATTTCATATAATGCAATAATATTGCATATATACATATATAAAGGATACAGGTATACCCCGCTTAAAGCTATCCCTATTAGCGCTGTTTCACTAGAGAACAGTTTTTAGCCGCAATTCGCCGCTTACTGCTATACCCCGATTTATCGCTTTTTTTAGGGCCGCGGGACTAGCTTTGCTATTACGCAATTTTTTCTTCGCTGGACCCCATTTAAAAAGCATCACAGAGTTAACAGGGGCACCATTTTGAGACAGAGAGAGAGAGAAGGCTGGAGAAAGTGGGCAAAAAAATGACAGAAGACCCCCAAATCCTACCTACAACAGCCTGTGGCAAGGTACAGTAAAATATATATATTTTTTATCATAATGTGATTATTCATTGCTACTGTACAGTACTGTAATTGTAACTGTAAATCCTACATTTCATTTTTTTTTATTCTTGTGGGAAGACGTCGGTATTGGAGGGAGAGATTGCCACCATGGACCCTCAAATCCTACATACAGCAGCCTTTGGCAAGATAGAGTAAAATATATATATATATTTTTTTTTTTATCATAATGCGATTATTCATTGTTACTGTACTGTAATTTCACAGTACTGTAATTGTAAAACCTACATTTCATTTGTTATTATTCTACATGGAAGATGTTGGTTTTTGAGGGAGAAATTGCCACAAGGGCCCCCGAAATCCAACCTACAGGATGTGAAGATGCAAGTGCTGGACCGTATGGAGAAAGGGGAGCGCCAGGTGGACATTGGAGCGGACCTTAAACTGGCAACCTCCAATATCCTTAAGAACATGGAGAAGATACAATCTTCAGCCAATGTCAGCACTGCATCTTCCGCCAAAAAGATCAAACGATCCAGATGCTACGCCGTGATGGAGATAGAGAAGAGTCTGACTATCTGGATTGACGATGAGGTGGAGCGCAACATGTCCCTGAGCCAGGGCATTATTACGGAAAAGGCCAGCAGTATCTATAGCTATATCTGGGCCGAAATACCAGATGAGATGGAGAGCTTCACAGCCAGTAGGTGTTGGTTCAACCACTTCAGGAAGAGAAACAACCTGTGTAACATCAAGATCACAGGGGAATCGGCGAGAACTGTCACAGAGGCTGCAGAGGCCTTTCCGGCTAAATTAAGAGAAATTGTGAAGACCCTCCTGACCTCTCTACTTATCTCTCTCTACTTCTCCCTCTCCCTTTCTATTTTCCCTCTCCCTGCTCCCTCTTTCTATTCCTCTCCATCGCCTTTCTTGCTCTCTCTCCTCACTTTCTCCCTACACCTCTCCTTTCCCCCCCTTTCCATTTAACTTCTGTCTTTCCCTTCTTCCTCTCCCTCCCTTCGCCCTCTCTCTCCCCCTTCTCTACTCTTTCTCTCCCTTAATTTCTTCCTCTATCTCTCTCCTTTTTGTTATCTCTCTCCTCCCTAGCTTTCCCTCTCCTTTCTCTCTCACTCTCATTTTTCTCTCCCTCTTCTATTTCACCCTTTCTCTACCTTCCTCTCTCTCTCTGTATCTCTCAATCTCTCTCTCTCTCAACATCTCTCTCTCTCTCCAGCTCTCTCCCTTCCTCTCTTTCCTTTCTATCTCCTCCTCTCTCCCTCTTACCATATCTCTCTCCCTCTTATTTTTCGCTCTCTCTCTCTCTCTCCATCCCTATCTCTCCTTTCTCTCTCTCTCTCTCCGTGTTAATCTTCCTTCCTATCTCTCCTTTCTGTCTCTTCCTCCCTCTCTCTTCTCATGTCTCTCTCTCCCACTCTCTCTTTTTTCTGTCTCTCTCTCTCTTCATCCCTGTCTCTTTTCTCTCTCTCTCTCTCTCTGTTCATCTAACCTCTCCTTTTAATTTCCCCCTCTCTCTCTCTCCATGTCTCTCTCTCCTTTTTTCTCTCTCTCTCCTTCCTCATTCTCCCTCCCTATCTCTCTCTCTCATTTTTTTCTCTCTCTCCCTCCCTTTTTCTCTCTCTCTCCGTTATCTCACCATCTCTCTCTCCCTCCCTATCTCTCTCTCTAGCTCTCTCCTTCTCCTTTTCTCTCTCTCTGTCCATCTCCCTCCTTCTTTTCTCACCTTTCTACCTCACCCTCACTGGCATCTCTCTTTCCCTCTCTCTTATTCATACCCTCTCTCTCCCTCTTCTTTTTCTCTGTCTCTCTCTCCATCCCTATCTCTCCTTTCTCTATCTCTCCCTGTCAATCTCCCTCCCTCCTTCCTCTCTCTTCTTTCTATCTCTTCAACTTTCTCTCTCCCCATGTCTCTCTCTCTCCATCTTTCTCCCCCTCCCTCTTCTTTCTCTCTCTCTCTCTGTCCATCTCCCTCCCTCCTATCTTTCCTTTCTATCTTTGCCTCCCCCTCTCTCCCCATATGTCTCTCTCCCTCGCTCCCCTTGTCTCTCTACCTCACTCCCTTTTGTCTGTATGTCTCTCTCTCCTCTTGTTTCTCTACCTCACTCTCCTTGTCTGTATGTCTGTCTCTCTCCCTCACTCCACTTGCCTTTCTGCCTCACTCCCCATTGTCTGTATGTCTCTCTCTCCCCTTTTCTCTCTACCTCACTCCCCTTGTCTGTATGTCTATCTGTCTCTCTCTCTCTCCCTCACTTCCCTTGTCTCTACCTCACTTCCCCTTGCCTGTCTCTCTCTCTCTCCCTCACTCCCACTTGCCTTACCTTGCCTTCATGCTGCCCTCTTGCCTTCATGTGGCTCCTCCCTGGGTCAGCCCCTGCTCTGCCTAATCAGATTACTCGGAAGTGATAGCAGGTGCTGCAGCTGTGGATACACAGAGAGACACAGAGGCCTGGAGAAAGGGGCAGGTGGGGGCCAGGTTCAGGACCCTGGCTAGCCGGATCTGCCCCACGGGCCATATCATTTTGAGGACCCCTGCTTTAAGATAAAGCCATTGCTGGTGTACCACTTCAAGATTCTGAGAGCCATGAAGGGCATACACAAGTCCAGTTTACCCGTCATCTGGCAATCTGACAAGAAGGTCTGGATTGCTATGGACATATTCAAGGAGTGGTTCAGTGAGCATTTCTGCCCATCAGTGAAGCGCTACTGTAGGTAGGCGCAAAGGCCTTGAGCCAAAAGCTCTCCTCTTCATGGACAATGCTCCTAGCCACGCTGTCAACTTGGCTGAGCTGGACTGCAGCATCCCAGTAGGAGTGGTGTTCCTGCTGTCCAACACTGCTTCACTGATTCAGCTGATGGGCCAGGGGGTGATAGCCACCATCAAAGTCTTCTATCTCCGCCACACATTCCGCCAGCTTATTGACCAGATGAACCGGCAGGACAAGCAATTAATGTTGGATTTATGGAAGAAATACAACATCGTGCAGACTGTCACCAACATTGATCTGTCCTGGAAGGAGGTGACAACAGTGTCTGAAAGGAGTCTGGAGGAAGATCTGGCCAGAGCTGTGTGCGGATGTGCAACCTGAAGTGCCGTGCCCATCATAGCAGAGATAGTGGACTTTGTGAACACGGAATGTGGACACCCAGGAGATAGAAGAGTTGGTCCAGGCTTTGGGCGAGAGCCTGACAAATGAAGACCTCCAACAGCTTGTAGAGCAGGTCATTGAGGAGGTGGAAGACAGCAGTGACTATGAGACAGAGGAACCAATGTAACTGACCAAAGAGTTCCTAACCAAGAGCCTGCATACCATCCACGATGTAGTGGATGAGATTGTGGAAGAATATCCTGACACTGTGAGGAACAGGGATGTCAGACGCAGCATTCTTGGCTCATTGACCTATTACCAGCATCTGCTAGATAGGCGCAGAAAAGAGAGGCAGACATCCATGAACCAGTTGTTTGTGAAAAAAGCCAGGTTGGAAAATGGAAGATGAGTGTTCTGTTGCTTTACAATTTCTTTCTTTATTATTTATTTTTAAGAAAATGTTTATTTTTGATGTTTGCATGGTTTTTGCAGTTAATGATTTTTTCAGATACAGTAAAAAAATAAAATCTCTATTGGTTTTGTGCTGTTTTTTCCATTGATTTCCCCTATCCCGATCTCTTCCATATTAAACTGCCTCTTTTAGCGCTGTTTCGCTTAACACTCTCAACGGCCAGAACCTTTTTATAGCATTAAGTGGGGTATTCCTGTATCTCAAAAAATTATTACAGGCCACAACTGATGAGACATTTTTCTGTTTTAGGTGTAACCCATTATGATTATGGCTGGGAGGAGATTATGCTTTGAATAAAAGAAAGTCATCCTAAAGTGCTACTGTAAGTGTGAGAACATGATGAAAGTGCGGGATATTTCAGAAGGGAGTTTGAAAGAGATCCACCAATGCGGCTCACCCTTTCTCGCATTAGAGATAAGTTTTTAGCAGATGGAACTGTTCAAGATGTGCACAAGTCAACTGAAGAGGGCAGTACCGGAAATGGTCAGTCCACTGGCGCAATAATGAGTGGTAGGAGTGTTGGGAGGTCATGTATGGAAGCTATTCCTGAGCTGAAGACTAATATATGCTATATGTTCTTTTAGGTTAAGCCCTTTTTGAAGCCTGTATTAAGTGTGCCCCAGATTTCTATTTTCTCCTAAAAATTATATCCCTAGATCTGGATCCTAGGTATTGGATTACCTGGACTTACCATTGGTGTACATAGATGCACATACCAGTATATTGGTGACTGGAGCTGTATCGGAAGCCGGAGACTGGCGATGTGAGCATCGCTGGCGTGGTTCCAGTAGCGTAAGCGTGATCAACGCAGGAGAATCGGTATTCCCACGAGAAGAGTACAGAACGCTGAAAATGTCTGGAGACAGAGGAGGCAACGAGTCCTCTCTTGAGAGAGACGGGAGACACAGCCCGGTGGAAACCATTAGGATATAGATCCCTCTGGGCCCAGACAAGTTAAGATCCAGAGGAAAGGACGCCAGACACCTGGACGGAGGACTTAGTAAAGTCGTCAAACAAAACATAAGTCCATTTATGTTCAAGGTATCCTGGGGTCTCTGCTGGGAGTAATTGGTTAAAGATCCTAGGGGATGTTAAAGAAGCAGGAGAGGAGAAAAGAAGCAAAGGGGCTTAGGGTTTGAACTTCTTTAAATAAAATGGGCTATTGAAACTTTAAAGAGGATTTAAAGGACAAACGATTTTTATGAGAGCTGAAAAGCAAGTTTTTAAAGAATCTTTTCCATTTACAAAAGACTGATATAAGCATTTATATATTTAACAATCCAGCTATATACTAAACTGAGATAGGGGAAATATAGAGAGTTTAAAGTTGGCTAACAGAAAATCCTCAACAGTTTCCAAAACTAAAAGTAAAGAAAAAAAATCAAATATCAAATAATAACTCTCAATATTTTTCTCCTAAAAATAAATTGAATCCTCTGGAAATACCCCAGGCAGAATCCTCATTATTGGAACAAAATACATATAAATCCTCAGGATTATCACCACAGTCCTCAATAGAAGGGGTAGAAGACTCTCATGAAGAAATTTTAACTTGCTCTAAAATGAAGGACTTGTTAAGTGACTTTCAAGCTAAAATCACATTAGAATTGACAAAACAGATTGCGGAAAACACTAAATCAATTAAGGAGAACAATATAAAAATAAACGAGATTGAGTTAAAATGTGATAAATTAATCACGGACAATAACGCTCTTTTAAAATATACATACAATCTTGAAAATAAGATAGAAGAACTTAATAATAAAATCAGCTACATGGGGGACAGATCAAAGAAAAACAACCTGAGAATTAGAGGAATTAATGAAAATATATCAGATAAAGAGCTGAATAAATTTGTTGAAGGGATGTTAAATAAACTAACTCCTCAATTCCCTAAGGAAGATTCAAAAATGTAAACTGTTCATAGAATCCCTCTACCTAGAGGTCTGGATAAATCTCTACCTAGAGATGTTATAGCTAGGATCCATTTTTTACCATTTAAGGATGCTATATTAAAAGCAAATTTTATGAAAAAATCCTTGGATTCTCCCTATGAGAAAATAAAACTTTTCTCACATTAATAAAAAGGAAAGAATATTCAGCTCTGACTGCTAGTTTAAGGAAAGAAGAAACGATATACAAATGGAAATTTCCATATGGTCTTTCTATTCTAAAAGACTCTAGTTGGTATAGATTAAATTCAGTAAAAGAAGGACAATCCTTATTACAAAAATGGAATATTGAAGTGCACCCTTCTATCTATAGAGAAAAAATTCCAGAGTTAATTCTCAAAAAAACGGAATGGGAACGAAAAAAATGATTACAAGAAACAAGAAAAGGCTCTCATATCCAGAATGATGATTTAGCTAAGAAGGTTTGGGTGATGTAAGTAGGGCCGTTAGAATATACTGGACTCTTACCAATAATCATACTTAAATAATAATTTTTTGGTTATGAATGTTATAATATAATAGTCTTAATATTATTTATATGGACATATTGAGTTTTCACATATAGGGAAATAACACTAACTTATAAGTATAATATATTAGCTTATATAGTTTAACTTTATAATTGGAAAGGGAAAAAAAGGAAGTAAATAGATAAAAAAAGAAAAAAAAAGAAAAGGGGGAAGGTAGGAAAAAAAGAAAGAAAAAGGGGAAGAAAAGGAAAATAAATAAGCTAATCATATTACTATTATGAATGAAGTAAATAAACTAATATCACGAACAATATAAAACTATATTAATGTAGCACGTTATTATTATTATTATTATTATCTTTATTTATATCGCGCCAACATATTCCGTAGCGCTGTACAGGGGTTGAGTACATAGCAGAAAACAAATTAAACACCTTGTAAAGAATGGAGGGCCCTGTTTTTGAGCATAAAATCAAATGTACATAGAGCTTGTTTCCAAGTCACTGACACAATATTGAAAACTCGCAAACTTACAATCTAAGGGCCTCATTCTATTAGCGGCCGCAGCCTTGCTATCTCTTGCGGCCGCTCGCGCCAGAGGAAAGCCTTTGATCTAAAATGGCCGCAAGAGTTTCGGCCGTAAGAAATTCCTATTTGCAATTCAATTGCTCCGGGAACCCTCTCTGCAAGGCTAAAAACGAGCCGCTGCTTACTTGCAGGAAAAAGGTCCCGCTAGCACCAATTAAGCACATAAAATAGCTCAAATAAAGCCATCCTGCACTTTGAGAAGACTATAAAGGGATTTTAAGTGTTAGAAAAAATAGCACATAATTATCCTCTACTCAAATCCGTAAAATATTTTATTTTTAATATCCGTAAAATATCCATGTAAAAAGTCCAGAGTGCTTGGAGCACCTCAGACCCGCCCACGCCGCAGCCGGAAAATAAACAGTTAATTTGAACTCGGGTTTGGGCTGATGTGCAAGCTTGAGAGTGGGTTACTTTTACTCCTCATGTCCCCCAATATGATCCCTAGCATTTACAGAGCTGTACAGTGCAGGCTTGAATTTATTTTTGCGTTTTTAGATTTCTGCGCTTACGGCCGGTTCCAAGATATGCGTCCGGCCGTAAGGGGAGATCCTTGCAGGTCCGTATAATAGAATCGCGAGTTAACAGAACCCCCGCAAGGAATCGCAGCCTTACGGCCGATTTACGGCCGCTAATAGAATGAGGCCCTAAGGGTTTTAGGTGTGATACAAGAGGGTGACAAATACAATTGAAAGCAGATGGTTCAGTAAAGTGGAGGGGTCTGTGTGTTGTACTGTAGATTGTGGGTGGGAGTTTTATTAAGCTGTGGAATGTTCAGTTGTACATGTTAAGGCTGAAGATGATAAGATTTTTTAAGCAGGTGTGTTTTTAATAATTTCTTAAAGGTTTTGAGGCAGGAAGATAATCTAATGGAGCGGGGCAAGGAGTTCCAAGTAGCACTTTTATAAAATTATACTATATTTGCACTTTATATATGGATACACGTTAATTATTTATTAGAGGGCTGTTGAACCTCTAGATAATATTCTGCACTAGTAGGAGTTTAAGTTTTGATATTTAACATGATAACATTTGTAAATTGGATATATATTATTTTGTCCCTTTTAGCAGGATACCTACTAGCTGGTTAGGAAGATAGGACTTTATGTTAAGGATATGAAGAGTATAAAAGCAAATAAATTACAGTAAATTAAGATTATGCTGGTATACAGCAGACAGAAGGCTGGGACGGCAATAGGGATGGGTTTTTTTTTCTTTTTTTTTCTTTCTTGTGATCTTTATCCCAGAGTTCCCATTATAGGATGATGGAAAATAGATCACTGGTGCCTTTTTTATCTGATGTCCTACCATGGGACGTTCTGTATAGGCTCTTTTTTATGGGAATTCAAGAGTAAATTAAGATGTTGTTTATGAAATATTTTATTGTTAAACTTTACTCACTATGCTCATATAAGGTTATGGTATATTTGCTAATCATGACCTCCTAACCAAGTTTTTCTCCTAACATTTCCCAAAATTGGCATAGTTGCCCTAAATCTGGAGTTGGACGCAAAGTTAGGTCTAACCCAGATTATGTTTGTTAGTTGTTTAAATGAGAGAATGAATGAACTTCCCAATAATCAATTGTTTAAAGAGAAAATAACGAGAAAGGATTTAGTAAGAAGAATATGGAAGGGAAAAGTCTCCTTGATTAGGAGAGATAATATGAAAAAATCTGTTAGAGGAAAGATTTTAAGATACTTAGGCCTTTTCAAGGAAATATTAAGCTAAATAAATATGATTAAAATAAGAACACATAATGTAAATGGATTAAACTCTTCCTCCAAGAGGAAGATCGCCTTCAAGGAATATAGGAAGATTTATGCCGATATATTGCTCCTACAGCAGACACATTGGTGTAAAGAATCATTAGGTTATATGGGGAATGCAAATTACAATATTAGAGTGGACTCAACATATAATAAAAGATCTTGAGTGTATCAATTCTATTTAGTCAAGGGCTAAAAGTTTCAGGGGAGACTAGAATTATAGATCCCTTAGGAAGATTTATAATTTGTGTGGTTTGATAAATGACAAGACGATGACGATAGTTAATTTGTATTTCCCAAATATTAATCAGATTAGATTCTTAAAAAAAGATTCTTAAAGAAATAAAGAAATTCAGAAAAGGTATGATAATTATTGGAGGCGATTTTAATATGTTGATGGATTCTATAAAAGATAGAATCGGTAAATTGAAAAAAAAAACAATACATCAGATTAAAAGCATGTCTAAAGAATTTAATAAAGACATTTTAGAATATGACCTTATGGACTGCTGGAGAATATTACATCCTTATGATAAAGTTTATTCTAATTTTTCTAATCGATACAGTTCTTATTCAAGATTGGATTATGTTTTTCTGGATATACACACTTTGGGCCTCATTCTATTATCGGCCGTAAAACGGATCTCCTCTTACGGCCGGCCGTATATCTTGCAACCGGCCGTAAGCTCAGAAATCTTTAAAGTCAAAAATAAATTCAAGACAGCACTGTAAAGCTCTGTAAATGCTAGGGATCATATTTGGGGACATGAGGATTAATAGTAACCCACTCTCAAGCTTGCACATCAGCCCAAATCCGAGTTTACATTAACTGTTTATTTTCCGGCCGCAGCGTGGCCTGGGTCTGAGGTGCTCCAAGCACTCTGAACTTTTTACATGGATATTTGACATATATAAGAATTTTTTTTTTTTTACGGATTTGAGTATAGGGGAATGTTGTGCTATTTTTGCTAACACCTACAATCACTTTATAGTCTCCTCAGGGTGCAGGATGCCTTTATTTCGGCTTTATAATGTGCTTAATTGGTGCTAGCGGGACCTTTTTCCTGCAAGTAAGCTGCGGCTCGCTTTTAGCCTTGCAGAGAGGGTTCCCGGAGCAATAGAATAGCAACCAGGCTTTTCTTGCGGCCGAAACTCTTGCGGCCGTTTTAGATCAAAGGCTTTCCTCCGGCGCAAGCGGCCGCAAGGGATAGCAAGGCGCCGGCCGCAAGCCCGCCGGAATCCACGGCCGGAGGGGAATAGAATAGCCGAATAGCTTGAGGCCGGTCCTTGCGGCCCCGCATCTCCTATGGCCGGTAATAGAATGAGGCCCTTTGAGACTAGTTAAGAACATAGATATGAATGTAACTTCCTAGTCGGACCATTCTATTGTATGTACCACTATGGAAGATCAGAAAGATTATAGTCATATAAAGAAATGGAAGTCAGACTCAATATTATTTAAAAATGACGAAACTTTGGAGCTCTTAAGGAGTGAAACTAGAGAATTTTTTTAAATAAATAAGAACTCTGTTAATGCTGATATCACCTTATGGAGCACATATAAATCTGTAATAAGAGGACAAATGATTTCCCAAATGGCCAAAATTCGTAAAGAAAGGGCGGAACCCCTGAGACTTCTCTATATAGAACTGGAAAAACAGCAGAGAAGTAATAAAATGTCTCCCAGCAAGGAGGGGACAATTATGATATCTAAATTGAATAGTCAAATAAATAAAATCCTACAAAATCAGGCAGACTCTTTAATTTGGAGATTTCAGCAGTCCCACTTCCTGCTGGGAAACAAAACAAGTAAATATTTAGCAAATAATCAAACAAATCAAAGAATACTATTAAGCCTTAAGGGTTTGGATAAAAAAATATATATCCATCCAGATAAGATAGGGGATAATCTAGATAGAAACCCTACATTCAAAAAACCTTGTAGAGTTGAAATAAATACATTTTTAGATCAAATAAATCTTCCTACTATAAGTGCAGAGGATCAATGCTATTTAAACAAAGATTTTACCATAGATGAAATAGATGAGGTAATAAATAAAGCAAAATCTAATAAAGCTCCTGGTCCGACGAGTTTGATCATCTATTCCATGAGGTTTTTCTGAAATAAATTAGAGAATGCCTACGAGACCTGTTTAATTAAATAAAAAATTCAGGGGAAATCATACCAGTATTAGTTGAGGCAAAAATTCAAAATATTTTAAAACTGGGGAAAAATCCAGAGGAAGTTACAAGTTATCGACCTATTTCCCTTATTAATATTGACTTGAAAATATATGCAAAAATTCTAGCTAACAGGCCCAATAAAATAATACCTAAAGTAATACATTTGGACCAGTCTGGTTTTGTCCGAGGACGTCAAGCCTTGGACAACAAAAGATGTTTAATGGATCTGATGTTTCAGGCAAAAAAAGCAGGAGCTCCCACACTGATCCTGTCCTTAGATGCAGAGAAGGTATTTGACAAGGTCAGTTGGGAGTTCCGGGAAGCAGTGTTGCAAAAATTTGGATTGGCCGAATTTCCGTCCAAAACAATTAAGGTTTTATATAAAAAAATCATTGGCATACATAGCAGGCCCAAATTTTGAATCAGAGAAATTCAGAATTACCAACGGAACCTGTCAAGGATGTCCCCTTTCCTCATTGTTGTTCCTATTTTTTATGGAGCCATTAGCATCAATAATAAGAAGTTATAAAACGATTAAAAGGTATAAAAGTTGGAAATGTTGATTATAAGATTATGTTATTCGCTGATGATATTATGGTAACTTTAACAGATTCAGTAGAATCTTGTAAAAATCTGATGAATCTGTTGGCTTAATTTAGTAAAGTTTCATATTTTAAAATAAACTCTTTAAAGTCGGATACAATCTATAGAGGTTTAAATCTAGAAACTTTAAATGTATTAAAGAACTCATATGCATTTAATTGGTACTCTAAAAATATCTCCCATTTGGGCATAAGATCAAATTTTTTCAATGAGAAAATAATAGTAGACAATATTTCAGAAATATTAAAAGAAGTTAGATTGTTACTGTATGAATGGCGAAATATAAAATTATCATGATTAGCATGGAAAACAGTTGTTAAAATGAGCATTATCCCTAAGATAACTTATCTATTTAGATGTGTTCCAGAAATAGTACCTGTTTATATTATTAAATCTATTCAGAAAACAATAGATAGATTTATCTATTTGGATAAAAAAAGTGAGAGTAAAAAAAACAGTAGCTAATAAAAAAATGTAATTAGGAGGTATTGGAATACCAGATATAAAGGAAATGTGTGGAAATATTGCAATAACCCATGTAATTAATATGAATATACAATATAGGAACACATGTTGGAAAACGATTGAGGAACATCTTAGTGAATCTTTTTCAATTAGATCATTATTAGGTAGATTTAATGAGGACAATGAAATATGGGGTAGACTACCAAAAGGGATAAGATCTATGATAAAAATTTTGGGGAAAAATAAAGCTAAATTGGAGTTATTTCATATTCCCTCTCTATCAGCCTCTATAGATATTTTGGAGGATGGTTTAAATAAAATAAAAAAAGGGGAGATTTGGTGGCTCAAGATGTAATTTACTGTAATGAACTTTTTTACTTGGGGTGCTACTAAGGGTCAAAAATACATATTGAACACTAAAGAGAAAAGGGGGGCCCTTTTTGTAGTGCACACCTATAGATGGTTTAAATAAAAAATAATTAGACCTTATGAAGAAAGTAGGTATAGAATATATATACGATCTATATCGTTCAGGTTCTTTAATAAATTATACAGATTTCCAGAAGGTTTATGGACTGAAAAAAATATCTTGGCTAAATTATAGAGCAATGATAGAAAAATTAAAATCAAAAGATTATTCACCCCTAAATATGGATAAAATGTATGAACTAGAAGTTATTTTGATCAAAGGTTCTGTGACACATCTTATCTCAAAGATTAGTAAAATCAGAATAAATGCCTTGAAATATACTAAATCAACGAGTGTAAAAGAATGGGAATATAAACTTAATTTGGAATATGAAGATCAAGATTGGGGAAGAGCTTTAAGATTCATAAAAACATCCTCTATAAAATAATTCATACAGGGAGTTATATTTTAAATGAACCCAAAAGTGGTATCTAGTCCCTGCTATTATGAATAAGTTTGACTACCAAATTTCTCCATTATGTTGGAAAGGCTATGGAAAAGTTGGCTCATCCTCCCATATGTGTTGGAATGTATTAGAATTCAGAAATTCTGGGAAGAATGTTGTGTCCATCTAACTGAAATGTTTGGAATAGAATACCCATGTACTCCTGCAGTAATCCTATTCCATCTACAGATAGATAAAATATTCTCCAAAGATAAATTATTGATATCACATATTTTATTAATTATTAAATATTTACTAGTGAAACAATGGAATAAACCTGTAATTCCATTGTGGAGAGAAGTTGTAAATAAAATTAATTACAATAGAGAGTTGATGAATATTGACTATACATGAGGTTTTAGAGGAAAGAGTTCTATTGATTGGAATATTTGGGATAAATTCAGTGGCGGCTGGTGAACTTTCAAGTTGGAGGGTCGCCAGGGCAAAACATAGCTCCTCCCCCCTTTTTCAAACCACACCCATTTTATAACTCCTCCCCCTGGTGTCATAATGACCTTTATAAGCCCCGCCCAATGACCTTATACTTGCAACGCCCATTGAAATACATGATCAGCAATGCAGCAATGTCGAGAAGTAAAGTAACAATGTGTTAAATTCATTGGTATACAATATAGATTGAAAAAACTCATGTGACAAGACTACAGCAATATCATAATTGCACCTATACGCATTAACAGAAAAATTAAAGCAGTGACACTTACCATTAGTCGGCTCTTCTTCTCAGGGTATTCACGTTCAGTAAGTTGACCAACGAGTACAAACAAATCTGCTGCCACATAGGGTTTGCACCTGGGGTTGAAAGAAAACAAGCAAATCAAACCTACCTTAAATAACCAAGTTTGACCATATAGGCCTCAACCGCACCTTAAAAACCTTAAATAACCAAGTGTGACCAAATAGGCCCCAACCGCACCTTAAAAACCTTAAATAACCAAGTGTGACCAAATATGCCCCAACCGCACCTTAAAAACCTTAAATAACCAAGTGTGACCAAATATGCCCCAACCACACCTTGAAAACTTTAAATAACCAATCAAAACCATATACATATATACACACACATAAAGCAATATACATAAAACAAAAAAATATATTAATTGATATTTATTAATTGATTAATTGATGTACTTTATTAATTATTTGATTATTGCTCATGTATTTTTATTAGACATTATTTATTATACATATTACAGTGCTATTTATTTGCTATACATGTTACAGGATATTATCCTGTAACATGTATATCACATAAATATCCCTGTAATATGTATAATACATACAAGTTCACACTAACCTTTTTTGCCCTTACAGGCTTCCATACCTGCTTTGCTAATTTTTTAAAGACTCTGATTGGTTGAAATCAATGTCAATCAAAATTTCAGCCAATCAGAGTCCTTCAAAAAATAGAATAAAAGGAGGAGCGTGGGAAAAAATCAATTAGTCGCCAGGGGAGCTCCTTGTAGGAGGAGCTTCATTAGATTGTTGTTTTTTCTTTTTTAGAGCGTCAGGTTTTTTAGGTGGAGGCCTCTTGCAATGGGCCAGAATGGATGGACAATGGCTTCAATCAAGATGAGGACAAGGGCTTCTATCAAGATTGAAGGACATGGGCCTCAATCAAAATTGATTGGAATGCCCGACTATCCAGGGCAGAAGGCCACCGCTGGAGGGGTCAATTTGACAGGTAAATGTGTGCTGTTGTTTACTTTATTATTGCTTTTTTTTTTCCCCTTCCCTTATTTTTTTGTATCTTTAAAAGTGACAGGCAATGTATTCTTTTTATTTTAACTGCAATGTTAAAGATACATTGCCTGTTACTTTTAAAAATGGAATAAAAATATGGGGGAAGGGGCTGTATTGTTGTTGTGTTTTTTTGTTGTGTTTTTTTTTACTGTAAGGTAGGTGGGTTGCTATTTGGGCCAGTTTGGGGTGTGGGTCACTGGGTCAGGGTACTACCAAGCCACCTACCTATCACCCTGACCCAGTGACCACACCCCACCCTGGCCCAACTACCAAGTTGGTAGTTAGGTCAGGGTGGGGGTCATTAGGTCAGGCAGGCTGTTAGGTGGATTGCTAGTTGGGCCAGGGAGGGGTGTGGGTCACTGGGTCAGGGTTGTAGGTAGGTGGCTTGGCTTGGTACTACCAAGCCACCTACCTATCACCCTGACACAGTGACCACACACCACACCTTAGCCCAACTACCAAGTTGGTAGTTGGGTTACTTAGTCAGGGTGGTAGGTAGGTGGCTTGGTAGTTGGGTCAGGATGGGGTCACTGGGTCAGGGTGGTAGGTAGGTGGCTTGGCTTGGTACTACCAAGCCACCTACCTACCACCCTGAACCAGTGATTCCACCCTGACCCAACTACAAAGTTGGTAGTTGGGTCAGGGTAGGGTCACTTAGTCAGGGTGGTAGGTAGGTGGCTTGGTAGTTGGGTCAGGGTGAGGTCACTGGGTCAGGGTGGTAGGTAGGTGGCTTGGCTTGGTACTACCAAGCCACCTACCTACCACCCTGACCCAGTGATTCCACCCTGACCCAACTACCAAGTTGGTAGTTGGGTCAGGGTAGGGTCACTGGGTCAGGGTGGTAGGTAGGTGGCTTGGTACTAGTTAGGTAGGTTAAGGTGCCAAGGTGGGGGTGATCGGGGGGTGGCACAGGCCCCATGGGGGTGATCGGGGGGATGGCACAGGCATTGTTGGCCTAGGTGGGTGGGTGGGTGACAGGTAGGCATAGTGGGGTAACTGGGGGACCCTTTTTTATTAGGGGGACTAGGGGCTTTGGCTGGGCAAGGCAGGGCACTGAGGGCAATGTTTCTACTTACTTGTAGATGGGTTCTTTAGCACCAGGAGCGGGAAACAGAGGGGGCTGGCTTAGGGGGTCAGATTTTTATAGCAGGGCTGCCAGGGCACCTGTCAGTCAAACACTAACTCGGGTCTCTATTTGTTAGTGGGTGCCCTGGGCTAACGGTCTGGGTGGGCTTATGTGGGGATCATGGAAACTAGACAGCCTCTCAGCATTGATTGGATGATGCTGAAAGGCTGTCAGTCATTGAAATTGATACATTTTCACTGCCCATGCATAGCTTCTCCCGGTCATAACGGTCGCTCTCACAGTGTCAGGTTAGTGTAATATGATCACACTGTGCAGGGAAGCTAGTTACAATGGATAGCACACAGCAGTTAAGGCATACAAGGGGTTATCTTAAAGTGACAGTGTCCCAGGGAATATTTTGAATGAAAGCATACTTAAGAAAGAACACTTAAATGCTAATTTAAAGATGATATTTTATTGTTTTATGATTATTTCTAATTATTATTTGTCTTTTTTTATTGCTGGGTCACTGAAAACTTTTGGGGGGGGCGCTTGCCCCGACGCCCATATGGACGGGCCGCCACTGGATAAATTTAAGGATAAACATATAGGAGTATAAATGTTTGGGAGGAATTTAAAAGATGCTATTCCTTTTCTTTGTCCTTTCGATAATGATCACTAAAATGTATTTGTAAGTTGGTATCGTTTCAGAAGACCACTACGTCCACAAGCCCAACAGAAGAAGAAATGTTCATTTTAAATTACCAACGGTCTCCAAGGAAATCTGTTCGGCAAGCAGCGCGTGAGATAGGCATGTAAACAAAGAAGTTCCTGACCGAAGAGTTCTATTCTGTGAGTGGTACTTGTCAAAATATTTAGAGAACCTACAGTTTTCAAACAAGATTCTTGGAATGATGAGGTTACATTTAAGTTAAATTGCATAATTAATCCCCACAATTGCAGCTACTGGGCACGGAGAACCTGTATGTTACGGAGACACACCATGTGAACTTACCAGAGGTTCAATCATGGTGTGGAATGTCAGCGTTAGGCATAATATGACTATTCTTTTTTGACAACACTGTAACTGGTGCCATTTATTTGAACTAGCTGCAGGATTCAGTCATGGCACGCATTTGCTGAATGCTTGCCGATGAGGAGGATTTTTAGTTCCAGCAAGACTGAACACGTTCCCACTACCATCATGCTGTAAGGGCCTATCTTGATGAATATTTGCTGTGGTCATCAGTGTCTATACCAGAAGGGCGCCCAATTTGAACAGAGGTGATAGACCATAACAATTTCACATATTCCTCTTTCACTTAAATTATACATTTTAGATTACCTTAATTTCAAACATGTATTAATAAAAATATTCAAAGTGTATACATTTTTTGAGTCACCCAGTGATGAGAGTAACCACAAAATTGCTGTTTGGGGGTAAGATTCCTGGCTTGTGTATAATCCATCCTGGGTTTTGCTTAAAGCTGTGCAATTCAAAACTTTGCTGGCACATTTGCATGTCCCTGCCCATGTTCCCAGAATGCAGTGCAATAACTGGATTTCTTGGAATTGTGAGCAGGAATTACATTTTTTTACTTGTTTTAGACAATCAAATGTCAACACAAACTTACCATTTATCTATCTATCTATCTATCTATCTATATATATATATATATATATATATATATATATATATATATATATATATACATATATATATATATATATATATATATATATATATATACACAGTGGATATAAAAAGTCCACACACCTCTGTTAAAATGTCAGGTTTCTTTGCTGTAAAAAAATGAGACAAAGATTCAGAACTTTTTACACCTTTAATGTGACCTATAAACTGTACAACTCAACTGAAAAAACAAACTGAAATCGTTTAGGTAGAGGTAAGAAAAAATATAAAAATAAAATAATATGGTTGCATAAGTATGCACACCCTTAAACTAATACTTTGTTGAAGCACCTTTTGATTTTATTACAGCACTCAGTCTTTTTGGGTATGAGTCTATCAGCATGGCACATTTTGACTTGGCAAGATTTGCCCACCCTTCTTTGCAACCAGACTCTCCAAATCTGCCAGATTGCGAGGGCATCTCCTGTATTGACTGGTATTTGGAACTGTTCATAATTCCCTCTATCTTAACTAAGGCCCCAGTTCCAGCTGAAGAAATACAGCCCCAAAGCATGATGCTGCCACCACCATGCTTCGGTGATGTGCAGTGTTGTTTTTGCGCCAAACGTATCTTTTGGAATTATGTCCAAAAAGTTCAACCTTGGTTTCATCAGACCATAACACCTTTTCCCACATGCTTTTGGGAGACTTCAGATGTGTTTTTGCAAAATATAGCCTGGCTTGGATGTTTTCCTTTGTAAGAAAAGGCTTTCATCTTGCCACTCTACCCCATAGCCCAGACATATGAAGAATACGGGAGATTGTTGTCACATGTACCACACAGCCAATACTTGCCAGATATTCCTGCAGCTCCTTTAATGTTTCTGTAGGCCTCTTGGTAGCCTCCCAGACCAGTTTTCTTATTGTCTTTTGATCAATTTTGGAGAGAGCTCCAGTTCTTGGTAATGTCACTGTTGTGCCATATTTTCTCCACTTGATGATGACTGTCTTCACTGTGTTCCATGGTATATCTAATGCCTTGGAAATTCTTTTGTACCCTTCTCCTGACTGATACCTTTTAACAATGAGATCCCTCTGATGCTTTGGAAGCTCTCTGTGGACCATGGCTTTTGCTGTGGGATGCGACTAAGAAAATGTCAGGAAAGACCAACTAGAGCAGCTGAACTTTATTTGGGGTTAATCAGAGGCACTTTAAATGATGGCAGGTGTATGCTGGCTCCTATTTAACACGATTTGGAATGTGATTGCTTAATTCTGAACACAGCTACATCCCCAGTTATAAGAGGGTGTGCAGACTTATGTAACCACATTATTTTTCTTTTTTCTTCCCTCCATCTAAAAGATTTCAGTTTGTTTTTCAATTGAGTTGTACAGTTTATAGGTCACATTAAAGGTGGAAAAAGTTCTGAAATGATTTATCTTTGTCTCATTTTTTTACAGCACAGAAACCTGACATTTTAACAGGGGTGTGTAGACTTTTTATATCCACTGTATATGTGTGTGTGTATATATTTATATGTATAATAAATATAATAAATATTTATGTATATAACATATGGTGGGCTGAAGAGTGATAGAAGCCTGCCACCGTACAGAGTACAGTAGTACAAGCAATGAATAGTACATTAGTGATTCCATTTGAATGTCTAAAAAATAAGTTAATAAACGTATTTCCTGCTCAAATTTCTCAGAAATCATTGATGCACTGCACTTTGGGAAAACTGGGCAGGGAAATGCAAATGAGACCACCATGCACGCTCACTCTAATTAATCCAATAACCATTTTATACATGGCTCCTTTTAAACGTATTCACTTTGTATTTCACAGCTTTAAACACAGCACCAGAATGGATTATGCACAAACCAGGGCACCAACCGACAGAATAATAATTTTAATAATATTAATAACAATACCAGAACCTCATTCTAAAAAAAGTAGATTATATTTCTCTATAGATATCTGTAACTCAACCCCAGTAACACCCTAGTGTCAGTCCGTATGAGGTTCCGACCTTGTTGCAATGCTGCATTTCCAGAGTTTTAATAGTAAAATTCTCTAATGGTGACAGAAAACCTGAACTATGAAATTATTTTAACAAGTATTATATCAGTTCAATAATAACTTATAGTACACACAGTGATGATTGTATGTATTGTCTGTCAATCAAACCTTTTGATCACACCTTAGCCCTTGCTTTTATTTTTGTGCTAGAGTGCAATCATCCCTAGTCATTGCAAAATACTCCCTGAAAATCTGTATAGGCCAAAAATGTGTAAAAACAAAACCTACAATCACTGTGTGCATGTACAAACCCTCAGGGAGTATTTGGCAAAGAATAGCAATGATTATGCTGTAGTACAAAGATAGCAGTCAAGGAGTATCAAATAAAAATAGCAAACTTCAATATATGTTTACTGTAAGAAAATGCTTTAAAAAGTAAAATAAATAATATTCAGCTGATAAAGTATTTTTAATTCTTTAAGTTATAAATGATACCATATTTGGAATCCTTGCTTTGTCCCTTAATCTTTGCAGTCGTCTTTTCAACCAAAGAAAAAAACAACCTAATATTTAAAACCTACTATTTTAAATGCATCATAACATCCTCCTTTATTAATGACTGTGAGTCAAGAAAAATTGTACATTTGTGATGCATAGAAAGAATCAAACAACATTAGAAACCATGTAATCCATGAGAATAAAATGTTTTTTTCAAGAAAATCTGTTTTGTGTACATACATTTCCATATTGTCTGCATTCAACACTTCCTGATTGGTGCACTGGGGCTCTGTTTATTTTATATATCAGTGGAGGAAGGTTTAGGGGACGTGAAGGGGATAACTACAACTCACAAATTACCACAACTATGAGGCCTGCAATGAGTTCCCCGAGTTTCAGGAGGCTGCTGCTGGGCAGGCCTGATCCGGACCCGATGTACCACGGGTAGGGGCTTCTGACGGGATACCCCGGGGATCAGGGTCAGAGGAAGAGCGCCTGACTGACGAGGCCAACAGAGGCTGAAACATATGTCTGGGGTTTGCTGTTTCCTTTTTAGGGTGGAATTGCCAGGAATTTTGGGCTGGATCAGTCTATTGAATTCAGAATTCCAAGAAATACTCCTAATACCTGTATAAAGTGATATTTAAATTCAAATTGAAAATGCATTATGAGCTAATTTGCAAATACCTGCCCAGTTTCCCAGAGTGCAGTGTAATAACTATACATATGTACTACTTCTTAATTTTATATATATTTAGCAAAAGTATTCACCTCTCTTGGCATTTTTCTTGTTTTGTTGCCTCATAACCTGGAATTAACATGGATTGTTTGAGGATTTGCATCATTTAATTTACAGAACATACCCACAACTGTGAAGATGTTTTTTTGTTGTTGTGAAGCAAACAACAAATAGGACAAAATAACAGAAAAAGTCAACGTGCATAATGATTCACCCCCCTAAAGTCAATACTTTGTAGAGCCACCTTTTGAGACAATCACAGCTCCAAGTCACTTTGGATAAGTCTCTATGAGCTTGTCACATCTTACCACTAGGATTTTTGCCCATTCCTCCTTGCAAAACTGCTCCAGCTGCTTCAAGTTGGATGGTTTGTGCTTGTGAACAGCGATCTTTAAGTATGACCACAGATTTTCTATTGGATTGAGGTCTGGGCTTTGTCTAGGCCATTCCAACACATTTACATGTTGCCCCTTAAACCCCTCAAGTTTTGCTTTAGCAGTGTGTTTGGGGTCATTGTCCTGCTGGAAGGTGAACCTCCGTCCTAGCCTCAAGTCACGCACAGAGTGGTACAGGTTTTGCTAAAGAATATCCCTGTATTTAGCACCATCCATCCTTCCCTCAACTCTGACCAGTTTCCCAGTCCCGGCTGCTGAAAACATCCCCACAGCATGATGCTGCCAATACCATGTTTCACTGGGGATGGTGTTCTTTGGGTGATGTGATGTGTTGGGTTTGCGCCAGACATAGCGTTTTCATTGTTGGCCAAAAGTAAAATTTTAGTCTCATCAGACCAGAGCACCTTCCTCCATACATTTTGGGAGTCTCCCACATGCCTTTTCGCAAACTCAAAACGTGCCATTTTGTTTTTTGCTTAAAATAATGGCCACTCTGCCATAAAGCCCAACTCTATGGAAAGTATGGCTTATTGTTGTCCAGTGTACAGATACTCCAGTCTCTGCTGTGGAACTCTGCAGCTCCTCCAGGGTTACCTTAGGTCTCTGTGCTACCTCTCTGATTAATGCCCTCCTTGCCTGGTCCATGAGTTTTGGTACGTGACCGTCTCTTGGCAGGTTTGCTGTTGTGCCATGTTCTTTCCATTTGGTTATGATAGATTTGATAGTGCTCCTGTGGATCATCAAAGATTTGTATATTTGTTTATAACCTAACCCTGACTTGTACTTCTCAACAACATTGTCCCTTACTTGTTTGGAGAGATCCTTGGTCTTTATGGCAGTGTTTGGTTAGTGGTGCCTCTTGCTTAGGTGTTGCAGCCTCTGGGGCCTTTCAAAAAAAGTGTGTATATGTAATGACAGATCATGTGACACCTAGATTGCACACAGGTGGACATCATTTCACTAATTATGTGACTTCTGAAGGTAATTGGTTGCACCAGAGCTTTTTATGGGCTTCATAACAAAGGGGGTGAATACATACGCACATGCCAATTTTCTGTTTTCATTTCTAAAAAATAGTTTTATGTATATATTTTTCTCATTTCACTTCACCAACTTAGACTATTGTGCTCTGATCCATCACATAAAATTCAGATTAACAAAACATTGAATTTAAGGCTGTAATGTAACAAAATAGGTAAAAAGACAAGGGGGGTGAATACTTTTGCAAGGCACTGTATATGTGTGTGTGTATATATATATATATATATATATATATATATATATATATATATATATATATATATGTGTGTATTGTATATAAGCCATATATATATATATATATATATATATATATATATATATTTATATTTAAACATTTTTTTAGCAAAACAAAGTAACACAATTCCCCCCATGCTTTATAATTGTATAATTTCAATGTAAATAAATATAACGGGACAGACTTGTGTTATGATACATTTGTCTTTCTTGTCACAGTCTTTCTCAGACTCCTTTGTATTTTCAGACTCGGCTTCCATGAGAATCTCTATTCTTCACATTGAAGGCATCCATGGTAAATCCAGAATTTCTACACATCAGAGGACTGCTATTAGAGAGCTCCCTATGGAATTAGGATGAAGGAATGATGTGCGATTTGTAAAAAATGAAATAAAGTAACCAAGGAAAAAACAACAAGACTACAGCTCTGTATTACTAAAAGATTTTTTAATTTGTTTTCGGATCGTGTTCATGAGACAAGCCTGAAAACTAATGTCACCAGCAGAAAATGCATTAGTCCTAAATATGTCTCATGCCTAAAGAATTCTTCTCCCAGCTTAAGCCGTATGTGTTGGAGTCTGCTACCGGCCCCTTAAATAAACCAACGGCTCAAGCAAAGTGAATTCTTTCAACACTGGCAATTTAAAATAAAATACTTACATAGATCAATCTGAAAATAATGGAGGTGATTAATCAAGATTTAGTCTGATTGTGCTCTTTAGCCAGAATTAAAAATGAAAATATCCTATTAATATCTATGGGAAAATGTCGAAATACATTAGTTATACAGAAGCAGCAATGAAGTACAATTAAGATCAAATTACTTGCTGCCCTATGTTGATAAATAGTGTAGTATATCTATACAGTATGCACAACAATATGTACATAATTATATTTCTGTTTGTAAGTACTCAATAATTCCTTACATATTGTATATATATACACATAGGCTGTGATGGCTCCAAGTGATTAGATATTTAATACAAGTTTAAATGGGTGCTCCCTGAGATAAAAATTGAATATCTTTATCAATATAAGATAAATAGGAAAGATCTCTATTGATGAGGCACACCCTTACTCAATCTCACTAAGAGAAGCCCAAATGAAACTTAACTTTTAATAACATTGCTAAAAATAGTGATAATTAAACACTGGGATTTAGACACTGTGCAAAAACCTTCCAGAGTCTGTTATTTCTTTGGATTCACAATCTTTGATTTCATTGATTATTGTAAAAAGGGAATATAGTTGATAGTTGATAAGTGACAAGTCAAAGTGCTAAGTGGTTAAATGAACAACAAAATATTTTTGGAGTGGTGGTGCTAAAGTGACTGGTGCCTATATATAAGTCCTATGTTGAAATCAAATTATTAAAGTGCTATTTAGTGCAATAATATATTAATAAAGAGTGAAATTACTACTTGATTCATATTTTCCATCATTAACATATAAGAGAATTCCTTTGTTGTAAGACTCTATCACATATATAGTTGTCATAATTACGATTTGTTGGTCACGCTATGTTAAAAGTTATGGGCTTGCGCATGCCAGGTTTCAAATTTTGCATTAACAGGCTTTAAATGTTATTTTAATTTTTGACGGGCAAGTCGCTAGTTAGTTATAATAAGTACATTGCTGGGCTCCTCTCTAATGTCAATAAAATAAAGTTCCCTTTAGATAAACTAAAGTCCTCATTGCCTTTGCCTAAACTAAATTCGTTTGGGATTATAACAGCATCTTTTTAGTTAGGCACCAAGCAGTGACGTCACTAACGTGCAACACGTATACAGCTTCGACCTGACACACTGTTCTAATCACATTTAAAAACAAATGCTACTTTGGTTAAAAATAGTTTAAATCAATTCTAATGTGGATCCTAGTAGAGTTGGATGTTTGACAAAGACTACATTATTATTTTCCAAATTAACAATTCCTATACATGATACTTCAGTTCTATGTCACTGTAATACTGGTATCTTATTAAAAATAGCAGTCTAACAGTACTACTAAGTGATATTACAATCATTAGGTATCATTATTATTATTATACTAAAAGTAGTCTATTCTAATATGTTCATTTATAGTAACAACCTATTACATGAACATCTTAGATGAGGCTAAATATCATAATACTTGATGTAAGATTAATCATGCTTAGATGGAAATTTGAGCATGTTGACCTCTCCTTCAGCTAATATTGTAGATCTACTTATAGTAAAGTCATTAATTGGGAGGTATTATATCAATTCAGATCAAAATTATTAGATACAATTTACATGGTGATTATTATAATATTTAAATGTAAGTACAATCTGTACTGTCTAAGACATGATAATTATACATTTTACAATTACTGTAACTTTAGAAATAAAACTATAGAATAGACTAATATATTGTTTTTAAAGTAGTAATCTGACTGAACTACATACTACATATATACCAATATTACTTATAAGTTGGCAATTATTGTATATTTATATACAGTGACATTCTTTTTCATATAATTATTATAGGGTAATATTTAATCCATGTTGATTATTAAATACACATTTTTCCCATCTCTACAAGAAAACCACATATTATTTCATCTTCATACAGTCACAGTTTATGTGAAACCATAAGGTGTTGATATATTTACAACTATTTACATTTACATATCCATGGCAATGTTGTCAATACTATCATGGATATGGTGGCCTTCCACTTTCTACAATCTGTAATTATTTACAGGGATCAATCTGAAAATCAGATAAATTGATAGTGGATATTATTATTATTATTATCATTTATTTGTAACGCGCCAACATATTCCATAGCGCTATACATAGGTTAAGTTACAGGCAAGTTAAAGATTCACACATTGCAAAGAGTGGATGGCCCTGTCTTTGAGCTTGGAATCCAGTGTCCATAGCGCTTTCCCTAAAGCACTGCGCAGGATTGAAACTGGCAGACTTACAATCTAAATCCAATATGCACTCATTAATATCAGAAATTCAAATGAAAGGAGAAAATGTAAATCCTTCATTAAGGCCTAGTGTTCTTTTAGTTTGTAGTGTATAGATCCACTTAGCCTCTCTTTTAAGGAGTTGTTTATTCAAGTCCCCCCTTCTTATAGTTTTCTTGATACTTTCAACAGCTATAAAGTGGATGGCATTTATATCACCTCTGTGTTTGGAATTTATATGTACAGCTATCGGACTAGCGGAGTATCATACTCTTTTTTTAATGCTGTATACATGCTCCAGAATTCTGAGCTCTCTGCACGTTTTCCCTACATATCTCACCCCACATTTGCATTCCAATAGATAAATTACTCCTCCTGATTTACAGTTTAGTAATTGATTTATTTTAAAGTCTTTACTTCTAACTGCAGATGGAAATGTTTTTGTTTTTTTAGCAGGTTTGACATATTTACATGCCTTTCAAGTCTGACATTTAAAGAAGCCTTTTGTCTCCTGAAGCCAAGTTGTTCTTTTGGGATTTTTTAAATGGCTTGAAGAGAGTGTATCTCTTAGATTAATTGACCTATGGCTTGTTATCTATGCTCTCTCATTGAGATAAGGCTTCAGGTCCCTATCCTACAATAAGATATTCCAATGTTGATCAAAAATCTTTTTTTATCTCATGCCATTTACCATTATATGTGCCAATACATCTGACCAACTTTTCTTGATCTTTCACTTTATCTGACAATAAGGACTCTCTATCTCCCTCTCTGGCTCTATGATATGCTCTTTTGAGAGTTTTTTTCTTATAACCTCTCTCTAAGAACTGACAGCCTTATTAAATTGCGATTCGGCCAATTGAATAGGGCTTTATATAAGCACAGAGCATATTTTTTTAACAGAAGTTTTTAGTTGGTGAAGACCTTGCTTTTGGATTGAAGTACACTAATTAAAAACTTCTGTAAAACAAATATGCTGTGCGGTTATATGGAGCCCTATTCAATTACCAGAATCGCAATTTAATAACGCTGTGAGATTGGAGTTCCTTAGCTTCTTTTTCAAAGTGAGATTCTCTAAGACAATTACGTCTGATCCTCAAGTATTGGCCTACTGGTACCCTCATAATTAATTCTTTGGGATGGCTGCTGTCAACTTGCAAAAGATTATTGGTAGCTGTGGGTTTCCTGTAGGTAGTTGTTTTTATTTTGCCAGCAGCCATTTAACAGCATTTATGCTGCATTACAGTGACATAGAAGTGAAGTATCATGTATAGGAATTGTTAATTTACAAAATAACAATTTAGTCTTTGGGAAACATCCAACTCTACTAGGATCCTCATTAGAATTGATTGAAACTATTTCCAACCAAATAAGCATTTGTTTTTAAATGTGTAAGATTTATTTTGTTGTTTTTAAATTAGGCCAAATTGTCATAGGGCCTCATTCTATTAGCGGCCGTAAATCGACCGTAAGGCTGCGATTCCTTGCGGGGGTTCTGTTAACTCGCGATTCTATTATACGGCCCCGCAAGGATCTCCTCTTACGGCCGGCCGCATATCTTGGAACCGGCCGTAAGCTCTGAAATATAAAAACGCAAAAATAAATTCAAGCCTGCACTGTACAGCTCTGTAAATGCTAGGGATCATATTGGGGGACATGAGGATTAAAAGTAACCCACTCTTAAGCTTGCACATCAGCCCAAACCCGAGTTCAAATTAACTGTTTATTTTCCGGCTGCGGCGTGGGCGGGTCTGAGGTGCTCCAAGCACTCTGGACTTTTTACATGGATATTTTACAGATATTAAAAAATATATATTTTACGGATTTGAGTATAGGATAATTATGTGCTATTTTTTCTAACACCTAAAATCCCTTTATAGTCTTCTCAAAGTGCAGGATGGCTTTATTTGAGCTATTTTATGTGCTTAATTGGTGCTAGCGGGACCTCTTTCCTGCAAGTAAGCTGCGGCTCGCTTTTAGCCTTGCAGAGAGGTTTCCCGTAGCAATTGAATTGCAAATAGGAATTTCTTACGGCCGAAACTCGAGCGGCCGCAAGAGATAGCAAGGCGCCGGCCGCAAGCCTGCCGGAGCCCCCGGCCGTAAGGGAATAGAATAGCCGAATAGCTTGCAGCCGGTCCTTGCGGCCCCGCAACGGCTGCGGGCGCTAATAGAATGAGGCCCATAGTGATTTAGCCTTTAAATAGCGTTGCCACAGAGTGCAACGTAACACCTGATGAAAGATTAGAAAAGGGCGTCAGTTTGACGCTGTATACGTGTCGCACGTTAGTGACGTCACTGTTTGGTGCCTAACTATAGAGACACGTGATAGTATTAGCTGGCGTCCTCTCCCAAAAGATCACATATATAGTTGTGAGCATACGAGCCGTTGTGAGCATACGAGCCGTTGCTAACAGTTGCGGGCTCGCGCGAACCGAGGGTCGCAGTTGCTGGCAAGGAGCGCCATAAACACGCAAAACATCACCAAACAGCTACGGATATTCCGAAAAACGACATAGAAAACGAATATTCCGAAAAACTTGCACGACATAGAAAACGAACAACGCTACATCAGCCACATTATATACACCAAACACCCTTAGCTCACTTACAATTTCATTGCCGTCATTTTTTGACGGGCAATTCGCTAGTCCTGTTATAATCCCAATCAACTTTAGTTTAGCCAAAGGCAATGAGGACTATACTAAAGGGCTCTTTGGTTAATTGACATTTGAGAGGAGCGCAGCAATTTACTTATTATAATTAACTAGCATCTTGCCCGTAAAAAATTACGGCAATAAAATTTGAAGCCTGGCAATGCTGTTTGCCACACAATTAAAGGTTCTCCCTGTCACAACCTACAATGATGATGGAGTATAGAGAATCCTAGTCCTCTTATCTCCTGTAGGTTTTAGACCTAAGATTTGGGTGACTCAGACCAATGGACCTTCTTTGCTGATGCAAGAGCATAAGTCCCAGCTTTTGGTAGTGTGCGCTGGGAACCCTGGAAGGAAGTCAGAAACGATCTCCTCTGCCAGCATATGCCCTTGGGTAAATAATACACCTGCACACAAAGTCTTGATGAAAATTATGAACAACTTCTTTATTTTTACACAAGTATTTAAACAACTCACAAAACCAGTACAGGGAGTGGCTACCCCTTTGTCCAACCCTTATCTTCCTCTTGGCCAATGGGGTAATCTCCAGAGTAACTTGATTACCTCTAGCCAATGGACTAGAGGTAAGCTCTGGGAACTTCCAGACCCCTCCCCTGGGTCGCCCACTAGGTGTGGCTAACAGAGTCATTTGCTGCCTGGCTCTCAAGGGAGAAACATCTCCCTGTCCTCTGGACTTTGCCCTGACTCTCTGAGTGAGAATACCTGTAGACCCCCTGGGGTTATGGTGCCTCAATGTCTGTATAGACCCCTTTGTTCTGGCCTTGCTATCACTTCAAGTGTTTACTTTAGGTGATAGCTGGAAGGCAGATGGGTGATCAACTCAGGTTACATATGCAGTCAATATGGATGACTGCACACAACATGGCTCCAACATTCCAATACAATATATTTACAGATACAACACACAATGTTTCACACACATACAACCAACACGTCCCACCAGCTCCCTCACATGACACCCATTACAATGAGCCTAAACATGGAAGGGATGGGGATATGCTAAGGGGTAAACTTATAATACTTTATCCCCTAGACCACAAAATAACCATATATCCATAACAAGTGGGCCCCAAACCTTTTGTTCTTCCACATGGCAACAGCATGTGAAAGATAACCCAGCCCAAAATGGCCACTGCTGCCAGTCACAAAATGGCCCCAGCATAGTTCACACCAAATCCAATATGGCCACTGGCTGATTCATGACAATCCTTCCCCAAGCGGGCGGAGAATATCCAAGATTTTCTCAGCTACGCTGATAGTCATGAATCTGCTGGTTTGGCCAGGCCCACTGCATGCTAGGCAAGTTCATGTCGGTGCGCACACAGTCCCAAGGTGCAGAGTAAAGACCTCCCCCAGCCCTTGGCCTTGCTCCCACTGTATAGAGCAAATTGCTCTTGCCCTGCACCCCCACCCAAAACAGTCCAGGATCCCAGCTCTCTGTTTTTGGCAGCAGCATGGAAGTCTCTGGGGACACAGTGGGTTGCACCCATACATTCTTCTGAGGCAAAACCGTATTTTTGGGAGCCCCATAAAACAACCCCTGTCCCATAGCAACCCCTTTCCCTCCAGCCAGTCCCCACAGCTGGGCTGGGGTCTCTAAAACAGTCTCTGGGCCTATGGGATTGCAAGGGGGCAGTCCAGTACTTCCCTCAGCAAAATCATTATTGTTGGTAGCCCAATAACACAATAACTGCAGTAAAGTACATACCGGTCTGCGCTTGACTCCAGCGTCCCTGATGGAGTCCGGATTTGGAGGCTCTGTTTGCTCTGGCTCCTGGAAATCTGTATCTTTGGGCAGACCCTCCTGGTTTTCTTCCCCTTGGTCTGTCTGTGTTGCAGCCTGGAGAACTACGCTGTTCCCACCCAGGCTGTGCTTTGGGGCCCTCAGCTGACCCTCTTCTATTGCCTTTGGTTGAATGACTGTGCTTTGGCTCTCTGATGTAGGCTGGGGAGTCTCGCAATTCCCACCCAGCTGGTTCTTTGGGGCCCTCAGCTGACCCTCTTCTTCTATGGCCTTTTGCTTTGTACCCTTATCCCAGTCCTCCAGGTTTAACTGGCCCTTAGGAGCGGTGTCTGTTCCAGTGGGCCTCTGGACATTGGTTATCCGGGGTATCTCCCCACTTGGTTCACCCTCTACTATGGTGCCACACTGCACCCACGGCTCCTTTGCCAAGGCTGGCAAGCTTGCTGCCCCTGTCGGGCTCTTGGTGCCCCTGGCACTCTCTTGGTGCCCCTGGCACTCTTGCTGTGTGAGGCCTGGTTCCCTGTAGCTAAGAACCAGTTCCTTTCCCTCCCCACAGTCCATTACATAGCCCACCTGGGCTCTGTGCTTCCCTAGCAACTCTCCTGGGGTGTCAGAGTACAGATTTTTGTTATCTGTTGTAGGCTGGGGAATCTTATCCTTCCCACCCAACCTGACCTCTACGGCCTTTTCCCCAGAGTGCATTACATAGCCCTCCCCACAGTCTCTTGGGTGGCTATCCTGAGCCCCTGGCTCCATTAGCAGTTCTGGCCCATACACATTGCCTAGAACTTCTGAGGGCAGACTTAGTTCATCTGGCCCTACCTGTTGAACAGTTACTGGGGTTTCTGCCAGGATTTGTGCTGGAAGGTAGTCCTCAGGTGAGACCTGTTTGGAGAAACTGTGCTCTGCTAGCATTTCCTCTGGGATTAAGTCTCTTGGGGTATCAGGGGACAAACATGGGTTATCTGGCCCCACCCAGGAAACATTCCCCTGGGTCTCTGGCTCTTGGAGCTGGTGATTTGGTCCCAAGCTGACTTTACCATCCCTTCTAGGCTCTGACACAGTCTCTATATTTTTTAAAGGAACACATTCTCCATCATTCTGTTCTCCCCAGACCCCTTGCACACAATCACTTCGGTACATATCATCTGTGTTGTAACGATCTGGCGACCAGTCCTCTTGACTGGGTTGTTCCCCTCTTGATGGGCAAAATGTCTCCCCATAGATCTCGTCCCACAACTCAAAATACTCCTCCTCCAGCTGCAGTTCCTGCTCAATCAGGTGTACCATTAAATTAGCCTCCATGGACCACGGTTCCAGTCCCAGACCACGACAGCGTTCCACAAACAAGTTGTTGTGCCTTTTAAAGGTTCCTATGCCCCCTTCAGGATCACCATACACAATGTCTTGGAGGCCAGAATCTATCTCCAAGCGGAAATCAAACTCCTCTCCAAGGCCACCAACTATTCTGGCGTGAAAAACGTGATATTGGTTCTCCAAGGCAACCTCTTTTCTTACTAGTACTTCCAGCCAGCCCATTAGCTCATCGTCCTGCCACAGATTCAGAATCGCCATCCATTTCTCTAGACGCAATGTCTCTCTGTAGCCAAGTCTTTGCTGAGCTGGAGTTCTCGCTCCATTGCGCTCCTGCCAGATCCTCTGGCAATACTGGTCTAGTACGTTGGACACCTCTTGTGCGGTCATCTTACTGGGGTATAAGTGCCTGGCTGCTTTAAACCGTCTTGTTGCTTCTTTGGTGATATCCGTCTGTTCCATTCTTGGTCTTTCTGTAGAGTCGTCCCACCTCTGCCAGCCAATTGTCACAACCTACAATGATGATGGAGTATAGAGAATCCTAGTCCTCTTATCTCCTGTAGGTTTTAGACCTAAGATTTGGGTGACTCAGACCAATGTATCTTCTTTGCTGATGCAAGAGCAAAAGGCCCAGCTTTTGGTAGTGTGCGCTGGGAACCCTGGAAGGAAGTCAGAAACGATCTCCTCTGCCAGCATATGCCCTTGGGTAAATAATACACCTGCACACAAAGTCTTGATGAAAATTATGAACAACTTGTTTATTTTTACACAAGTATTTAAACAACTCACAAAACCAGTACAGGGAGTGGCTACCCCTTTGTCCAACCCTTATCTTCCTCTTGGCCAATGGGGTAATCTCCAGAGTAACTTGATTACCTCTAGCCAATGGACTAGAGGTAAGCTCTGGGAACTTCCAGACCCCTCCCCTGGGCCGCCCACTAGGTGTGGCTAACAGAGTCATTTGCTGCCTGGCTCTCAAGGGAGAAACATCTCCCTGTCCTCTGGACTTTGCCCTGACTCTCTGAGTGAGAATACCTGTAGACCACCAAATCCAATATGGCCACTGGCTGATTCATGACACTCCCCCCTCTAATTTGCAGGCCTCGCCAACCCACAACTTCCGTGCCCCGCTCATTGCGAGCCTCTCCCTCCTCTACTTTCTTTGCCTCGCGATGAGCCCAGCAATGAATGGCTTTGCCTCTCATTGCAGGGGTCGGTCAACCTGCAACTTTTGGGGCTCATTGCAAGCCTCTCTCAACCCACTCTCAACCTCCCTTGTCTCTTTGCCCTATCTCCCTCCCCTGTTTCCCCCGCACTTATCTCTCTCCCCTGTGTCCCCTCCTCTCACCCCTGTTGTCTCTTTCCACCCCACTACCTCCCTTGTGTCTATTTACACCCTCTACCCCTTCCCTCACCCCGGTGTTTCTATCCCCTGACACCCTCCCCTGTGTCTCTTTCCACTCCCCCCCCTCCCTTTCTTCACCCTCTCTCTCCTCTGTGCTCCTGTTTGCATTTATGGGTGGGAAACCATTTGCAGGCTTGGGAAATTAACCCAGTTAAATATCAAATTAGCTTGCAACCTCACTTACAGGCTCCCTGCCTTTCCCCCTGTGCTGTGTGTGAGGTTATAAGCTACCTTTTTAATAATTTGGGGTCTTTTGGTGGTCTTCCAATGCCATGCGAGTTACGGGCTTGAAAAAAATAGAGGCCCGTTAAATCTGTAATTTTTTTGAAGCCTGTAACTCGTAAGACATGTTGAGCCTCTCCCCCCTCAAGCCAGTCATGTACGACCCTCACGTATGGGCCTTGTTTCTCTCTCTCTTCTCTGTCTTGTGTGTCTCGCTCTCATTTCTTACTCTCTGACCAGTCTCTCTGGCTCCTGGTGTACTCTCACTCTCTCTGTATGCTCTCGCTCTCTCTGCATTTTCTCTCTCTGTGAGCTCTTTCTGTGCACTCTCTCTCTCTGTGCTCTCTCTCTTTTTGTGTGTTCTCTGCATTCTCTCTGTGCGCTTTCTGTCTGTGCACTCTCTCTCTCTCTCTGTGCGCTTTCTGTCTGTGCACTCTCTCTCTGTCTGCTTTCTGTCTAAGCACTCTTTCTCTTTGTCTGTGCAATCTCTTTGTCTTTGTGCTCTCTCTCTCTCTGCACACTCTCTCTCTGCACTCTCTCTCTGCACTCTGTGTGCTCTTTCGCTCTCTTTGTGCGCTGTCTGTGTGTGCTCTCTCTGCGCTCTTTCTCTGTCTGTACTCTCTCTGTCTGCGCTCTCTCTATCTCTCGCTTTTTGTGTCGGCGCTGTCTGTGTGCACTCTCACTCTTTGTACCCCTCCCTCTCTGTGTTGATCTCTGTACCCTCTCTGTGTGTGCTCTCTCTCTCTCTGTGCACTATCTCTGTGGCTCTCTCTGTGTGCGCTCTCTGTCTCTGCTCTCTGTCTGTGCACTATTTCTCTGTGCGCTCTGTGTCTGTGTGCTCTCTCTGTGCGCTCTCTCTTGCTCTCTGTGTGTGCTGTCGGTGTGTGTGCTGTCTGAGTGATCTCTCTGTGCACTGTCTCTGCTCTCTGTCATTGCACTATCTCTCTGTGCACTCTCTTTCTGTGCACTCTGTGTGCTCTCTCTCACTCTCTGTGTGAACTGTTTGTGTGGGCTCTCTCTATGTACCCCTCCCTCTCTGTGTTAATCTCTGTGTGCTCTCTATGTGTGCGCTCTTTCTATCTGTGCACTCTCTGTGTGTCCCTCTATCTCTCTGTGCCCTCTCTGTCTCTGCTCTCTTTGTGTGCGCTGTATGTGTGTACTCTCTCTGTCGATCTCTGTGCTCTCTCTGTGTGTACGCTCTCTCTGTGCACTCTCTCTGTGGCTCTCTGTCTGTGTGCGCTCTCTTTCTCTGCTTTCTGTCAGTGCACTCTCTCTCTGTGCACGCTCTCTGTGCGCTCTCTCTCTCTGTGCACATTCTCTCTGTGCACTCTCTCTCTCTCTCTGTGCAGGTTCTCTCTGTGCACTCTCTCTGTCTGTGCGCTCTCTCTCACTCTCTGTGTGCGCTGTCTGTGTGTGATCTGTCTGTGTGCACTCTCTTTCTCTGTACCCCTCCCTATCTGTTTGTCGATCTCTGTGTGCTCTCTGTCTGTGTGCTCTCTCTGTGTGTCTCTCTCTCTCTTTGTGCTCTCTGTCTCTCTGTGCGCTCTCTGCCTCTGCTCTCTGTCTGTGCACTCTCTCTCTCTCTGTGCGCTGTCTGTGCACTCTCTCTGTCTGAGCACTCTCTCTCTGCGCTCTGTCTTGCTCTCTGTGTGCGCTGTCTGTGTGTGATCTCTCTATCTGTGCACTCTCTCTCTGTGCGCTCTCTGTCTGTGCACTCTCTGTCTGCGCTCTCTCTCTCACTCTTTGTGTGCTGTCTGTACCCCTCCCGCTCTGTGTCGATCTCTTTGTTCTCTCTGCGTGTTCACTTTCTCTATCTGCTCTCTGTGTGCACTACTGTCTGTGTGTGATCTCTATCTGTGTGAACTCTCTGTCTCTGTACCCCTCCCTCTCTTTGTCAATCTCTGTGCTCTCTCTGTGTGCTCTCTCTGCTTTCTATCTGTGCACTCTCTCTCTTTGCTCTCTGTCTGTGCACTCTCTCTCTGTCTTTGTGCGCCCTCTCTGTCTGTTTACACTCTTGCTCTGTGATTCTCTCTCTCTCTCTGTACCCCTCCCTCTCTGTACCTGTCTCTCTCTCTGTACCTGTCTCTCTCTGTACCTGTCTCTCTCTCTCTCTCTCTCTCTGTACCTGTCTCTCTCACTCTGTACCTCCCACCCTCTCTCTCTCACTTTGCTGTCTTTCTCTGAAATGCAAATGGACGCCAGCTTCTGTTAAGATCAGGTTTTAGGCTCGCCCCCACTGACATCATAGTCACGCCCCCTTGATGGCATCAGCGTTAGCAAATTTTTTTGCTGCTCACAACTATATAGGTGATGTGATAGAGTCTTACAACAAGGGAATTCTCTTATATGTTAAATATGGAAAATATGAATCAAGTAATAACTTCACTCTTCAATAATATATTATTGCACTAAATAGCACTTTAACACCAAAAGGCACCAATTGAATAGCAAATTAACTTTCAACCTCACTTATGGACTCCCTGCCATAAGTGCCTTCGCTGCTCATTGCAGGCCTCTGCAAATTCTCAACTTCGGGCCTCGCGATGAGGAGCTCATTGCGCATGTGCAAGGCCGCAATTTGCGCTCATTGCTCAACAAATCACAATTACGACAACTATATATGTGATATATAGATATATATATATATATTTAACTGAAGAGTGAAGCAGCTGTTTCACTTGTATAATTGAAGCATTTTACTACAATTATATACAATTATTAACTACTGCATAGTTGCATTTTGCTTTCCTCTCTGCTTCCATCTGTTATATTCTCAGATGGGTGTGCCCTGGTCAACTAATGAACTTATTTTTAGTTCTGCTGAGAGCAGTGGTCGATATATCTGCCACATTCCTATTGTGCAAATAGGTACATTGATAGATTCCACAGCAGCATAAATGTATTTAAATGTTAAATAATCATTCAACATATTTTGAAGTACAACATATAAGTGAAATGGATATTCGTAGGGAAAGTATAAGAATGCACTATATACATAGTATGTATATAAAGCATATGTTTAAATGATAAATAATAGGCTTTATTATTCTTTACATTTTAAAATCATATTGCCTTATTCTAAGTGTAGTTAAGTGTCAGCTTCATGAACTGTTGTATATATAATGAAGCTGCACTAACCAAAGCTTTGGAAAATACTGGGCAGGGCGAGTGAGACAGTTTTTGCTAGATAGTGTTTAAACTTTGTATGAGCCGTCTTTATAAACAGTGTATTCTTTAGAGAATATGTTCCTTCAAATCCAGGTGGTTGCTCTTTTTCCTGTTTAATGTTTTTTACTGAGTTAAGATAATAAAAACGCAGAGAACAGGTATAAGCTGTAAGACTGTGGGAATAACCACTAAGGTCTCTTAAAGTATTCACATTCATTTATTCATGTGCTACACAATTTCAGAGTATATTTCTTTCCACTGATTTTACAGTGGTACAGAACATCACTTCTCCCTTCTAAGCACATAATAAATCACACAAAGTGTCTGCATTAAAACCAGGAGCTTATGAGAGACACAGAGAGTAACTATTGGACTCTTCTAGGGGATATCACTGTTTTACAGTCCGTTATTTGTCTGTTTAATAGTGAAAATATTAAGACATGACACTATATGTTTTGTTATCATCACATTTAATGTGTTTGATAGAAGGCATAACCCATAGAAGGAAAGCAAAATGTTTAAAGAAACCTCAAGACATTCGAGCTATGATCTCACCACAATAAAACATTCTTATCCAAACAAACCTGATAACATATTTAGCAATACCTGCCAGTCCGGGTGCTACATTGTCTTCATATTCTTACTTGCTTTTTGTTCAGTCCGGAGATAAATGACTTGAGTAGATTAGATCTGCTGACAGACGGACAGATTGGAAGCAGGACAGATGGTTTTATAAACAGCCTTTGGGGCTTTTGGAAAGCTTTTGGAACTTACTGTATTTTTGTTGAGAAAATATTTTGCATAGAAACATGGAAGGGTATGTACGAATTGTGGTCTATCTACAAATGTTTATTGGAACTCCTTATCGTTTGATACTTGTCGTTTTTGCAACCCGGTGCCCTTTCTGGAACTAATTAACAACAAGTTAATATATAAATATATATATATATATATATATATATATATATATAGTAAATAAATAGTGCATCTTCAATACATAGCCCATTTCAAACATGGCTACCTTTAAGCTTATGCCTGCTGCATTAAACAACCTTATATATATATAAATATAATGGATGTCTTTTAAATGTGTTCAATATCTGCATTCATACATGCATTCATTTTAGTTTTTCACCTTACCATAATAACCCTTTGTATAAAGTGTTCACCAAGTGTTCACTGGTCGGTACTGCTCTAAAGGCCAATACAGAGAAACATGTAAGCTAATGGTAACAACACTATTCCAGGGCAATGATGAAATTTGGATTTAAAGACCAATGTAGTGGTTACCAAATAAAATGTAATTTTGCTTAGACACCTGATAGGGGGTAGAGGGAATCTGATCTACTGACACACTGAAAGCTAAAGTTAAAATGTACATTTTAATAGCTAGGTCATTTCACTTCAATTAGTAAATAATTAGACCATTATAAATTACTTTTAAAGGAAAACACAGCTTAATACGAGCTGTATAAAGGGAATATTAACATGTAATTAATTGTGTTTAAAATGCATAAATAAGAAAGGATCATTAATTGACCCATATAATGCCCTAACAACATGAACAATATGTTTTAATTAGGCACTGATGTTTAATAAGTTTCTCATTCAATAATTTAGAAAATAAATACTCAAAAAGTGTATTATAATCATGAACCAGAGACCAGTGACACCAACAGTACAAAATGTATCAATCACTCTGTTCTAAGGGGATTATCACTTAAGTAAATCTATACATAACCCCTGACTGTAGTGTGATCTGAATTCTTGCCATAACCCCTCACTGTCACCTACACATAGTTCAGGAGACTCAAGTGCTTTCATTAGCCCTCTAACAGTCACCAGCCTTTTATACAATTCCAGGAATACCATTGGTAGCCCATCTGACTATTCACGATGGAAGACACATGGCAATTGGTTTAACTCTTAATGCTGGATCCCAAGGTCTAACCCAAAAAGGTGAGTGCCCAAAAATTCCAACTGAATTGTAAGTTTAGTTTGATATATATATATATATATATATATATATATATATATATATATATATATATATATATATTTATAGAGAGAGAGAGATAGAGAGAGAGAGATATTTATTTATACATATATACATATGTGTATATATAACTTATTAAACAGGATGTTTCACTTAAACACACAATGCTCTTATTTATATATGTGTAATAGTTTTAGCATTAGCCTTTTATTGTTACAGTATCTAAGTATATTTGGTGATATGAGCTGCTGAGGAGCACAGACGATCAGCCCCATTAAATTCCAAGCCTGGCATCAGCACACCTGCAAAAACTGCAGGCTTAAAATTCGTCATGCGTTACAGAGCTATTAAATTGAACCATGCTGCAAATTACAGGCCATAGACGCAAGCCCGTAAACCCCATCCGCGTACACAAGTTGTTATGGGTCAGGCCGAGACGCGATCGTCCGTGACGATCCAAACTCATAACCACTTAGTTTGACGTAGGCCTAACAGCCAATATAAAGCGGGGAACCACATATAACTCTGCAGGAAGAGGTTTTATAGGGCGCGAAAACCGTAAATCATTGACTGTGCTGTAGCTGAACAAGTGAACACACAGGTCTAGGCGTTGGTGGGATGTGAGAATTGGAGAAAGAGAGAGAAAGAGAGAGAAAGAGAGAAGGAGCTTTGTTTTTGTTTTTGCTATTTTGACCTCTAATATATATTAACCCTTAATTTACAACACACATAATTACCGATATCACAGAATTTCACACACATAGATTAATACGTACACATAGCTTTACATAGCGGTAGGCCACAGCATATCTACACCTCCCCATACAATTACTATACTACACATAATACTCACATTCTTGTTTTACCACATACACATCCACGTACATATTATAGTTATTTATCCTTATTTTCATTTCATAAATCATAAATAGAGGAGGGGAGGAGGAAAGTGAGGAGAGAGAGGAGAGGAGGAGAGAGAGAGGACAACACCGGAGGGGCAGAGTGAGGAGAGGAGGAGAGTGAGGAGAGGAGGAGAGTTAGGAGAGCTAGAGGTATGGAGAGAGGAAGAACCATGTCAGGGAGGTCAGGTTCAGGAGAGCAGCAGGGGGAGGGATGTGCCCCCAGATGTAGGCACACAAGGAGTAGGGTCAAGGGGGGGGGGGGGAGTGGGGATGAGGGACAGGCCCCAGGAAGAAGCAGGGAGGCCAGGAACCCCAGGCACAGTTGGTAGGGCAAGAGGCTGTGGCAAAGTACAGGGCCGCTAATTATAGCCCAAAGGAGATGGACGTCCTCCTTAGGGAAATCCGTGCCCGCTATCGGGTCATACATGGTGGGAGAGATGTGAGGGCTAGACAGAAGGCAGAGGCCTGGAGTCAGATTGCTTTAGCTGTTGCGGCATTAGGGGTGGCAAATAGGGTGGTATGATCTGTAAAATACAGATATGACGACACCCGGCTGAAGGTAAAGAGGAAGATAGCAGAGGAAACAAGAGCGGCACGTGGTGGGCCGCCAGCCAACATCACAGGTGTGCCAAGAACCATGCATAGTTAGTATCATATCACACACCACACACATTGGTGTATGAACTTGTGGAGTGGGGTTGGGGGTAGGGTTAGATGGGGTGGACAAATACCCTGCAGATATCATGATGTTTGTATGCATGTATAAATAAGCTTTTACTCTGGCTGGTGTATACAATGAGCTGTATCCCCTTAAATAATTCTGGCTCCTACAGCCCTTCCCACACGCATATATAACGGACATACAATAGCACTGTAAGCCCTATGGTTATGACTGAAGATATATGGAGCATCAATAACCATGTAAATCCTGGTAGCAAACATATCATTTTCATCATTTTCATAATTTGTATCAATGAAATGTCTGGCCAATACTTGCAGTTCAAACTGACTCAGAGTACAATTTGCTATTAGATCAAGATTGATTTGACATTCAAAAGATAGTACATGTCTGGGTGTGCGCACTGCGGCATATGTGGATACAGACTCTGTAGGACTGCATATGCGTGTCATATACTGTCCTAACCTGGACCATGTCTGAGCTGCATGTTAACAACCATTGCTGGGAACATGTCACAGTCTGATGCACATGGCACACCACACCTGCAGTACACATATTCATATGAGCTATGATCCACAATGCAGGCCGTGGATCATCTGTGTAACCCACCACCACAGTCAAAGATATGGAAACACATAGCTGTCAATTTGTGTAGAGAAAGCAACTCAAATATATATATATTTTTTCCATTTCAGTACCTATGAGGACTAGGCTGACCACAGTGGAACAGGGGGAGGCTCCACTGGAAGTGGTTGACAGAGAAGGCCAGGACCCTGATGCCGTCGTCTCCGGCCCTAATGCCGACACCTCCGGCCCCACTGCGATACCTCTGGGCCCAATGCCCGGGACCATCCACAAAAGTTGGCCATTCAACTTCACCGTCATATCAGGAGTGGGAATCACAGCCTGGCCCCCTCAACAGCACCATCCAGCCATGTCCAGCTGTTACAGCCCCTTCCACCGCCATGTCCTGGCCCCAGCCATCATCACAGCTGCCACCTGCTCCAACAACATTACGGCCATGGCAGCCCGCAACCACTCCCACACAATGGGGTTCCCCAATATGGTGTTGCACACAATAGGGTCCCCCAACATGGCCTCCCACAATATGAGCTCCCCCAACATGGACACAAACACAATGGGCTCCCTTAACATGGCCCATCACCCCAGCCTTCCTACCGACACCTCAAGCCCTGCTGCCAACACCTCACGCCCTGCTGCCGTCACCTCAGGCCCTGATGCCGTCCACATCGGGCACTCATATTGTCATCTCTGTCCCTGCGGCCATCACATCCGGCCCTGCTGCCATCACCTCGGACCCTAATGCCAACATCGTTTACAAGTGGATTTACCTTACAAGTAAAGGCTGATAAATTGCAGAGTGCACTAATTGTGCCCAGGTGAGAGGGGTGTGGCTTGACTGCTAAACTAATATAAAAGGTTTGTGAGCTGTTTTGGGGCCTGTTTACAAGTGGATTTTCCTTTACAGATAAAGGCTGATAAATTGCAGAGTGCACTAATTGTGCCCAGGTGAGAGGGGTGTGGCTTGACTGCTAAACTAGTATAAAAGGTTTGTGAGCGGTTTTGGGGCTGTTTACAAGTGGATTTACCTTTACAGATAAAGGCTGATAAATTGCAGAGTGCACTTATGGTGCCCAGGTGAGAGGGGTGTGGCTTGACTGCTAAAATAGTATAAAAGGTTTGTGAGCAGTTTTGGGGCTGTTTACAAGTGGATTTACCTTACAAGTAAAGGCTGATAAAATGCAGAGTGATGTGCTTTCCCTCCAAAGGGATTTACATAAAATTGAGGAATGGGCATCTAAATGGCAGATGAGATTTAATACGAATAAATATAAAGTTATGCAACTGGGAAGGAAAAATAACCATGCAATGTATAATCTTAATGGAGCAAATCTAGGTGTATCAGATATTGAAAGGGATTTGGGAGTGCTTGTAGACAACCACCTAGGTAACAGTGCTCAAAGCCAAGCAGCAGCTGCAAAGAAAAAAAAAATATTAGCATGTATTTAGAAGGGTATAGAAGCAAGGAAAGCAAATATAATTCTGCCACTATACAAATCTCTAGTACGCCCTCATTTGGAATATGGAGTACAATTTTGGGCACCACTTCATAAAAAGGACATTTTAGAGCTGGAAAAGGAACAGAGGAGGGCAACAAAACTAATAAGGGGAATGGAGGGGCTATGTTATGAAGAAAGACTAACCAAATTAAACTTATTTTCTCTAGAAAAAAGGCGTATAAGAGGAGATATGATTACCTTATATAAATACATCCAGGGTCAGTATAAAGATTTGTCAAGGGAGCTTTTTGTGCCAAGAGGTTTTCAACTGAGAAGAGGACATCCCTTGAGGTTAGAAGTAAAAAGATTCCACCTTAAAGAAAGAAAAGGGTTCTTCACAGTAAGAGTGGTTAATCTGTGTAATTCTCTACCAGAGGAGGTGGTGACAGCGGATTCGATAGATAACTTTAAAAGGGGACTGGATTTATTTCTAATTAAAAAGGGAATTCAGGGTTATCATGGATAATTAGAGAGGCAGTATTGATCCAGGGAGAAGGTCGCCGGTGTCTGGGATCAGGAGGGAATTGATTATTTTTTTTATATATATTTTTTTTTTTTACAACAAATTAATTAATAGTTAATCCGCATATTGCAGATCAGAGGAGATCTTAAAAGGTTGAACTTGATGGACTTGAAAGTCTTTTTTCAACTTTAAATACTAAGTAACTATGTAACCTCCGGACCCAATGTTGACACCTCCGGCCCCAATGCCATCACCTTTGGCCCCAATGCCGTCAACATCAGCCACAATGCCATCAACACCACCACCACCCTGACATTGAGGAAAATCATGGCTAGTTTCACCAGTGAGAACATGGCATGCAAGAAGCAACAGAATGAGAGGCTCAGGTTGCTCAGTAGGCAGTGTAGGCTCACACGCACCCTTCTGGTGAGCACCCGATCACTCCATTCTGAAGTGAGGAGGCAAAACTGAAGGATGGAGAGATATGAGGAGGGGGGCGATTCGGGACAGACAGCATCTCATCCAATAAGTCGAACGCCAGCTCATACCTCTCCAGCCTGAGACCCGAGACCTCGACAATAAAGTTAGTCCTCCTTTTGATCACTCCCTGCTGAATAGGTATAGATGTTGACATACTATTGGCTGGCTACAGAGTGTGTACATGTCTGGTTATGTTTAACATTTCAACAATTGATGTTCAATGTGGATTAACCTTGAGATGAGGTGTTGTAGTTAAATAGAATATTATGATTGGTATCTTGTTCTTGTCTCTGTAGGTGTTAATAGCCAAATCTCACAACCATGGAGGCATGTTCTTCATCTTTGAGCAGTACAATACTATCATGTGAGTGAATACTAAACCCAGTTCCCAACATGCATTTGAGCAGTGTCAATCACTACCGTAGATGGATCTGAAATGCAATATATGACTACATATCTCTTCACTAATGAACAAGACTTGTGTGAGTTTCAATTATAATGAATAGTGTCCCTGCTTTAGAGTTGCACAGTCCCATTAGGATCTGCTAATCCAAACCAGTAGCTATACATGAATTTCTGTTGCATTTCATCCGGCTAACAGTATGAAAGCGGATTAATGTATTTCATGTCATCTAAAGAAAATGGATGATTTCCTTGGTTTGACATCAGGGTCAATGTGCATGTGTTTAGGAGTAATGTGAACAGTGTAATATGTCTGGCCTTGGTACCACCCATATACCAGTGAGATGTGATATCAGCATGGCACAGCTATTCCATGTAGATAGTGATAGTACTTTTTGCTGAAAGATTATGTTCACAGTAAAGCATGCCATGTTTATTACACATCCTCAACATATTCCAAGAAGGCTGATTGAATAGGACAGAATCAATATGGTTATTACTGCCCGTTGATGACGTTCATGTTAATTGGTTAATTGTAGTGTCTGGAGCAAAAACAATGTACTATAATAACAGCTTATGATTGTTCTAATACCTCCTCTTTATGTTTTCCAGATTCCTATCATCTATTTATGAATCAGCAGTAATGTATGAAAACACACTGTATGTTGAATAGATTAGTATCACATGATCCATGATTTTTACCATCTGTTAATATGGCAGATGGAGACCATATGGTTGCTGTATGCGCATTAATGGTTATTTCCATAAAATCGAGTGTTATATGATGTTTCTATGTCACATCTGATTATGGTTACTGTGGTGTCCTGACCACATGTGACCCCAGTAGATGCTATGCTTTATCCATATTTTGTTGTCTAACAGTTAAATCTTTAGGTGTCCTTTGATTGCCCACAGCCTCTTGCCCTTTTGGTATTCACCCACACCACACCCATGATATTAATGCACAGTCTTGTCCATTTCTGATTGTGCTCTGTGTATGAAATAATACTTTGTTATACAGCTCTAACCATGTCAGTGTCTTGTCAATGGTTGGAGTTATGGGACGTCCACATACATCACATTTGTGTCACATTCCTATATATGTAAACTAATGAGCCCTAGTTACTATGCAATACATCAATAATTATTAATCATAATAGTAATAATAGCATTAGATCTCCTATAATAAGATATCATATATAATCAACATAAAGGATTAATACACATGCAAATGTCCAATTAGTGATACTGTGGAGTATGAACATTCCCCCAAGGGCCAGATAGGAATATGACAGGTGATGCTGGAGTGGGTTGTCAATTCCATCTCTAGTGGACTGTGATTTGTCTGACCTCACTGCTTTGATGTGCCCACCTACACTGGCCCTATATGGTATAGCTCAAAGCTTCATTCAGGTACACAAGCCCCTTCACCACCACCACTTAGCAATCCACAAGGGGACCACGGGAACATACACCACATTAATGTAAATTGATGGATAGCAAAACATAATCGGAGGTCACTAAATGGGAATGGGTGTACATCTTGGAACATGGCCATCAGCAATGGCATGGGACTTTCCAGGATGTGCATAGTGGAGATGGAGGTGAGTTGCCTCTGCACAACCTCCATGTGTTTTTGTGGCCCTTACTGATGGGTTTGAATAGATTATAGCAGAGAGGTCAGACAAATCGCAGTCCACTAGAGAAGGAACTGGCAACCCTCTCCAGTATCTTTGGCATGCAAACCTTGTGGAACACCAGAGACAGTGACCTAGCTATGTGTGCTGCAGTCCATAGGGTAACAGAGAGTTGGACACGACTTAAGGACTGAACAACAAATAATATAATGTTCCCCTGGTACTTGATCTATGTAATGTGGCTGTGTTATTTGGCCACTATTTGTTTTCCCAATGTAGATGTGATGAGCGAAATGTATATGCAATCATATATACAGTATCTCACAAAAGTGAATACACCTCTGACATTTTTGTTAATATTTTATTCTATCTTTTCATTTGACAACACTGAAGAAATGACACTCTGCTACAATGGAAAGTAGTAAGTGTACAGCCAGCCATTAATATCTAAACCGATGGCAACAAAAGTGAGTACACCCCTAAGTGGAAATGTTCAAAGATGACCACTGCCTTGCTAAAGAAGTTGAAGGTAAAGGTGATGGACTGGCCAAGCATGTCTCCAGACCTAAATCCTATTGAGCATCCGTGGGTCATCCTCAAATGAAAGATGGGGTCAGTGCAAGGTCTCTAATATCCAATAGCTTCGTGATATCATGGAGAAGTGGAAGAGGACTCCAGTGGCAACCTGTGAAGCCCTGGGGAACTCCATGCCCATGAGGGTTACGTCCACTTAGGGGTGTACTCACTTTTGTTGCCAACGGTTTAGATTAATGGCTTTGTGTTGAGTTATTTGTAGGGGGCAGCAAATTTACACTGTTATACAGGCTGTACACTTACTACTTTACATTGTAGCAAAGTGTAATTTCGTCAGTGTTGTCATATGAAAAGATATAATAAACTATTTACAAAAATGTGAGGGGTGTACTCACTTTTGTGAGATACTGTATATTCCAGGGTGCACATTAGAGCCTCGGTGAGTGAGGAAGGGTTAATATGGCATCAGTTTCATGTTTTTGTTTTGTTATTTAATCAGGTAGTGTGTCTTTAATTGCTTTATGCATGTTTCATCATGGCTTTTCATACTGGTATATGCATGACCATTCCAACATATCATTTTTTAAATGCCTATTAATTGTATTTGGGAATTATTGTGCAAGTAGTTGAAATACCTTTCCATGCTTTCCCCATATTTTTAAGTCCACTGGTGTATTTACATTGTCTTTTACAGTGTTGAGAAATTGTCGGTAAAGCCTTTGCGGGTCCTATTTGGAGGCCATAATATGTTTGCCTCCATATGCGGATTGTGGGCTTAAACCCCAGGGCGTCTTTGGGAAATCGTTGCAATTTAATAGCGTGATTGGAACGTAACAGTTACGGGCTTGACAGATCAAAGGATTTGCGGACGTGGAGTTCAAATTTCAACGTCCCATAGGGTTTTTCCACCTGTAACCCGCAGATCGTTAGCGTGTTGCTTTACAGGGGCCAGTTTAATAGCCCTAAGTCTTGTGGGTTACGTTACGGGCTACTGTTTTACACGTTGAAGGAATTTAATAGGGCTGCATGAATATAAAAGTTCAGTTGGCTCCTCAACTGACTCTTGAACCTCTGACCCAATTAGCTCAGTTGCCTTAATTATAATGTGTTGTTCTTTAATGAGGAAACTATTGCTTAGTTATCCAAATTTATCAGGTTTGAAGTAGACCATGGATGCCAGTAAGTGGACCCTACTGAGTTCAAGTGAAAGTGCTAGCATTAAGAAATATAATAGAAGCAACTCTGCCATTCTCCCCATCAACGGTCCCTTCCCAAGTTACACACTGAAGCAATGGTCATCTCGAAGACAGGTACATTAATTAGTCAATAATTTAATGGCTGTAACTTTTTAAAAACATTTCTGATGTATTTAGCCAATATTTGGATTCACCAGTAAAGAGTGATAAATTATGGAAGAACACACAACAGTAAGTAATGTTGTGTTATATAGATGGTGTGAATTTAGTGTGAAAGTCTCACTGCCCATTAGTGGGCTACAGCTGCTGTTCCTTCTGAGTAGGGGTCACAGCCTTTACATCTCATATCTGAGTAGGATCCCAGGAACTGAAAGATAGGATAGTTTAATGATCAGTTCAAGTAGGATAGTGGCATGTCAATTAGTCCAATACCCTGCTGTTAATTCCACACAGGCGTCACATTCATAACAACTGCACTCAAACAAAGTGGGGGATTATATCATGTGGGGGAACTGACTAAGAGGGGATTTGAGAATAACCTGTCAATTTACCTAAGCTGACTGTCTTGACAGCATGTCAGAGATAAGGAGTATAAGAACACTGAGAGATGAGGCTAGCATGTTCAGGCATGTCTTATTAAAATGGTCATTGTCTTACTACATTGGCCATTGTCTTATTATATTAGTCATAGTTTTATTACATTGGTCTTTTTCTTGTTACATTGGTCGTTGTTTCTAACATTGTTTGTCACCTAATTACATTGGTTGTTGTCATATTGCATTGGTTGGTGTCTTATTACATTGGTCATTGTCTTATTAGATTGGTTGCTGTCTTATTGCACTGGTCGTTATCTTATTACTTTGGTCATTGGACTATTACATTAGCTGTTGTCTCATTACATTGGATGTTGTCTTATTTGATTTGGTTGTCTTATTGCGCTGGTCATTGTCTTATTGCATTGGTCGTATTATTATTGCATTGATCGTTGTCTTATTACATTAGTTGTTGTCTGATTACATTGGTTGATGTCTTATTACATTGGTCATTGTCTTATTGCATTGGCTGTTGTCTTATTACATTGTCCATTGTCTTATTATATTGGTTCTTGTCTTATTGCATTGGTCATTGTTTTATAACATTGGTCATTGTCTTATTACATTGGTTGATGTGTTATTACATTGGTCATTGTCGTATTGCATTGGTTGTTGTCTTATTACATTGTTCATTGTCCTATTATATTGGTTATTGTCTTATTGCATTGGTCATTGCTTTATAACATTGGTCATTGTCTAATTATATTGGTTCTTGTCTTATTTATTTTGTCTTTATTTTATCCCATTGATCTTTTTCATGCCAGTCTAAAAAGATACATCTTCTAAGGCTTTTTGGTTAGAATTTATATTAATTAGGGATCATTATACAAATGATGAGAGATTATTATTATTATTATTATTATTATTTATTATTAACCTTAATTTGTATTGCGCCAACATATTCTGTAGCGCTGTACAGGGGATAAGGACAAGGAAGAATACAATGTTAACAAAAAATGGAAGGCCCTGATATTTGGTATCAGTAACATAAACTATATGTCCCCTAAAAAGCAAATAGATAAAAAAATATATTTCTATAGAGAACAATTTGAAAGTAAAGGATTATTGGCTAAAGGAAAGGAAATGGGAATTTTGAGTCTTTGCACTGATTTAGAGGTTCTTGGGATGGGCCATCAAGAGGAATTGTAACTCAACAAAATAACTTTGTTGAGTTCACATTTTGGAATTGTGTAATTTATTCCATTTCTTTGTAAGCTTCCTCAGAGTTATGATTTTGACCAATCGATAATATCAACAAGTCCCTTGTTGGTGGGTTAAGTTTCTTTCAAGCTCTGGCTATGCAAGTTTGATTGCCAGCAGAGCAAGCGAGAGGCATAGCTTAATGAGTTTGGGGATGTCATGAGGTATAATATGTAGCATTTTATGGACTGCGGGACTAGATTCTCAATATTGTATTATAGATGGTTAAAACATTGAGATCGACGCTTACAGTGTCTGGGAAATTCCCACCATATATGAATAGGTCTAGGTATTTCACTGATATATTTTGATTCATTCTTGTTATCCTGTTAGGTCCTAAAACCAACCATGATTGAGCTTGAAAAACTGTTCATTACAGTGTGTACATTACGAGGAAAATTTAACAGGCTCCCATCCAGCAATCTTTTATTAAAGGTACTAGACAGAACTCTTCCAATAGTTTCATAGCCTTGATTTTCTTTAGAAATATAGTTAGTAAATTATTAATCACTAAAGTGGTGTAGTTTGCATTAGGAGGGCCTGGGTTCTATCCTTTTCAAAGGAGTGGCAGTACTGGATTTTTTAACTGCACTATAATATTTGTGGTTGGGTTTATTTCTATTGTTACGAGGGGCAGCTGATGGTGTGGCCAAAGCTGCATATATCTAGCCTACTTAAACTGCAACATAGTCATGGTAGGGAAAAGGCTTTTCTAGAATTGTTTAAGCCATGGCGAAAGAGAGAGTTAGCTGGAGATGCTAAACTGAATTCATAAAGCTCTTGGGGGGACTGCTCGGTTGTGGGTGAGTACAAAGGATTCGCTTATGGTCATCGGCAAGACGAAGTTGAAACTATGTCGTGCAGTATGGAAGTGGCAGCAACTAGAATGTGTGAAGGATGATTGATGCTGTGATTTAAGTATTATTGCAAATATGAGGTTCCTAAGGAACTTGTGGTATTGGGCTGGAATAAGGGCCGTGGAACGTCTATGTTCGTAATGATGTTTGATAGCAACTTGGGTTGACCGAATGTGGTGGAATGCAAGCATGCTCAGGTGGGAGATGTTATGGTGAGAATCAGTCAAGTGAGTGGGACACAAAACTTGAATGCCAATGTGCACTATGGGCATTAAGAGGCTGATCAGCAGTAACATTGGGTTTGATGAGAGTCAAAGAGGACAGGTGAGGAGATTAAGGCATTGATGACGGTGGGCAGCCAAGAAAGCGGGGCACACAGAGCGAGAGGAGATCAGAGTCAATGCTGACTTGCACCAGGGGCTTAAACCATCTGAACAGTGGCAACACTGAGCTTGCTGAGAGCCAAAAAAGATAAAGGGTAGATAGAGAAGAGAAGACTGAGTCATCATAGATGACTGTGGGCAGCCGAGGAGGTGGTCATGTCAATGGAGAGAAGATAAGGCTCAATGCTAACTTGCATCAGGGCCGTAAATCATCTGAAAAGTAGCTATGTTGAGCTTGATGAGAGACAAAAAAACAAAGGGTAGACAGCGGGGAATCAGAGATGACAGTGGACGGCCGATGTGGCGTGGCACTGCAAGGGAGAGGGGATTGGCCTGGATGCTGATGTGCACCAGGGGAATGAACCCACAAAGCAGCAACAACATTGGACTTGATTGGAGTCAAAAAGAAAAAAAGGAGATGGCAAAGAGGAGACTGATGGGGATGGTGGGCTGACAGCCGTGGAGGCGGGTCATGCTGGGAAGATGAGGTCGGCAGCCGAAGAGAGGCCTCCAGTTATGGTGTCTCACTGCACCAGCTGAGTATCTTCAACTGAAAACTTCCAAATCAGAACTTGCCCAAATGGAGATCTTGACAGTACTGTAAAAACTGCATTACTGCATACTTTAGACTGTAAGTCTGCGAGTTTTCAATCCTGCACGGTTCTTTTGGGACAACGGCTTCTAAGCTCAAAGACAGGGGCCTTCATCTTTGTAATGTGTTAATATTGTTTTGCTCTGATCACAACTTATGTATAGCGCTACGGAATATGTTGGTGCGTTACAAATAAATAATAATAATAATAATGATAATAAAAATAATAATAATTACAACAGTAGTACAAAGGTATTTTTGCAGTTCTAGTTTTTCATGCAACTAAATGCAAGTCATTTTAAATACCTATATATTATGTCAATGTCCCTTTATTGCTTACAGAAGGCACACAAACCTCTCATTTACACCTTTCCCTATTTCTGGTATTTCCAGTTCTATTTTGTCTGTTTATCATTTAGTATTTTGCACAGATGTGCACCTGCAGAATAAAATCCTGGCAGGAGAAACAATGCTGTCAAAATGTAGCTGTTCTTCCTATTCATAAAAGCTATTAAAATATTTGGAAAGAGCAGCGATGAGTCAGACACTTGTGTTGAAAGGGATTGTGCATTTGTGATTCCTGGATAATTTATAATGTTTGAAAAGTATGTGGGATAATAGGAAATAATAGAAATAAAATCTGTGTAAAGTAGGTTTATAAGAAAGTAACTGAGAAATCTCTTGACATTAGCACATTTTCTGTTATTAAAAATCATTTCTATATTAGCTGTGCTTAAAGGGACATAGAAGGTTCCTGGATGTTACTATCATATTACTGTGTATCTATTTACTTTCATATACTTCATTTTATTACTTTGCAATGTGCTAATACTGCTATTGTTTTTGCCTTGTTCTATCCTATCAGGGACCACAACTTAGCAGCATGCTGCAGAATGTTACTGAGAGGTGGGCACACCCCTCAAACTTCACGCTATCAGGTCATGATAAAACTAGACAAGATGAAATCTTTTATGCATAACATTTGGCTTAGGCAGCTGTTCAGGTTGCTACTTTGTTACATGCTTCACAAACAAGTGCAGTCTTTCTTGAACAATAGTAATCGTTATACATGCAGGAGAGGGGGAAGGTGTCGAATACTAAAAGCCAGTGGTAGAGTTGGTAAATACAGGGTCCAGGTAAAAATATTTTGGAGTCCCAGTGTACCATCTCTATATACTGTCTTAAAGTTCAATAAAACAATTCTAAAATATATATTGATGGTTTGTTGACCCATAGGGTGATGATTATGTACCCCCCATAAAAAATAAGAGCTTCCCTTTGCTCCAAGCTGTGGCCAGTAGCTGGGGGTCCCCACACTGTTGTGAACCCTGGTGCTCTGCACTTGCTGCACCAGCAGAAGCTCCGCCACTGCTAAAAGCTTATCTGAATCAAATAATTTTATTACCTGTTTCTGAAATATTGCATTGATAAGAGCAATTATGATAAGAAGCTACTCTTAATATTTATGCAACAATTAAACTTGTTATTTTAAACTTTTATTGTTAAGTCATTGTTACAAAATGACAATTATAATTGCTGGTTATTTTGTTTTATTTCAAAAGATTACAATCTTTCTCTTGAAGTTAGCAATTAGATTGCGAAATATCCAGAATTTTATATGCAATTTATTGAGATCCCCGGAGGACCACTCTTGGCACTGTAGACCATTGTCTTGGCATCAGAGGACCTCTCTTTTATTGTGCATTTGAACTCTCTCTTTTTGCACATTTAACTCACTCCCTCACACAAACTGGCAGGAAATTGCCCCTAAAAAGGTGTTTACATTTCCAAACCAGATAAAATCAATATTGAGAATATAAAATGCTCATTAATTCACCATATAAAATAATTTCTCTCTTCACTTCCTTGATGTAAATTATGACCCGTGTACATTTAAACGGTGGTTATGGCTGATTCTTATCTCCTCTTAACGATCATGGAGAATGTGTTGGTTCTTGTGTAACCTATTAAAATAATAAAGACATGGAAAGATTATTTCAATAAGATTCATTTTACTTTTTATAATCTGGCAACTGATGAAATTAAAAGGTTTAAACATGTAATTTAGGTTGTATAATAGCAAGCCGTAAACAATGCTTCTCAACTCTAAATTACTTTAAATATAGTATAATTTAAGTAGGCAGTAACAAGTATATTGTCAACTGAATAATATTATAGAAAAAACATTTTCCTATAATAAACGTACATCGAAGTTTGCCATAGCTGTTAGTCAACCTTTCTGATCCACTCACTGTCTTTAGTGCAGTCAACTGTGTCTGAGCATGCCTATTTTTTTTTCTTTACACTCAAGACCATGATGGAGTGTGTTGGGCCACCCTCTAGTGCCAACTCATTATATATTCCCAAAAATATATTCCCAAAATGCAGTGTAATAACTGTATTTCTCAGAATTCTGGACAAGAAACATTTTTTTTTGCTTGTTTTAGACATCAAAATGTGAATACAAATGTACTATTTATTTACTGTACTACTGTATGGTGGAAGATTATTTTGCCCGCCATAAATGAAATGATTGTTGTAGTAAACTACCTCCCCACAAAATCTACTACAAAAGCTAAGAATCGGCCCCAAAAGCTGTACGTGGGTAGGATTCCTGGCTTGTGTATAATCCATCCTGAGTTTTGCTCAAAGCTGTGTAATACACAACTGTATATATATATATATATATATATATATATATATATGTATATGTATATATATATATATATATATATATATATATATATATATATAAATGATTCATTAAACACTGATGTGATTTTAATGCATTGTGTATTTTTTTAAGAAATTATTGGGAAGAAAGATATGAGCAGCTGAGTACTTGACCACACCGTATTATTTTCCCTGAAATCCATCTGTTCTGCATTCTCGTATCTAATGTGGAGGACTTGTTTTATTTTATTTTAGTAACAATGAGTTGTCAATAATGTTTCTCAATCCAGTTATAATTATTTTGTCAATAAACTGTTTATTTCAGCCCTCTTGTCACCTCCTTTCATTCCCACCTCAAGGACTTTTCTCGTGCTGCCTCTATTCTATGAAACTCCTTGCCTCTCTTCACCAGACTATCCTGCTGTCCTAAATCCTTCAAAACCTTAGTAAAAACACAAGTAAAAGACATTTCTTTAAAGAAGCCTACCACCTTCCATCCTAACATGCCCAACACTTCTCCCTCCCTACTGTACCACACATAAACCTCAACCTTTAGATTGTAAGTCTGCAAGTTTCAATCCTGCCAGGTTCTTTGGGAAAAGCGCTTTGGACATCAGATTCCAAGCTCAAAGACAGGGCCATCCATACTTTGCAATGTCCTAATTTTGAATTGTTTTGTTGCCTAGAACTTAACTTATGTATAGCGCTACGTAATATGATGCCACATTACAAATAAACAATAATGATAACAATTGACAAATAGTTTTAATAAGTTCTGTCTCCATGCTCTTCACTGAAGAGGTGTTTGTAAGGGGTTAAGTTTTGACTTAAGGCCAGATTGAGCTTAACCTTTTCATGCACACACCCCTACACCTGAGGATATCCATCAAAGGGTACATTATTTTTATTTACATTGAATAAACTATTTGCTCATTATCAAGATTAGTTCTTGTAAATGTTTAAATACAATAGTCAATAAAGACCAAGTAGAGTTAGCAGTTAAAGGGACTACTTTTTTTGAATAGGTTAACTAACTTTATCCTCATTCATTTAATTGTCATATAACATTTACACTTCCAGTTTATTGCTGTTTTCTCTCATGATAGGTGACCTAAGGAAATGCCCAGACAGGAGGACCTGATACTACAAGCGTGTCATGCTGCAGGAAGTAGTCACACAGCATGTCACTGTATCCTTGCTAGCAGCAATACACTTGTAATTTGAAGCCCCTCCTTCTGAACATGGCCTTTTGTCACAGCTGAGCAAGACATCCTTTCTCATGAGAGAGAACAAAAAGAAACGTGTAGGCATGAGTAAGTTACATTCTGTCACTCTTAGAGATGTATAACATTTATATTACTACTAGCCACTTGCCTGTCAAAAATTACAGCATAATATTTGAAAGCCTCGCCATGCGTGGCTTCTCTCTTTCCTTCCTGTCTTCTGTGTCCTCTCCCTCCCTCTTCTCTCCTTCTCTCTCCTCTCTGTGAGCCTCGCAATGAACGCCTTTGTCACCCAATGCAAGCAACGCAATAAGTGCCCTTGGCACCCATTGCGGGCCTCTCGTCACAAATGACGGGATAATATTTGAATTTACTATCCCCCTGTATCTCTTCCCCCACTCCCTCCCCTGTGTCTCTTCCCTCCCTCTCCCTCCCCTGTGTCTCTTTCCCCCCTCCCCTTTGTCTATTGTCTTCCTCTCCTTCTCATGTGTCTCTCTTCCCTCCTTCTCCCTCCCCTGTGTCTCTTTTCCCATCTCCCTTCCCTGTGTCTCTTCCCCTTCCCCTGTGTCTGTTTGCCCCCCTCTCCCTCTCCTGTGTCTCTCCCCCCCTCTCGCTCCCCTGTGTCTCTTTCCCCCTCTCTCTCACCCCTGTGTCTCTTTCCCCCCACTCCCTCCCCTGTGTCTCTTTCCCCCTCTCCCTCCAGTGTCTCTCTCCCCCCTCCTTCCTTCTCTCTCCCCTCCTTCCTTCTCTCTCCCCCTCCTTCCTTTTCTCTCCTTTCCTCCTCTCTCTCTCTCCCTCTCCTCCTCTCTCTCTCTCTCTCTCTCTCTCTCTCTCTCCTTCTCATTCTCTCCCTCCTCTTCACATTTGTGGTTTGGCTCTCTCTAAGCAGCATATTACGGGTCTTGCTTACTTGATGATGCTCAGACACTGAAATGCTACATATAGAAACATGATTTCTGCCATGTACTTCCAAGCTTGATACAATTTAATCGTCCTGTAACTGTTGCAATTTTGAAGCTCTTTCCCTCTGTCCCTCTCTCCCTCTCCTTACTTTCTCCCTCCACCTCCTTCTCACTCTCTCCCTCCTTCTCACTCTCTCTCCCCCTTCCTTCTCTCTCCCCCTCCTTCCTTCTCTCTCCTTCCCTCCTCTCTCTCTCTCTCTTTCGCCATCTCCTTCTTTCTCCCTCCTTCCATCTCTCTCCTTCCTTCCTCTCCTTCTTTCTCTCTCTCTCTCTCCCTCCCTCCTCTCTCTCCCTTCATCTCTCTCTCTCCTTCTCTCTCTCTCCTTCTCCCTCCTCTCTCTCTTGCTCCTTCTCTCTCGCTCTGTCTCTCTCTCTCACTCCCTCTCCTTCTCTCTCTCTCATTTTCACTATCCCCACTCCTAACTTCTCTCTTCCCCTCCTTCCCTCTCTCACCACTCCTACTCCCTCTCCTCCTCTCTCTCTCTCCTTCTCACTCTCTCCCTCCTTCAACCCTCACATTTGTGGTTTGGCTCTGTCTGAGCAGCAAGTTGCAGGTCTTGCTTACTTAAACATGATCAGGCCCTGAATTGCTATATATACAGCCATAATAAATTCCAGTCTCGTAAGTCCAACGTGAAGCATGTAACAGCTGCGGGGTTGAATTTTGCTATACTTATATGTTGCTATTAAATTAGAAAGGGTTGCGAGCTACGATTGAGAGAGGCTATTTAGTAAACCAGTTCACGGTCATTGGGGTTGTGTGTTGGGATTGTGTGTTCGAACACAAACAATTAGCAATTTACGGGTTCAGATGGTTCAGATGGAGCCAATGAAAAAAGAGATTGTTAGCGTTAGGGCCTCGAGATAACTGGCAGGCGGGCCTCGCAATGAGCTCACATCACATGCAACTGGCCGGCGTGCCTCATGATGAGCTCACATCCACAATGAGCATGTTGCCCCTGCCTGAAGGGGAGTGTGGAGGCCCCCTGTACCTGGGTGGCAGGCCTCACGATAACTGGCCGGTGGGCCTCGTGATGAGGTCACATCCAGCTGGCCGGCAGGCCTCGCGATATTAGTATTATATACATAAACCGCTATGTTGCATAAAAATTAGAATTTATCCTGAAACAAGTGACATAATCACTCAGTAGATGTTACTCCCTTACATATAAAAAACTGTAAATATGCAAATATTTTTTCCTTGATAAAAAGAAAAGAGGAGGGAAGAAGGGGAAAGGAGAGGAGGAAGAACGATAAGAAAAAAGGGGGAAAGAGGGAAGGAAGGAAGAGGGGCAGAAAAGAAGGAAGGAAAACAGCAGGAAAGGAAAGCAAAAAGGAGGAGAAAGGGAAAACTATCCTTCATTTTCAAAAGACCGAAAAAGGGGAGAAAGAAAGGAAAGGAGAAAAAGAGAAAAAGGGAAGGGAGTAGATTCAAAAGTATTTAAAATAAGTATTTATTTGTAAATCAGCACTTGAACCCTCCTAGCAGAGTCATTGACTTGATAGCTCCCCCGAACTATGAACTTATGTTTGATGACGGAGTAGTAACTCCGTTTCTTTAAATATTACTTGCATGAAAGAATAAATTAAAGGGCCTAAATACAAAGGTGAATAACCCCCAGATCTAAAAGAGAAAAATACATTTGGTGGGAAAACTACAAAATCTAACCAGACTTTGCTTTAACCCCAAGAGGAGGAAGAGGGACATAATGATGAAAGGCAAAGACTCTAACCCTTCAAAAGGGAAAGTTAAAGATAACAAATCTAAATTGTCTACACTCTCTTCGGCCCCCTTCTTTTCCCGCAAAGATAGAACTAAAGTAATCCCTCTTTATCACCTGCCTCACAGAGTAAAATAGTTAATAGAGTTATTAACCACAAGGACTATGAAAAAAATATTATTGGACTTTCAAACTTCTTTAAAAATAGAATTGACTCAAGAAATTTCAAATAACAAGTCAGCAATTAACCATCTTACAGAACGAATTGAAGAACTAGAAGATACACAGGAAACGCTAATTACAGATTGTCAAAAAGTGGTTAAATACACACATTTATTAGAGACAATTAAATCAACTCAAAGTTAAGATGGTTTACCAGGAAGACCACTCTAGGCGTAATCATTTTATAATAATTTTTAAGAGGAGTCCCAGAGACTATTCTTCCCAATGAGTTTCATGCTTTCTTATTATCCCTTTTTTCATATTTAGTAAAATCAGAGAAACAATGGGATAATATTCTAGATAGGGCACATAGAATCCCTCTGCCTAGAGGCCTAAAAAAATATTTTGTCAGAGATGTAATAGTAACATTTAATTTCTTTGAATATAAGGAAAGTGTTGAAAGCATCAAAATGGGTGGTTCAATTTGACTCTGCATTTGAGCATTTTTACTGATTTGTCTGGTGACACTCTGGCTGGGAGGAAACAATTCCAGGAGATAATGAAGGCCTTGAGGTGAGAAAATATTTGATATAAATGGGGTTTTCCCCCAGACTGATTCTCATTTTCTAATCTTATATTTTTGGAATGCACGTTAAAACACTTTAATAGTATTTTTTGACACATTATTACACAGTATTTTTATTTAATATTATTAACACAATAGAAAGGGGAAAAAAGGAGAACCACTACATATTATGAGTAATGACTCTTATAATTAATATATAAAAATAATGAATTGATAGTAAAATAAATAACATGATAACTACATTTTATCGATAATGATTGGCTCTATTAAAGATTCCCTACACAACACTTTATTTATTTATTTGCCTTGTTTTTCTCTTCCATTCTTCTCACTTAAAACCAAATTAAATACTGTTGATTTAGTATGATATATTATGAAATATGAACACACAAAATTTGATTATAATTATAGAATTAGAATGCACCTAAAATAATATAAATATAAGCATTAAAAGTTATAATTAATACTAGTAATAAACCACAAACAACTCATGGTTTCTCTTTTTCCTTTCATATGTCTGTAGTATTTTGGACATAAGCATTTATCCTTGAGTGACAGGATTAAGGGATGTCTCTTACTTTAAGAAAAACTCTTAAGAATCCTGACTGGGAGATAATTTGGAGGCAGTTAGACTTAGTTAAGGTCTGGCTAAGTGTAATGATCAAAGACTTCAATCTTTTTTTTAATCAAAATGTGTATAGCACTGTAAAAATAAATGTATATTTGTTTATTATGTGGGAGAACTACTGGTGAAATAGGGAGAGAGGACATTTATAGTATGGGAAAAAAAATATATATATTTTAAATGGTTATTAAAATAGTCTCACAGAATGTTCAAGGATTGAATCTACCCTGTAAAAGACAGGTAGCAATAAATTACGGTAATAAAAAAAAATGAGTGCAGACATTGGCCCTCATTCAATTGCGATTTGGCCAATTGAATAGGGCTCTAAATAAGCACATAGCATATTATATATATTTTTTTTTTTAAAGAAGTTTTTAGTTAGTGAAAACCTTGCTTTTGGATAGATGTTTACTAACTAAAAACTTCTTTCAAAAAAATATGTTATGTGCTTATTAAGACCCCTATTCAATTGTCCAAATCACAATTGAATGAGTTCCATTGTTTGCATCCCAGAGACCCACTGGCAGACAGATAAAATACCTTGGCCCTCATTCAATTGCAATTTGGCCAATTGAATAGGGGTCTAAATAAGCACATAACATATGTTTTTTAAAGAAGTTTTTAGTTAGTAAAAATCTATCCAAAAGCAAGGTTTTCACTAACTAAAAACTTCTTTAAAAAAATCTGTTATGTGCTTATTTAGACCCCTATTCAATTGGCCAAATTGCAATTGAATGAGGGCCCTTATGTAAGAGATAGCGTATTTAACACAAAAATGAACGCGACATATAAAAAGAAATGCAGAGGGGTCTCTATCCTGTTTAATAAAAAGATTAGTATTCTTGAATACTTCAGAGAAACTGATCCCAAGGGGAGATACATTATTTGGATGGGAAAAATTTACAAAATAAAATACAAAATAGTGAATGTATATGCCCCCAATAAGGGACAAAACAAATTCCTAAATAAGATTTTTAAACATATAAATAGAATTAAAATAGGAATCACGATTATATGCGGGGACTTGAACATGATACTTAATTCTAAAATAGATAGGAAATCTAATAAATGTCCCAAACCAGATGGTCAACTATTAAAAAAAGCTAAATTATTCCATGATAGCCTTTTGAAATTTGGGCTATATGATTCAAGAAGATTTATGCATGGAACAGAAAAAGATTATGCCTATTTTTCACATCTATACAAGACTTTCTCCAGATTGGATTATTTTTTGGTCAACTTGGAGACTATAAAAGAAATTCTCTCAGTTTTCATCTCCTGGTATACCGTTAAACTGGTTGAAAAGTAAACTTGATTTAACCTTTTTGGAGGATTAGAGGAATTGTAATATTTTTAATTTAAACGATTTATATGATAAAACTGAATTTAAATCATTTGATTGTTAGATTGTTAGAATCCAAATATAAAATAATAGAAAATAGAGAACTTACCCAGTTTGAGTTATTAGCGGTAACAAAAGACGGGAGACATTTAATATCAAAATGTTATAAGATATTAAAAAGAAAATGAATTAGAGAAAACACAAGCAATGGAAAAATGCGAAATTTATTTTAATTTAACGGTTCCATCAGAAAAATGGTTTAAAGCCTTTATGTTTACTCAAAAAACAATCAAGTACCAATCATTTAGAGAGGTTTACTTTAAAATCACCCAGAGGTGGTATATAGTACCTATTAAGGTAGCTTTCATAATTAAAGATTCTAAACTTGACAGTTGCTGGAGATCATGCAACAATAAGGGAAGATACAAATACATCTGGTGGAAATGTTACCATGTGAGAAGACTGTGGGTATCAAGCTTTGATTACATATCTAAGATTTTGAAAAGTCTTTTTGATCCATCCTCAGACATAGCATTACTTCATGTATTCGCAGATAATCTATCTTATAAAGAAAACGCCTTTATTGTCCAGATAACTAGAGTAGTTAAATGGATAAAAGTTACAAATTGGAAAAAAACACTACTTCATTCCTTTAACAAACTCCTGGTAGTAGTAGATAAAAACAGATAATAAGTAAATAATTGGTCAATATGGGATAAAAATTATTGATGAAAATATACGAAAACAGATTTACCCCTTAGACCTCCCACTAATTAATTGACTGTTTATGATTGTAAAATGAGCCAATTTATTTTTGTCAGAATCTGTACTATTTTAAATGCTTGTCATATCTTAATGTTTTTGTGTAAAAACTAATAAAACAAAAAGTTTGCCCTACTTACGTTGCTATTAAATTAGAAAGGGCTGCGAGCTACGAGTGAGAGAAGCTGTTTTGTAAACCAGTTCACGGTCGTCAGGGTTGTGTGCAAACAATTAAGCAATTACAGGTTCAGATGGAGCCAATGGAAAAAGTTATCGTTAGTGTTACACCGCATCGCTTGAGGGGGAGTGTAGAGGCCCCCTGTACCTGAGTGGCGGGCCTTGGAATAACTGGCCGGTGGGCCTCGTGATGAGGTCACAATATATCCAACTGGCCGGCAGGCCTCGCAATGAACTCACATCCACAATGAGTGCCAAGCCCTGGAGTCGTGCGGGCCTTGTGATGAGCGCCTATGTCATCACTCAATGTTAAAGTCGAGCCCTTCGGTGCTCATTGCGCATGCACAAGCCCGTAATTTTTAACATTGCATAATGACAACTGCAATTATGACAACTATAATAGTTGATTATCAGCCATATTACATTTCAGCCTCGTAAATCCAACGTGAAGCACATAAAGGCTGCGGGGTCGAAGTTTGCTCTACTTACGTTGCTATTAAATTAGAAAGGGCTGTGAGCTACGAGCAAAAGAGGCTATTTCGTAAACCAGTTCACAGCCGTTGGGGTTGCATGCTCAAATGCAAATAATTAGGCAATTACGTAGTTACGGGTTTTCGATGGAGCCAATGGAAAAAGGGATCGTTAGAGTTACGTCACTGAAAGAGGGGTAGATTTCAAAGTCCTACGTGTTTCAATTACAGTTTGCGTTCGGACCCACAGTCCAGTTATAATGCAATATTAATAAAGCAATAAATAGGATATTCTATCACATGTGAGTTGCAGTATATGTCGTAACACATTGATTGCAGGGATCGATATAACACAAAATATGAACATGAAATAGTATTTTTTGGGGTCGATTTGCGGGCTTGGTATTGTTGTGCTATTAATTATAAGACCTAACATCACTTTCCCTTATAATAAATGTACAGTAGTTTGTTTTTAGATGATTATGAAGTGCTATGTATTGGACTTTACCCCTGCTTGCGGGTGCTCTCAAGCACACGTAGGCCTCTGGGCTCCGTTTGCATGTACGTGCTTGCTCGCGAGTGACCACATTGAAATTTAAAAGCTTAATTGAACAAGTAGAGTGCATGACAGATCAAAGGATTTACATGCGTGAAGTTCAACGTTGCTCAGCAGGTAGCCATTTTTGGGCCGTTCTGTTTACATGCAAGTCCACTGCAACGTTATAGGGCTAATTTAATATCCGTAACACGTAAAAATTGGCGTTACGGGCTACGTTCTAAGATGTAGCCCTAATTTAATGAGGCTGTATGTTTATTGAGATGATACAAGTAATCGAATGAAAACATTTATATAAAATAAAAAAGACTTAAGAGCCTACTAAAGCCAAGTCCACTGATAATAAATGTGGGGCTGTTTTGCTGCTCTGTCTGTTCTGAAATACATTCTCTATATATAAAGTCATTGTTTATAATACAGTTTGTGATGAGCCATTACAAAATAAATGTAAAATAAGATTTTTCTCCATGATGTAATGCTCGCCCCCATGAACTTTCAGCTATCAAACATACTTTGCAGTTACAACATTTTTCAGATACACAAGAGAAGAAAAATATGATTATCTACAATCTGATGTCACTTCTTATCTGATTCTTGGTGCCTTCAATGAAAAACAACCTTTAAAGTCCTCATATAACTTCCTGCTTCTTGTCCATTTGTGTTCTTTAAAGGACCACAGAAAAGGTCCACATTATGGTGGGGATGAGACTTTTATTTATAGATATGGACATTTGCAACTGCTTGTGGTAAATATTAGAGTTAGCGTTAGATAATTGGCCTTGATAACTGCAATTTTTAGATAGAAATTACTTTTCAAGATCCTCATACCTTTCCAGGTTTCTTAACCAGTGGTGGAGCTAATTAATAGAGGGCCTCATAAGAGTAGAGGACCCAAAGAGTGATGATTATATGCCCCGTCCCATAATAAATAAAGAGTTTTCCTTTTTTTCAGGCTGCTGCCATTAGCAGAAAGTTCCCATCCTTCTGTAGGACCCAGTGTGTAAGTTTGTCTGATTGGGTGTCTCATACCAAATAATTTTATTGAGGAATTCTGTATATTTGCAATTCAAAGTACATTTGCTTGTGGGAGCTCCATCTCAGAGGAGCCTATGTAGGCTGAACATTCTAGCTAATGAGCTATGCCGAGTTGTGTCCTAGCCAATCAGCTGTCAGAATTATGTCCATTGCTTTGTCTCAGTCAGAAACAGATACATATGTGTCAGAATCCATAGTGAAGATAATAGCTGCCCTGGTCCAGTACAACTGGTGAAGTGGATGTTATGATACCTTGCATATGAAACACTGTCAATGACTGTATTAGCAAATTATACAAAACCCAGAAGACCCACAGACTGTTCCAGAATGTTATCAGTTCAAGTTTAAAAATACATCTATTGAACCTGCTATGAATTTCAACAGTAATAAAAGCAGTACCTGGTTCTTTTTTATATGCTGATCTTGTGTTCATATTTTTAAATGCTGTATTAATGCAAGGGGATTTTAGAGACATCAGCTGCCTTTGTGAATGGATCAAAATAACTTGGTGGATCTGCTGGATGGGTTTGGCATCAATGGATGGTATTCCTGGGACTCCAACACGGATGTGAGCTATCAAAATGGCTGGAGGTACTGGGCCTATAGAATGGAGGGTGATCCTGTATAATCAGTGCTGCCAAAAATTGGGATGGAAACCAGGGTTCAAGGATGCTGCATTGTTCAAAACCTTAACCCAGGAAGAGTTAGACCTTTGGACTCTTATTTACTTTGTAAGGTCTGCTCTGACTAAAGTGTGAGTATGCACTTGCCTAAATGAATTAATATATATATATATATATATATATATATATATATATATATATATATATATGGAATACGATATCTGGAAGATGTATATTTCAGAATCCATAGTGAAGAGAATAGCTGACCTGGTTCTGTACAACTAGTGAAGTTAATGTTATGATACCTTGCCTATGAAACATTGTCAATGACTGTTATAGTAATTTACAGGGAGTACAGAATTATTAGGCAAATGAGTATTTTGACCACATCATCCTCTTTATGCATGTTGTCTTACTCCAAGCTGTATAGGCTCGAAAGCCTACTACCAATTAAGCATATTAGGTGATGTGCATCTCTGTAATGAGAAGGGGTGTGGTCTAATGACATCAACACCCTATATCAGGTGTGCATAATTATTAGGCAACTTCCTTTCCTTTGGCAAAATGGGTCAAAAGAAGGACTTGACAGGCTCAGAAAAGTCAAAAATAGTGAGATATCTTGCAGAGGGATGCAGCACTCTTAAAATTGCAAAGCTTCTGAAGCGTGATCATTGAACAATCAAGCGTTTCATTCAAAACAGTCAACAGGGTCGCAAGAAGCGTGTGGAAAAACCAAGGCGCAAAATAACTGCCCATGAACTGAGAAAAGTCAAGCGTGCAGCTGCCACGATGCCACTTGCCACCAGTTTGGCCATATTTCAGATCTGCAACATCACTGGAGTGCCCAAAAGCACAAGGTGTGCAATACTCAGAGACATGGCCAAGGTAAGAAAGGCTGAAAGACGACCACCACTGAACAAGACACACAAGCTGAAACGTCAAGACTGGGCCAAGAAATATCTCAAGACTGATTTTTCTAAGGTTTTATGGACTGATGAAATGAGAGTGAGTCTTGATGGGCCAGATGGATGGGCCCGTGGCTGGATTGGTAAAGGGCAGAGAGCTCCAGTCCGACTCAGATGCCAGCAAGGTGGAGGTGGAGTACTGGTTTGGGCTGGTATCATCAAAGATGAGCTTGTGGGGCCTTTTCGGGTTGAGAATGGAGTCAAGCTCAACTCCCAGTCCTACTGCCAGTTCCTTGAAGACACCTTCTTCAAGCAGTGGTACAGGAAGAAGTCTGCATCCTTCAAGAAAAACATGATTTTCATGCAGGACAATGCTCCATCACACGCGTCCAAGTACTCCACAGTGTGGCTGGCAAGAAAGGGTATAAAAGAAGAAAATCTAATGACATGGCCTCCTTGTTCACCTGATCTGAACCCCATTGAGAACCTGTGGTCCATCATCAAATGTGAGATTTACAAGGAGGGAAAACAGTACACCTCTCTGAACAGTGTCTGGGAGGCTGTGGTTGCTGCTGCACGCAATGTTGATGGTGAACAGATCAAAACACTGACAGAATCCATGGATGGCAGGCTTTTGAGTGTCCTTGCAAAGAAAGGTGGCTATATTGGTCACTGATTTGTTTTTGTTTTGTTTTTGAATGTCAGAAATGTATATTTGTGAATGTTGAGATGTTATATTGGTTTCACTGGTAAAAATAAATAATTGAAATGGGTATATATTTGTTTTTTGTTAAGTTGCCTAATAATTACGCACAGTAATAGTCACCTGCACACACAGATATCCCCCTAAAAAAGCTAAAACTAAAAACAAACTAAAAACTACTTCCAAAAATATTCAGCTTTGATATTAATGAGTTTTTTGGGTTCATTGAGAACATGGTTGTTGTTCAATAATAAAATGAATCCTCAAAAATACAACTTGCCTAATAATTCTGCACTCCCTGTATAAGAAACCCAGAAGACTCACAAACTGTTACAGAAGTTTTAGAGAAATTAAAGTAATTTTACAGTAATAAAAGCAGTTCCTGATTCTTTTTTATATGCTGAGCCTAAATGCTGTATTAATGCAAGGGGATTTTAGAGACATCAGATGCCTTGGTGAAAGATCTGCTGGGTAGGTTTGGTCATAACAACCTTATCAAGCCTGAATGAAGAAAGCAGATCTCACCATGTTTTTTCTCAAAAACAATTTGCAAACTTTAAGATAGGTTTATCAATGTTTAGTTTGGGATTTTTAATGCAAAAAAAAAAATGTTTTCATACACTACTGATTCTCCTCTATCTGATGCATTTATAAACCACGAAACTTCCATATACCTTTAAATTAAATTAAATTAAAATAAAGCCTTAATTGTATCCTCTTTCTTAAGTAATCAATACAGAAGTGAAGCCCCATTTACTCCATCAAGCTGCGTTTAATAATTTACATTAAACAGTGATTTTATTAAAAACAAAAAAACATTTTGTTACATATTAGAACTGATCAATTTCTGAATCTGAGCCTATAGTGGGCACATTTATGAAATTATGCTCCATCATAAGGAATGTGACAGTCCCTGGATTGGAGGTGTGATGGTGCACATCACCAGGTTTCAGGAGGCTCTCCCCATGGACCATGCACTCAAATAAACTGATTCTTACAGATGTGTAAGAAATTACAAATGTTAAAAAATAGGAATGATAAATGACAAGAAAAACACAGTTTTTAACTTGAAGTTTCCTTCATCCCCAGCAGTTTAATTACCCTGCAGTCAGGTAAATGCTGACACTTGCTTGGAGCCTGAGGATAATCTGGCACCCACTACCTCTGTGCTCCGGACATGTACACACACAAGGATTATCCTTAATAAACCAGGAACTCCACAGTGACTGATGTGACAGATTCATTAGCACCTCGGGCGTGAAGATAAGGAAATGTGAACAAAATGATTTTATGTAATTTGTTTTGAATAATACATAAACTGTTTATTTTGGAAAAAATGTCTGACTCGCTGTTTTTTCTGCTTCTCTGTCATGTGAAAACCTGACATTTTAATTTAAAGGAATATAACAAATGCCCCAGAAGAACATGCCCAAGTGGATAAAGAAGCCATTATTATTTATTAAATGGTATTGTGGCTTATCCCCTCACATTATAAGTAGATTGTAAGTTCTTCAGGACAACAACTATTTAGCCTAGTATTGGTCTTTATGTTAAATGCACTTATCATGTCATGTATTTTATAAAGTTCATATCCTGCTCATACAGTATATAAAGTATTTACAATCTGCTCATACTGTATATAAAGGGTTATATATACTGATCATACTGTAAATTAAGGGATATATACTGCTCATACTGTATATAAAGAGTTATTTATAAATGGTATACATACTGCACCCTTTTCTAATTACAAAAGTGTTTTCATCTTCCCCTGCCTACCCCTCTTCCCGGCCCTAAAGTTTCCCCATATAGTATTGGCTGAGAGGGCTTATAGTGATGCAACGCTGAGGGAATTAAAGATACAAGAGGGGATGACAGGAGATACAAGACGTGAATGATAAGATATACAAGAGAGGAATGATATGAGATGCGAGAGGTGAATGACAGAAGATACAAGAAGGGATGATAAGAGATACAAGAAGGGAATGATAAGAGATAAAAGAGGGGAATGACAGAAGATACAAGAAGGGAATGATAAGAGATACAAGAAGGAAATGATAAGACATAAAAGAGGGGAATGACAGAAGATACAAGAAGGGATGATAAGAGATACAAGAAGGGAATGATAAGAGATAAAAGAGGGGAATGACAGAAGATACAAGAAGGGAATGATAAGAGATACAAGAAGGAAATGATAAGACATAAAAGAGGGGAATGACAGAAGATACAAGAAGGGATGATAGGAGATACAAGAGGGGAATGACAGGAGATACAAAAAGGGAATTATAAAATATGCAAGGAGGGAATGATAGGAGATGATAAGAGGGAAATGACAGGAGATACAAGAAGGGATTTATAAGAGATACAAGAGGGGAATGATAATACAAGAGATGAATGACAGGAGATACAAGAGGGACAACATGTTATTGTGAGAAGATATAACAGGAATATCAAGGGAATGATAGGAGATACAAGAAGGGAATGATAGGAGAAACAAGAATGCAATGATAGGAGAAACAACAAGGGAATGATCGAAGATGCAAGAAAGGAATGATAGGAAATACAAAAGAGGAATGACAGGAGATACAAGAAGGGAATGATAGGAGATACAAGAGAGGAATGATATGAGATGCAAGAAGGGAATGATAAGAGATACAAGAGGGGAATGATAGGAGATACAAGAAGGAATTACAGGAGATACAAGAAGGGAATGATAGGAGATACAATAGAGGAATGATAGGAAATACAAAAGAGGAATGACAGGAGATACAAGAAGGGAATGATAGGAGATACAAAAGAGGAATGATATGAGATGCAAGAAGGGAATGATAAGAGATACAAGAGGGGAATGATAGTAGATACAAGAGAGCAATTACAGAAGATACAAGAAGGGACTGATAGGAGATACAAGAGAGGAATGATAGGAAATACAAAAGAGGAATGACAGGAGATACAAGAGAGGAATGATACAAGATGCAAGAAGGGAATGATAGGAGATACAAGAGGGGATTGATAGGAGATACAAGAAGGAATTACAGGAGATACAAGAAGGGAATGATAGGAGATACAATAGGGGATTGATAGGAGATACAAGAGAGGAATGACAGGAGATACTAGAAGGGAATGATAGGAGATACAAGAGAGGAATGATGCGAGATGCAAGAAGGGAATGATAAGAGATACAAGAAGGGAATGATAAGAGATACAAGAAGGGATTGACAGGAGATAGAAAATGGGGATGATGGGAGATACAAGAGAGGAATGACAGGAGATACAAGAAGGGAATGATAGGAGATACAAGAGAGGAATGATAGGAGATACAAGAAGGGAATGATAGGAGATACAAGAGAGGAATGACAGGAGATACTACATGGAATGATAGGTGATACAAGAGAGGAATGACAGGAGATACAAAATTGAATGATAGGTGATACAAGAGAGGAATGATACGAGATGCAAGAAGGGAATGATAAGAGATACAAGAGGGGAATGATAAGAGATACAAGAGGGGAATGACAGAAGATACAAGAAGGGAATGATAGGAGATAGAGGGGAGTTATAGGAGATGCAAGAAGGGAATGATAGGAGATATAAGTAGGGAATGACAGGAGATACAAGAAGGGAATGATAGGAGATACAAGAGAGGAATGATAGGAGATACAAGAGAGGAATGATAGGAGATACAAGAAGGGAATGATAGGAGATAGAGGGGAGTGGTAGGAGATGCAAGAAGGGAATGATAGGAGATATAAGTAGGGAATGACAGGAGATACAAGAAGGGAATGATAGGAGATACAAGAGAGGAATGATAGGAGATGGCCCCAAACACACTGCTAAAGCAACACTTGAGTGGTTTAAGGGGAAACATGCAAATGTTTTGTCATGGCCTAGTCAAGCCCAGACCTCAATCCAATACACAATCTGTGGTCAGACTTAAAGATTGCCGTTCACAAGCGCAAACCATCCAACTTGAAGGAGCTGGAGCAGATTTCCAAGGAGGAATGGGCCAAAATCCCAGTGGTAAAATGTGGCAAGCTCATAGAGACTTATCGAAAGCGACTTGGAGCTGTGATTGCTGCAAAAGGTGGTTCTACAAAGTATTGACTTTAGGGGGATGAATAGTTATGCACATTGACATTTTCTGTTATTTTGTCCTATTTGTTGTTTGCACACACAAAAAAAAACATATTCAAGTTGTGGGCATGTTCTGTAAATGTAATGAGGCAAATCCTCAAACATTCCATGTTGATTCCAGGTTGTGAGGCAACAAAACACGAAAAATGCCAAGAGGGTGTACTTTTTAAAAAACAATTATATATCTGGAGTGCTTATAATTGCCTGACAGGGATTGGACCCTCAAAACCCTACAATATTTAAAGCAGTTTGTTAGATTCTGATATGTGCTACATTTATCATTTTAGACTGCTTTTATTTATGAATATATTGATGATTATGTCTTTATGTTTTGCATCTATTATTGTTTATTTGTAATGCCTGTGCCAAGTAAACATATATAATATGGATATAAGTAGGGAATGACAGGAGATACAAGAAGGGAATGATAGGAGATGTAAGAGTTGAATGATAGGAGATGCAAGAAGGGAATGATAGGGGATATAAGTAGGGAATAACAGGAGATACAAGAGAGGAATGATAGGAGATGTAAGAGGTGAATGAAAGGAGATACAAGAAGGAAAGCATGTTATTATGAGGAGATACAACAGAAATATCATGGGAATGATAGGAGATACAAGAAGGGAATGATAGGAGAAACAAGAAGGCAATGATAGGAGAAACAACAAGGGAATGTTGCGCTCATCGCCCGCGAGCCTCATGTACCGAGGCGAGCCGTTAACTCAGAGTACTGAGGCGAGGATTGCTTGCAAGCCTCTAAAACGTGCACCACTTGCCTGTGAGCCTTGCGAAGCAAGACAAGCCGTTAAAACACTAAAACGCGCAGCAAAGGCGATGACTGCCAAAGCCGCTCACTGCTAGGCGAGCAATGGAGGTAATGAAACACACAGGACTTAGCCTCCAAACACTTACAAAACACGGGATCGCCTTAGGCTGCAAGCAGTTGACTAACGCGGGACTAAAAAAAAAATATTACGAGATGCGGCACTTAGAAAAAAAAATTACGACATAGGAAAAATACGAAGTTAACAATTTACCCGCTCAAAGCAAAAAACACGAAAAACACAAAAAAATACAAATACAACAAAAACATCACACACAGCACGGGAGAACAGCCAGGATGTCTGGAAGTGAGGTGGAACGCAAATTTAAGTTGAATTTAAGCTGTTTCTTAAGCGAAAGAAAAATGGCGGACGAATAAAATGAAAACTAGGCTACCCGACCCCGTACCGCGCAAAACACAGCCAGTGGCGAAGCTGGTAGAAAAATACTAATAGTAAGGACGCAAAATGCTTGCGCTACTCGTAAAACATAGACTAACGCCACCATTTTACAACACTAACTTACACATTTAAACATTAAAAGCCTTATTTAATTGCGATTCGGTAAATTTAAAAGGGCTCTATTGAAGCACACAGCATATTTTATTTACAGAAGTTTTTAGTTAGTGAAGACCTTGCTTTTGGATAGAAGTTCACTAACTAAACACTTCTGTAAAAAAAAATATGCTGTGTGCTTCAATAGAGCCCTTTAAATTTACTGAATCGCAATTTAATAAGGCTATAAGATTCTGAAATGGCAGATTTCCCGCCAAAACCAACGGTTTTGTCTTGCGCACGCAGCCTTTATATAGGGCACACTTGCCACAGAACTGATACTTTCTCCTCAGGTGATGACGGTCTGAGTGGAAATTTTCTGCTGCCGGAAAATCCAAAGAGATTGTAAGCTCTTCAGGATACTGATTGCTGAATATTACATTTAAATAGGTAAAGTATATTCATTTATATTATTAATCATTAATAAATAATGAATACATTATTATTTTATTCTTTAAAAAAGTATATATTATTAGCTACAAAAATTGAGCAACAACTTTATAATTTACACTTGCTTTAGTTTATCAATTCTTTCATGCTTAGCTGTTTGTAATATATTAATTCATTCAATAATTAATTAGTAATGTGCATTGTTTATTAATTATCACATATTATAATTGTCTAACTGCGATTCGTCGTCACGCTTCAGACGAATCGCAGTTTGAAAATGATAAACTGCTGCGCATTGCGCAGAGCGCAGCGCGAGCCGCGCTTGCGCAGAGCGCGATCCGCGCATGCGCAGAGCGCGAGCCACGCATGCGCAGAGCGCAGTGCAAGCCGCGCTCTGTGCATTGCGCAGAGCGTGGCGCGAGCCGAGCTTGCGCAGAGCGCGGCGCAAGCTGCGCATGCGCAGAGCGCGGCCCGAGACGAGAGCAGATGAAAGAGTGGGGAAGAGTGGGGAAGAGGGGGGGTAGAGGCACAGAGGGAGAATGGGGAAGAGGGGAGGGAGAGTGGGGAAGAGGGGGGGGGAGAGTGGGGAAGAGGGGGGGGGAGAGGCACAGAGGGAGAGTGGGGAAGAGGGAGAGTGGGGAAGAGGGGGGGGGAGAGGCACGGCACAGAGGGAGAGTGGGGAAGAGGCACATAGGGAGAGTGGGGAAGAGACACAGAGGGAGGGGGGAGAGACACAGAGGGATAGGTGGGAAAGAGACACAAGGGAGGTAGAGGAGGGGGAAAAGACACACGGGAGGGAGAACAGGGGGAAGATACACATGGGTGGGAATTGGGGGGGGGAGAGAGGGGAACAGACACAGGGGGAAGGGGGAAAGAGACACAGGCCAGGGGGGAACAGGCACAGAGGGAGAGGGGGGAAGAGGCACAGAGGGAGAGGGGGGAAGAGACACAGGGGGGAGAGATACAGAGGGTGAGGGAGGAAGAGACACAGAGGGAAAGGGGGGAAGAGGTACAGAGAGAGGGGGAAAGAGGCACAAAGGGGGGGAACAGAGGAAGGGGTGAAGAGACACAGTGGCGAGACACACAGAGAGAGGCGGAGGAAGAGGCACCGAGGGAGAGGGTGGGAGACACAGAGTGGGTAGAGACACAGAGGGTGAGGGGGAAGAGACAGGGAGGAAGAGGCACAGAAAGAGGAGGGGGAAGAGACACAGGGGAGTGAGAGGAGGGGGAAGAGACACAGGGGAGAGAGTGCAGGGGGGAAGATACACAAGGGAGGGAAATGGAGACACGAGGAAGGCCGGAACAGACACAGGGGGAGGGGGAAAGAGACACAGGCCAGGGGGGAACAGACACAGGGGAGGGTTGGGGGAGACACAGGGGGGGGAAGAGATGCATGGGAGGGAGAAGGGGGAAAGAGACACAGGGGAGGGGTTTAGAGACACGGCAGGGAGAGGGAGGTAAAAACACAGGGGGGCAGGAGATACAAAGGAGGTAGACGAGGTGGAAGGAGACACAAGAGAGGGAGAGGAGGGGGGAAATAAGACACGAGGGAGGAAGTAGACAGAGGGAGAGACTCGCAATGAGCTCCAAAGGGGCTCATTGCAAGGCCTGTGATGAGCGCCAAAGGCGCTCATCACAAGGCCAGTAAAGTAGAGGGGGAGAGGCTTACATTGTGTGGCAAACAGCATTGCCAGGCTTCAGTTTTTATTGCCGTCATTTTTGACGGGCAAGTCGCTAGTTAATTAATAATCATTATTAAAAAAAAAAGTATAACATTTTAAAATGCCTAAAGTGTATAAATACATTAATGCTTACCTCTTTCTAATATATTTAGACATTGATTAATTAATTATTAATGTACATTATTTTATGAATTAATTATTAGTAATCATTATGAACAACAATTATTCTATCTTTTACAATGCCTTTAGTTTATTAATATATTAATGCTTAGTTCTTTAGTATACATTTAGTCATTGATTAATTGATTATTAATATATATTCATTTATTAATTATTAATTAGTAATATTACCACAAAAAAAGGTTGACAAACAATATTTATATTTTACTATGCACTGACATATCTGTGTTGCTGCTGATTGCCTCATAGCGATGAATCAAAATATTACAAATGCTTTCCAACTTATTTGACAGTTTCATCATCTCTGTAGCTGACTTAACACAGAGAGTGTGTGACTTATGCAGCCTTTGAACAGCATAAAGATCACCTTTACAGATATATCATTTAATTATGTTCTCATGGAACCAAAAAGGATTACAGCCTTAAGTTCCATGTTTTGTTAATCTGAATCTTATGTGATGGATCAGAAGTTGGTGAAGTGAATTTAGAAAAATATATATACATAAAACTATTTTTTAGAAATAGAAAAATTTTCACGTGCGTATGTATTCACCCCCTTTGTTATGAAGCCCATACAAATGCTCTGGTGTAACCGATCACCTTCAGAAGTCACATAATTTGTGAAATGATGTCCACCTGTGTGCAATCTAAGTGTCACATTGTAAGATATGGCTTATACAGTGAACATTTTTAAAAGTGTATCTCATAAAACTATGTAGTTGTATAAATCTTTATTTATAATATATAGATTGTGTTCATCTCACCCCATCTTATGAGAAACTGTTCCCTGAGAAACTGGAGGTGTGACTGTCTATTCCATTCATACTGTAACAAAGGCTTATGCCTGAGGTTGTTTATGTGTAAACAAAAGAACAGTTGGGTGTGGTGGACTGTTACATCTATCATATAGACAGCATAATAGGGGGTCTCTTGGCCTAGAGTGACATCTGTGTGTTTGAGATTCCCATCTATGGATTTTTTATGGAGTTTGGGGGAAGGTGAGATGATTTCAGTGCGAGGGTCAGTCACATATCAAGGGGGAGTGTCCAAGAAAGATATAAAAAAAGCCCAGAGAGTTTAGTTAGTCTAAGTCTGGAAGTCTAAGTCTGGAAGTCTACGAGTGTGTGTGTGTCCATGGTGGGACCTGAGGCCTAAACACATGGACTCTGAAGATATTGCTGACCTTTGGTGTAGTATCTAGTTATAATGTGGAGAATTATTCCTATATGTATCTTTTTGTAAATATCATTTTATCCCTACTGTCTATTTGTTTGTCTAAAACCCATTGTGTAACCGTATATTGATTTATGCAAAATATATCTTTTAATTACAAACTTATTCATATGTTCGTTTATTGATTTGTCCAAAATAACTTATTATTTGTAGAAATTATACATTAATTATTTAATTATTAGTTAATTTCTTACAACATGATCTGTCATTACATATACACACCTTTTTTGAAAGGCCCCAGAGGCTGCAACACTTAAGCAAGAGGCACCACTAACCAAACACTGCCATGAAGACCAAGAAACTCTCCAAACAAGTAAGGGACAATGTTGTTGAGAAGTACAAGTCAGGGTTAGGTTATAAAACAATATCCAAATCTTTGATGATCCCCAGGAGCACTATCAAATCTATCATAACCAAATGGAAAGAACATGGCACAACAGCAAACCTGCCAAGAGATGGCCGCCCACCAAAACTCCGGGACCGGGCAAGGAGGGCATTAATCAGAGAGGCAGAACAGAGACCTAAGATAATCCTGGAGGAGCTGCAGAGTTCCACAGCAGAGACTGGAGTATCTGTACATAGGACGACAATAAGCCATATGCTCCATAGAGTTGGGCTTTATGGCAGAGTGGCCAGAAGAAAGCCATTACTTTCAGCAAAAAACAAAATGTCATGTTTTGAGTTTGTGAAAAGCCATGTGGGAGACTAATATTGAACCCAAATGTATGGAGCAAGGTGCTCTGGTCTGATGACACTAATATTGAACTTTTCGGCCATCAAAGAAAACGCTATGTCTGGCACAAACCCAACACATCACATCACCCAAAGAACACTAACCCCAAAGTGAAACATGGTGGTGGCAGCATCATGCTGTGGGGATGTTTTTCAGCAGCCAGGACTGGGAAACTGGTCAGAGTTGAGGGAAGCTGGATGGTGCTAAATACAGGGATATTCTTGAGCAAAACTTGTGCCATTCTGTGCGTGATTTGAGGCTAGGACAGATGTTTACCAGCAGGACATGGGCCCCAAACACACTGCTAAAGCAACACTTGAGTGGTTTAAGGGGAAACATGCAAATGTGTTGGCATGGCCTAGTCAAGCCCAGACCTCAATCCAATACAAAATCTGTGGTCAGACTTAAAGATTGCTGTTCACAAGCGCAAACCATCCAACTTGAAGGAACTGGAGCAGATTTCCAAGGAGGAATGGGCAAAAATCCCAGTGGTAAGATGTGGCAAGCTCATAGAGACTTATCCAAAGTGACTTGCAGCTGTGATTGCTGCAAAAGGTGGCTCTACAAAGTATTGACTTTAGGGGGGTGAATAGTTTTGCACATTGACATTTTCTGTTATTTTGTCCTATTTGTTGTTTTCTTTACAATACAAAAAAAAAAACATATTCAAAGTTGTGGGCATGTTCTGTAAATTTAATGATGCAAATACTCAAACATTTTCCACAAAGATTCTGATATGTACTACATTTATCATTTTAGACTGCTTTCATTTATGAATATATTTGTGATTATGCATTTATGTTTTGCATCTATTATCGTCTATTTGTATTGCCTGTGCCAAGTAAACATCATAGTTTCTTTTTTTTTTTTTTTATTTATTTTATTTATCAAATAAGTTAATACAAACTTTACATAAAATATTTTCAACAAATCCATTACGTTGACAATACATTACATTAAATAAATGACCATTCTACCTCATTCATTCCTCATTCAAACATTACAGCATTTAAAATTAAATTAATTGTTCCCTGTTTTTGATCCCATAATTTCCATTTTTGTGGGTCGACCGTAGTTAGACCTCTTTGTTCGTAACTTTTCTCCAGTTCCCGAATATGTTTAACTTTCCAAACGATGTCCGCAAAGAGTGGGGCAGTCTTCTCTTTCCAGTTAGTGTTTAAAATATTTTTTGCTATTGAGAAGATTAAGATGGCAAAAGCTTTTTTCTCAATGGTGACATCGCTCGGAAAGATGTGTAACAAGCTACATTCTCCCTTAAAAGGAAATTGATTTTCTACAATTTTAAATGCTAGTTCATGGCAGCTTTTCCAAAAAAGATTTAGTTTAGGGCATTCCCATAAAATGTGCAATAAATCGGCCGAATTACCACACTCCCTCCAACACTTTCTGTCCAAAGGTGAGTGGGAAATCTGTGCAATTTTGACAGGTGTAATGTACCAATTATTAATTATTTTAAAGAACATCTCTCTGTATGAAATTTGTTTAATAAATCTATTTGTCAATTTTAAAGCTGTGTCCCAGTTTTTTACTTCTATTTCTAGCTTTAAGTTCAGCTCCCATTGTTTCATACCTTTAGTTTTAAGCTGCTCGCCAAAGGATCTTGTGATATTAAAACATTTGGATATTAAGTGTTTTTTTTCAAATTTCAGTAGAATTTTTTCCATAGGGATTAAATCTTTACTACTTTGTGTATATATGTTAAGTTCACCACAGGCGGCTCTGTAAGCTTCATACGTTAGCCATCCTTCTACTGCGATGTTATATATATTTTTTTTAATTTGGTCAAAGGATGCTATTGCGCCTTCAATCAAAGTATCTCTAATGCATACTAGGCCCTTACTATTCCAGTCTTTAATGATACCTTCCATGTTTGGATGTAACAGTGATTTCACTGGGGTAATTAAGCTACCCCTAGGAATCAGCCTGTTTTTATTATTAATCTGTCTCCAATTTTTTTACATTTCTTTCACCACAAATGATCCTACCGCAAGATCCTTATAAGCAGGGTTTTCCCCAAAAACTAGAGCTGAAAGCTGACAATTTAAAATTAATGCTTTTTCTATATGCATCCATGGAAGTATATCTGCTGTTTCCAGCCATTTCAATGCATGTACTATGCAGTTGGCTTCTTGATAGGGTTGCAATAAAGGGTAGGAAATTCCACCTTTTAAGACACTCCTAATCATAGTTGTTTTTTTCAGCCTTTGTTTTTAGAATGGTGTACAAATAAATCAATTGCATGTTGCAATTTCTTTAACCAGTGCCTAGGGATCTTAAAAGGGATACACCTTAGCATATAATTGATTCTTGGGAGAAGCATCATTTTTACCACAGCAATTTTGCCAGAAAAAGAGAATCTATCTTTTCTCCAGTTTCCTATGATGTTTTGGAACTTAAAATATAAATCCTTATAATTCCTATCCACCATTTCTTGTAAATTTCCCAGAAAGGTAATTCCAAGGTGTTTATATGTTTTTGAGTTCAAATCAAAGGAGTAAGTAAAGTTCATTTGAGACAACAGACTTGCTGAAAAATTGAAAAAAAGTGTTTCTGATTTTTTATAATTTAATTTGTAATAAGAAACTTTACTAAAAGTTTGAATTGCATTTAACAAGTGATACAGTGATTCTCCAGGACAGGTAAGTGACAAAACCATCATTTGCTTATAGACTAATTTTATGCTCCCTCTCCCCCACCTTGATCCCATAAATTTCTGGGCATCATCTAATAGTTTCCGCCAAAGGTTCCATCATCAGTGCGAACAAAGTGGGGGAGAGGGGGCAACCCTGTCTAGTACCGTTTGATATTCTGAAGGGGTTTACCCTACATCCAAGACCTGTTATCTCAGCTGAGGGGTATTTGTACAGGGCCCCCACCGCCACGGCCCCAAATTTCCCAAAGCCAAATTTAGACAACGTTAAACGCATGTACTCCCACCCTACTCTGTCAAAAGCTTTTTCAGCATCTAAAGACAAGAATAGGATAGGAGCACCTTTGATCCTCGCAATTTCACTTAAATTCATAAGCTTCCTAATGTTCTCTGATCCTTGTCTACCGGCCACAAATCCCATCTGTTCTATTGCAATTCATTTCTCTATAAATTTCTGAATTCTAAGAGCCAGACTCTTCGCATACAGTTTGGTGTCAGCGTTTAGTAATGAAATGGGTCTGTAGTTGGCGCAAGACTGGGGATCTAGATTGGCCTTAGGAATCATTATAAATGATACTTTTGTCATTTCCTTTGGCATAATTCCTGTTGTCTTAATTTCGTTAAACATTTCTGTTAAATGGGGACACAGAATTTGACAAAATGCTTTGTAAAAAAGATTGGTATATCCATCAGGCCCTGGCGTAGTATATGGTTTCAGTTTTTTTATTACTTGAAGGACTTCCTGCATTGTAATTGGGTTATTCAGTTCTGCTCAGTCATCTTCTGATAATTTAGGCAGTTGAATACCATCTAAGAAGGATTGGATTTCTTGTACTAATGGTTTACAGAAGGAAGGATTGTTTTCCAGGTTGTATAAATCCTGATAATAGTTAAAAAAGGCTTGACCAATTTCTTGGGGGGAGGAAATAAATCTTCCTTTATTTTTTAGAACTGTTATTCTTTTCCTTTCTTTTTTCTTTTTAGCTTGTGTGGCCAGTAATTTACTGCTTCTATTATTTTGATGGTGGTATATCTGTTGATAACGCCATATTTCACAATCTGACCTTTGTTGGTTAATCATATTTATTCTATTTCGTATTAGTTTAATCTCCGCCATAGTTTGTTGTTGCGGGTCCACAAAAAATTTGGATTCCAATTTGTTTAAATCTATATATAATTTTTTTAATGGGGCTCCTCTCTGTTTTATCAATTGAGATTTAAGTTTAATGATCAAACCTCTAGTGAAAGCTTTTTGTGTATTCCAAATCGTGCAATAAGAAGGGACAGTGTTAATATTTGTGTCAAAAAAAATGGGAAATTTCCTTACTTAATATTTCTTTATTTTTATCCATTTTTATTATAGTGTCATCTAATCTACATTGTGGTCTATCTAATTTTACTTTATTTATTTCAACTGTTAGTGTAGTGTGAGCGTGATCAGAAATAATAATCTTACCTATTTCTGTGTGAGAAATCTTATCAATTATTTGGGGATTTACTAGTATTAAATCTATTCGTAAATACATATTTTGTGGGTTTGAATAAAAATAAAAATCTTTTTGATTTGGGTGTTGAACTCGCCAGGCATCGAATAAGTTGTTTTTAATAATCCATTCAGTAAATATCTGCGCCACTTTGCTTACTCTTTTTAGGTTTTTATCCACCAATTTGGTGGATCTATCTAGATTTATGTTTGAAACCATATTAAAGTCCCCTGCCATAATAAGTGGACCCTGTACTAACTTCTTAATTAACTTACCTATTTGTTTTAAAAATTTCCCTTGCTTTTCATTAGAGGCATAAATATTAATCAATGTGAGTTTTTGATTATTGATGTGGCCATTCCATAAGATGTAACGTCCGTCTGGGTCTATAATTGAAATTACTTCCACTATTTCTAAGTCATTAGAAAAAAAAATTGATACTCCTCTCTGTTTTTTCCCCTACCTATTGAGTGATGTCTAAATTCAAAACCACCTATCGCAAACCCTGGGATCTTATCTTTCCCCCAATGTGTTTCTTGGAGAAATATCAGGTCTGCATTCTCTTTTTTGCAATGTCTATAGACCGTTTTCCTTTTACTAGGTGAATTTAAGCCCTTAACATTCCAACTTAGTACTTTCAAAGACATTTAATATAGGAGAATTTGTTCGCTTTACCATTCTTTATCGAATAGTTAATTGGGAGTACTTTTTTTGCTGTAAATTTCTTAAACACAATTCCAAAAAACACAAATCCTAAACCTTTCTTACTAACATTCATACTTACATTTATACTATTAGAACAGGAGGGGCTGTAATCCAGGGATTGAGCCGTTGTTCAGAAATGGTTAGCGGTACTGTGTGGAGATGACGCAAACCTTTACCTTAACTATTACCATACTATTTACTATGTTCCCTTTCTGCCCTCTATTTATATAGAATTAGAAATATCTCTTTCTTTTCCACCTTTCTCTCTTCCCTTCTCTCCTCTCTCCTTCCTTTCCCGTATCCTTTCCTTATTCTACTTTTTAGAGGACTATGAGAGATTAATCTAGACTCGTCTATCTATTAATGCTGTCTTTACTTAAGCTGTTCCTTGTTGGAAGTTAATATAGACAGACATTGACTTTTTTTTTTCAGCAACTGTACAATAGACAGTACAGGTAAACATGTAAAGTAATGTTCTGCTTTTCCTATATTTTCTTCGGAATTCATTTCTTCTGCCACTCTGGTGTTGGAGCTTTCAATGTAGTCTCAGAGTCTTTCAGATTTTGTAGATTAATCTTTAAACTGTTTAAAAAGGTTTCTCCCTCTGCAGTAGAGTTGATCTTATGCCAGACAGATCCTTGTAAAACCAGCAAACCCACTGGAAAAGTCCACTTATAAATAAGATTAATCTTCCTCAGTTCTTGTGTTATGGGACTAAATTCCCTTCTTCTACTAATTGTAGCTTTCGAAAAATCTGAAAATATGATTTTTTTTCATATGGAGCTTCAAATATCTTTTTTATGTAACTTGCTTTAGAGATTGCTTCCTTTGTTGGTAAATGGTGGATTTTCACAATCACATCTCTGGAACTTTTATTGTGTAAGTGTATTGGTAAGGGGATTCGATGCACTGTATCAAATTTCTGATCCAGTTGTGAGAAGGAAGAAGTAATGTTAGTAAACAGGTCATTAGGATATGTTAAGAGATCTTCTTTTTTTATGGCCTCTGGAATTCCTCTTATACGGAGATTATTTTTCCGTGATTTATCTTCCATCCTGTTTATTTGATCATTCAAAACTGTAATTTGAGTAGCCATTTTTGAGGATTGCTCCAATAGCATATTATGATCCATAATTAATTTGTCAAATTTACCTTCCAAGTCTGCAGATCTTTTATTCACTTCATTTATTGATTTGGCGTTTTCCATGATTTGGACCTTAATCTCTGCAAGAAATTCTAATTGGAAGTTCTTCAAGATCTCTTTCATTTTATCTGTAGTGAGAAGATTCTCATTTTGACACTCAGGTTCTCTATTTGGTGAGTTTATAGAGGGGAGAGGATTACTTTGATCTAACACTTCTTTCGTAGTTTGTTTTTGCACCACATTAGCTGAGCTTTTCGGCGTAAAAAAGGATGATGATTCTGAGGTTAAACTTTTCCTCACTTTAGTTTTATTTTTCGTGGCCATTTTGTTTTACTTATAGTATGCTCTGATTTCCCGTTTTTCCTCTTTTCTTTTATAACCTTGTAGACTTAGACTATAGAGTTTAATCCTGCTTCTCTTTTTCTTTCCTTTCCCTTCTTATTTGCACCACCAATTAGTCCTACTATTGAGGGTATCATTCAGGTGTTTAATTGACAGTCAAGGGAAATTGATACCCCTTCAAAAAGTTACTTCTAACAGTCCGTTGTTAACCCCTACAAGTAATTTTCTTAACTGTGTGAAAGTCTTTCAGATTCCTCCTTTAAGATGAGATAAATCTTTCCTATATACTTTCTTTTTAGATGTTTGAGGGTTTGCAGACTCCTTTAGAAGTAATACTGCATGTTACAGTGTGTCTTTTTGTGCCCCTCTGCAGCTGTTATTTGGTGTAATGTTCTTTGTGGGGTGTAGCCCAATACCCAAATCACTTGGCATGTAATTTTACTAATGCCAGTTTGGGTTTTATTTGTAAAGATAAAGGGAAGTAAAGTTTTACTTATCTTTCTTGCTGCTTGTGTTCTGTTTCCCAACAGGCTTGAGACTGGCTCCACGTTGTCTGGCTCCACGGTGTCTGCTTGATCTGTGCTCCGGTGTGCCCCTGCTTATTTTATATAGCTCTACCTTCCAGAGCTGCACATTCTCCTCTGGGTCGTAGCCCTCTGCAGTGGGTCCCGCTACTGCGGCGTCCTCCGCTCCTTTGCTCGTCCACCGGCTGTGCCGGGTTTCTCCTTGCCCGGCGTCCTCCATGGCTCCTTGTTGCTACCTCCGTCTGGCTACCTCCGTTGGGCCTGTCAGATTCTTATCCCTCTTGCAAGAGGCTCCAATTGGGGCCCCTTTCTTTACTTAGGAAAACATAATTACCATATATACTCGAGTATAAGCCGAGTTTTTCAGCCCTTTTTTTAAGGCTAAATATATACTCAAGTCACTCTCCCCCCATGTCTCTCTAACCCCCCGTGTCTCTCTACCCCACTGTGTCTCTCTAACCCCCCTTGTCTCTTTCCCTCCCCCCTCCTCATCCTCAACCACCCCCTCATTCTAAACCCCCCTCCTCATTCTACCCCTCTAAATACCTCCCCGGGTGCCGGCACACGGTATATGCTAATGACGTGGCGCGCATCTGACATCACGCCATTAGCATATCCCGGGTGCCGGCACCGGGTATATGCTAATGGCGTGACGTCACATGCGCGCCACGTCAAGATGCCGGAAGGAGCGGAGGCCGGAGCAGAAGCATCAGATACAAGTAAGTGAGGGGAAAGGGATTTTTCTTACATGAAAGAATGTGCCAATGTTTGGATAAAGATTGCAGAGGAAACTCCTCCTAACTCTAATATGCCCACATTTAAGTATTCCCACTTATCTGCTCCTTTAATTCCATCCTCCCCACTTGAAGATACAAAAACTCCACATTTATACCCAAAATTGATAAAACCTTATTCATATCAAACTAATGCCTTGAATATGATTAAAAGTGACACTCATGATGAATTGATACAGCTTGCCACCACTGTAAAACCATGGCCATATGCCAACACCCCTACACCTGAGTCTCAGGACTCATTATCTCATATGGTAACGGAGGACTTTCATTCTCCCGTTCAAACTAGAAACCAGAGGGCTGCAGCAGCCTCTACATCAGGTACAGCATCTAATGCATCATCTGAAAATGCAAATATAGGTACAACAGCAAGCCTTGCAATGCCCTTTATGACCGTAGGCACCCAGGTAATTCATAAACCTCCTGATGTACTGTTGTATAATGCCTTGGCTGAAGGATGCCCAAATCTTATAAAAAATCCTGCAGCTGCTGTAGCTTATCTGAAACGATGTACTAAAGGGCTTTGTCTGAATGGAACAGACTATATTTTTTTATTGGATAGATGTGCTAAAGGCTTTGACATAAATTGGAAGAATATTAAGTATTTACGTGGAAATTATGATACTCCCCCTGAGACTAATGATAACCCATGGAATGATCATACAAAGGTTGATGAAATGTGGAAAGAAATACAGAATATGTTGAATGCTATGCATTGGCAAATGCCAGATGTGTCTCCTGCACTGGTGGGAGAAGAAGTAAGGATTTTTTTAGTCAGGTTTAAGAGATGTTGGTTGAAGGAATGTGGACTGACCATGGACATGGGAGCACTTTTTGTGCAACATGCCAATCTAAGACTGTATTTGTCACAGACTGTAAGGCAATGTATTGATGATTGGCATAAAAAAGTGCACAAGAATGGATAGAGGCAGTCAGAGTTAAAGATGCTGGTGGAGTCTTTTTAGCACCTCAGAAAATGAAGACCCCCTCTACTGTTATGTACTCTAATATTAGGGGCCGGCAGAGGGATCCTTTTAATAATAACAGAAACCACTATAATAATTCACAGAATGGTCAGTGCAGGGAGCACAGACACCCCCAGGGCAATAGACATAGTTCAGGAGGTAGAGCTAATCAGCAGGGTACATGTTTTAATTGTGGTAACACAAGACACTGGCATAGGGAATGCAGGTCTCCACGGCTTGTCCAAGGGGCTCAGAATAGCCAAAATCAGTCAATTCAGTTCACAATTGCATGGGGTGGAGACCACCCTAACAATCAATCTTCCTTGGGCTTCCAGCGCCCATAGGGATGCCAGAGGATAGACCCTATCACTTGTTATCTTTCCCAGTTATCTAGGCGATGGGATGAGTTGCCACTATTATCACTTTCAATTAATGGGCAGGTATACAATTTTCTTGTCGATACTGGAGCAACTCACTCATCCCTGTCTGCTAACTTTTATAAAGGGGAAACTTTTGACGCAGGCGAATCCTCAATTGGTGTTGGAGGGGTCTTCATTCCATGTCTCATTACACCTCCCTTCATATCAAGATACTACCTAAAGAGGATAACTGCATGGAATGTTTCATTCATAAATGTTTGATCCTCCCTAAGTGTCCCGTAAATCTCTTGGGTAGGGACTTAATTTCTAAATTACAGATTAACCTCTTAGTGGACAATAAAAGAAGTATCCTAGGTGACTCACCTTACCACTTACGCCCTCCTAATGAACCTTGCTTCAATTTTTTGTCAGCCTATGAGGAGGCACCTACCTCACCTTCTATTTACCTCACTGCTTCCTCTACTGACACCTTATGCAGGGCTATTTCTCCCTCTCTCACTGGAACTGTCTCTGTCACTTCTCTGCGTAACCCTTTACCATGCTTTCCGCTAGATTTTGATCAACTATCAGATGGTGCCCCTGACATCATACAAGGTGTGTGGCTGACTCCTACTGCTGCTTATTTACTTAATCACAGACAAAAGATGTTTACTTGGCTGGTAGGTGATGGACTGTGTACACAGACTAAATACATTCCACTGGACAATCTTTCTTGTTTTATTGCCCAATCTACTCTTTTTGACCAATTGCCACCCTCTTTGCATCATTTACCCTCCACTCTGTGGTCTACTTCTCCAACTGACCCAGGATTTGTTTCCTGTACACCTTACATAGCCAAACTCTGCCCAGGTGTTTATCCAGTCTATATTAAACTGTACCCATTTTCTAGGGACAAGAAGGATGGTATTTTGCCCATTATTCAGGAGTTATTGGAAAAGTGAGTCATTGTTCCTACAACCTCCCCTTACAATACTCCCATCAATCCTGTCCCCAAACCAGGTCGGCAGACCTGGCGCCTCACACAGCACCTTAGGGCCATTAATATTTTGGTTGAGCCTTTGGCTCCCATTGTTCCAGATGTTAACTCTATTATCACTGCCATACCAGAAAATGCCACGTATTTCACTTGTTTAGACCTAAATTCTGCATTTTTTAGTATTCCAGTTGACCCTATTACTCAACCTTTATTTGCCTTCAATTTCCGGGGTCATCAGTTTACGTGGACACGCCTCCCTCAAGGCTTTTGTGCTAAAGTTTTACCCCTTGTGGTTCGAGGCATGCCTGCTTGCTTGCAGGCCGTTGCTGCTGCGGCAATGATGGTAGAATCATCCCAACCTCTAGTACTTTCACACGCACTCATTCTTCACACCACTCACTAGGTACTCACTCTCCTACAAAATTCCACCACACAGCACATGACTGCTCAGCGGAGATCTGGATATGAAGCTATCCTCACTGCAACTTCCAACCTTGTTATCAAATATGCCCCAGACCACCATGGCCCAGCCTACCTTCTATGGAAACTACTAGCTACAGGATCAGATCCTGTACTCCCACCTGAAGCACATGATTGTATAGACAACATACATACTGAGACATCTCCCCGACCTGATCTTCAGCCTACCCCACTACCTGACGGTGACATTGTTTTTGTTGATGGTTCTTGCTCCAGCCCCTCAGATGCCCAATTTCACACAGGTTTTGCAGTTGTACAACTTCCTGATACAGTACTTGCAGCTCATTCTTTGCCTTTTGTTTCGGCCCAAGCTGCAGAACTCGTTGCTCTCATTGAAGCTTGTCGCATTTTTAAGGACCGTCCTGTTACTATTTACACAGACTCTAGATATGCTTTTGGGGTTGTCCATGATTTTGGCTGCATTTGGCAATTACGAGGTTTTGTTTCTGCTGATGGTAAAGGGATTTCTCACTCTGACCTTGTTTCCCAGCTGCTAGACGCTATTCAGCTACCTTCCACTATTGCTGTGGTTAAATGTAAAGGACATTCTTCTGACTCTTCCTTAGTATCTCAGGGAAATACTCCTGCTGACTCAGCTGCTAAGAATGCTGCTTTAAATGCTCCTCTTCATCCTCTTTACCTATCCACTTTTTACTCTCAACTTGCTCTTCTCCATGTTCCTTCTATCCCTGATTTTCCACTCATCTCCCTCCAACGGTATACAACAGAGGCCGATCTCTCCTTTGGGAAGCAGCAACATCTGACCCTCGATCCTAATGGTCTCTGGTCAGATAAGGAGGGACGAGTTGGTATTCCACAATCCAGTGCCCCTATTTTTACTGCCCATTTTCATGGTATTGGCCACTTGAGTAAAAGAAACACACTCAATAAGATGAGCAAGAGATTTGTGATAAAAGATGCTTCTACATTAGTACAAAAGCAATTATCACGTTGCTTAGTATGTGCTCAAAACAATCCAAATAAAGGGTTACAAGTTCAGCATGAGCACCTACCACCCCCTGAAGGTCCTATGCAACAGCTACAAATTGATTTTACTCATATGCCAATTAGTGGCCCTTTTAGGTATCTCCTGGTAATCTGTGATCAATTTTCTAAATGGGTAGAAGCTTTTCCAACAGCAAGGGAAAATGCAAAGGTTGTCGCAAAGATCCTATGTACAGAGATTATACCACGATTTGGTTGTCCACTACAAATTAATAGTGATAACGGAACACCTTTTACCTCCAAAGTAACTCAGGAAATTGCCAGATTACTATGTGTTGACTGGAAATTCCATATTCCCTACCATCCTCAGTCCTATGGACAGGTAGAAAGGACAAATAGAACCATTAAGGATAAGCTAAGGAAGGGAACTAATGGCACTTTCAAAAATTGGCCACGATATTTACCAGCAATTTTAGCAGAAATTCGTATGACCCCCAATGCTACTACTGGTCTCTCTCCCTTTGAGGTTTTAATGGGAAGACCTTTTCCTGTACCCAGGTGTGGTGGTAAGTCCAGCCCCAAGGGGAAGGTCTCAATAAATATAATTCAGGAAGAATATGTAAAGCAATTGATCAATAAATTGAATAATATCTACGGTAATGTAGCTCTCTCTCTTCCACTTCCATCAGGTGAACCAACGCACCCTTTCAGGCCAGGAGATCAAGTGTTGGTGAAAAGGATCATACAGAACAAACCACTGGATACACCTTACGGACCTCCAACAACTGTCATCGATGTGACCAGAACCGCCGTCCTCACTGAAGAGATCCCCACCTGGATCCACGCCAGTCGTCTGAAATGGGCCCCTACAGCAGAGACTCCATCCTAACAGCTCTCCTATATTTTCATGTTTTTACCATTTGTTATTCAGAACTTTTGATGCTCCACCTTATGACAACTCATTCCTCAGAGCCTGCAACCAAACTTATCAATTAACACAACTGATCAATTCATCCAAGCAGAATTGTTGGATATGTGCAAACACACCTCATAACGTGAATACAGGGTTCCCTATGACACCGGTCCCCTTTAACTTGTCTGGTATTGCTGACTTAGTGAAACATTCTGCTATTCTTAGCTGGACCCAGGAACCCTTTATTAAAACCCCCAAAACTAGGTTTATCAGCCTAACTTAAAAGGTTACCCATGGTTTCATAACTTTTATCAATGCTCAAGGTAACTCTATCCCAAAAGAATGGACTAAGGACTGTATTTCTATAATATTTAACAAGTTGGGTACCACTATTCTATGGGATGGCTTGCTATTTCCTCCTGCTGTAGACAATTTTACACAGACCCAGTATTGTAAGACTGATTTTTTTTCTGATCTATCTATTGCATATCGATGGTTCAATGCCACACTGGATGCTATACGAAAAGCCACTGGCATTGGCGTTAATACTCAAGTGATGGGTCGTTGTCCAAATAAAACTTATATTAGGAGTACTACATATGTCTCTTTTTCTGGTCCTCCCAGATGCCGCCTTATTCTACATCTGCCAATAGGCATGTATTGGCTTTGTGGACAATGGGCCATGAAAATTATTCTACGTGACCATATAGGCCCATGTTTTCTAGGCATGTTACTTCCATCTATGGCCCGCTATGATTCATTGCCCTTTGGCCACATACGTATGAAACGTGATGGGTTCTCTACAGAGGGTTTGCTGGACCCTCCAGCTGCCAAAATCATCCTCAGTATTGTTGCCCCATTAGGTGTGGCCAGATTGTTTAAACAACTTAAAAGAACCATTAAAGCGGTGGATGCTGCCTTCAACTATACACAACAGGCTATTAGTGCTCTCAATATGGAGATGGAACAAGTCAGAATGGTAGTATTACAGAACCGTATGGCCATAGATTATTTGTTAGCTTCTAAAGGGGGTACACGTGCTGTTGTTGGGTCTAAGTGTTGTGTTGCCATCATTGATAATAGCCCTGTTGTGGATGCTGCATTACACAAGTTAGATGAAGTTCAGCAACGTATGCGCACACAATCATCTAATTTATTCGAAGATTTTGATTGGTCCTTTGGACTAGGATCCTGGATAGGTTCTCTGGGTCATAAGGTAGTCTTTGGTTTAATCCTTGCTTTTAGTGTTCTATTTGCCTTCTTTGTTATTATTTCCCTTTTGCAATGTACTGTCTCATGTATTCTAAAACAATGTAAAACCCCCCACAGCTGAGCCCCAGGGTCTGTATATTGCTATGCTTCCAAATAATGCTGAACCAATTTTATGTCTGTGACCCATCTAGAACAGAATCACCTGCATCTCCATAAGTTTCAACATTTCTGCTAAACACCATTTTTCTATTGTTGTTCTTTCAGAACAAAAGAAGGGATTGTTGAGGTATAATAAAAATGTTAATCCCTATTAATATTTTATTTGGCCTCGTGATCCTACTAATATTTGATTTGACCTTTTGTACCTTCTACAGTTCTGATTACAATGATGCCTAGAGCCATTCCCCTTGTTTTATCAACAAGACCCTTTGATACTCCATAAATAGTTTTTGGAGGACTTGTATTTCTAGTTATAACTAATGTAATCTAAAACAGGTATCTATGTACACATACCTAAACCTGTCATGACCTGTATTTCTTGAACCTGCATAAAGATGACTCAGCATTTACCTCTGTTAATGTAAGGTATGGGCATAGGTACCTTTATAAGCTACCCTGAATATTCAATAAATTGAGATCATTTGATACCAATCCCTTGTGTATAGTGTATCATTTGTGTCTCGCAGATATCTGAGCCAAGAGGAGAGTGCATGAGGAAGGTGATAAAAGGTTTTACCCCGGGGTGCGCTTGTCCCAGCAATGAAAGTAATCTTGCTTTAACATTGAGGATGAGGAGGGAGGTTGAGGTTGAGGAGGGAGGTTGAGGATGAGGAGGGAGGATGAGGAGGGGGGTTGAGGAGGAGGGGGTTGAGGTTGAGGAGGGAGGTTGAGGAGAGGGTTGAGGATGAGGAGGGGGGTTGAGGTTGAGGAGGGGGTTGAGGATGTGGGGTTGAGGATGAGATTGGGGGGGTTGAGGAGGGAGGTTGAGGTTGAGGGTTGAGGAGGGGGTTGAGGAGGAGGGGGGTTGAAGATGAGGGGGTTTGAGGAGGGAGGTTGATGAGGGAGGTTGAGGATGAGGAGGGAGGTTGAGGATGAGGGGGTTGAGGATGAGGATGGGGGTTGAGGTTGAGGAGGGAGGATAAGGAGGGGGTTTAGAATGAGGAGGGGGGTTGAGGATGAGGAGGGAGGTTGAGGATGAGGAGGGGGGTTGAGGAGGGAGGTTGAGAATGAGGAGGAGGGAAGATACACAGGGAAGGGAGAGGGGGGAAGAGACATGGGAGAGAGAGGGGGACACAAGAAAAGGGCACACAAGAGGGGGACACAGAGGGCACAAGAGGGAACAGGGGGCAGCACATTTCCCACCCTCGGCTTATACTCGAGTCACTCATTTTACCCAGTATTTTGTGGTAAAATCGGTGCCTCGGCTTATGCTCGGGTCAGCTTATACTCGAGTATATACGGTACCTCTTTAGGTTTACCATTGATGTCAGTTATTGATTAATTCATTAACTTATATTCATTTATTAATGAATTAATAATTAATTATAAAAACATTTTTTTTACTTATCAATAGATATATGTGCAGCACTTTACTTTTTAATGTATGCAAATAGAAAAAAATGAATGGATTAATTTATTTTATGGAAAAATTCAAAATGCTTTTCAAATCATTGCATTCTTTCATTAATGCTATTTAGGTTTTGCATTGAGAGCAGCTACAAACTATATGTACAATACAAAAAAACATTACATCTTACACCTGTATTTACTATTACAGATTACTATAGCGGACAACGGAAAAGACAAGATTGAATGCAAAAGAAGAGCGGCGATGGAAAGGAAGCAAAGGTGGAGAGATGCACAAGCCCCCGAGACTTCCCAATGCTTAAGAGAAGACGACAGACAAAAAAATTTAAATAAAAGAAAAATGAGTAAGAAAGCACAAAGTGAGTGTGCTGGAGCTTCAAAGAAAATAAAAAGTAAACAAAAACATGTCTGTGAAACATTGCCTAATGATCCAATCTTGCCTCATGACACCAATGTTCATACACATAACACCAATGTAGATATAGAAAGTTGTAATGATATCTATGTTGAGGAAGCTCAGGATACTGCTTTCATTACAGCACTAACAGTAGACACTCATTATTGTGGATTACTCAATGTTGTCAGTTTTGTCGGGCCTATCATTTTCTCAAGGAAATACCAACTGACGGAGACTTCATTAGTTGCTGTTAGAAAGACAAGGTAAGACTTCCACAAAGACACACATTTCCAGATTACTTACAAAGTATCATGAGCGATCCAACATTTCAAAATTATACCAATTTAAAAAAAAAAAAACAGGTCTTTTAACAGTGCAATTTTATTTGCTTCTATGGGTGCTACATTAGCAGAAAATGTCCAGGGACATGGTCCATATTGTTTTAGAGTTCAAGGACAAATTTACCACTGCACTTCCCATTTACACCCACAAGAAGGAGAGCAAAGGAAATTTGCACAGTTATATGTCTTAGATACAATGGAAGCTGTTGAACAACGGATGACGCTGCCATAAAAAAATAAACAGTGTTTGCACATTGTCTTTGAACAGCTGGATACAATTATGGCCAACAACCCATACAGTCAAGCATACAAACAATTAGCACAGGTTGAAAAAGAACAACAGCAACATGCTCAAATACATCAATTGCCAATGCCAAGAGTAAATATGGTTTTAAAAAGAGAACACAATACTGATCAAAGACAGTATAATTTACCAACAGTAAATGAGGTTGCCATGGTCTTTAATAATGAGGATGGTGAACCACCTTTCCATGGCTATTGTAACAGCATTTGGAAAACCAGATTTATTCATTACATTCACATGTAATCCACAATGGCCAGAGGTCAAGGAAAATTGGAATCTTGGCCAAAATACTTCTGACCGACCAGATTTAGTGGCAAGAGTATTTTAAATAAAACTCAATTCATTAATACATGATATAAATAAAGCACAGTTATTTGGAAAATGTGTGGCTTTTGTTTATACAATTGAATTTCAAAAAAGAGGCCTGCCACATGCACATATACTTTTAATCTTGCAGGTTTTTTTTTTTTGAATAATGCAAAGAGAGTGAATTCAGTAAATACTGCTGAACTGCCACATCCAGAAAAATATTCCAAACTTTATGAGATTGTAACACACAGAATGATTCATGGGCCATGTGGAGATATCAATCCAAATTCACCATGTATGGTGAAAAATAAAAAATGTATCAAAGCGTTAACAAACTGATTTCAAATGCAAACTTTTGCTAATTGTGATGGATACCCTTTGTTTAAAAGAAGAGAAGGACAAACAGATATTATCCATGGCCAAATGGTCGATATGTAGTTCCATATAATCCACATTTGTTGATGAAGTACAATGCACAATGTGGAAGCTTGCACTTCTATTACATCCATCAAATATGTGTATAAATATATATACAAAGGATATGAAGCAGCAACTGTTGTTGTGCAAAGTGCTCAAAACGAAAAGGAAAATCCAATTTTACATGACAAACTTTCATGTTATTTAGATGCTCGCTATGTCAGTGCTCCAGAAGCAATGCGGATCATGAAAAACGTATCTGTACAATTGTTTGATGAGCACATTCGAGCACAGGATCAAATAGCAATGCCATTTGCAACAACTGGAATTGCCACACTTTTGTTAGAAGGTGGGAGAACTGCACATAGCCAGTTCCCATTTTAGAAACACCAGTGTCAGATATTCGACTGAATTCTTTACAAGCAAAAAAAAAAAAGTAAATTAATTATCATAGATGAAGCAACAATGATGTCATGTCATGCCTTGCAATGTATTGATAGATTATTAAAAGAAGTGATGGATAATAATAATTTGCCATTTGGTGGAAAGGTGAAGTTGTTAGGAGGAGATTTTAGGCAAACATTACCTGTTGTGCCACATGGAAATAGGACTGACATCATTGAAACATGTATTAAGACAAGTAAACTGTGGAAATATTTACACACCTCAAATTAGAATTAAATATGAGATCTGAAGGCCAAAACGAATTCAATGATTGGCTCATTCAAATTGGAGAAGGAAAACATCCACAAATACATGATTTACCCAACGATACCATTGAAATTCCATCACAAATGGTTTGCAAGTAGTGATGTCGCGAACATAAAATTTTCGGTTCGCGAACCGTAAACGCGAATGGCCGCAAATGTTCGCGAACCGGCGAACCCGGCGAACCGCCATAGACTTCAATGGGCAGGCGGATTTTGAAAACCCACAGGGACTCTTTCTGGCCACAATAGTGATGGAAAAGTTGTTTTAAGGGGACTAACACCTGGACTGTGGCATGCCGGAGGGGGTTCCATGTCAAAACTCCCACAGAAAATTGCATAGTTCATGCAGAGTCTGGTTTTAATCCATATAAGGGCATAAATAACCTAACATCCCCCTCCATCATCATCCTCCCCTGTATCTCTTTACCCCCTCCCTCATAATCCTCCCCTGTGTCTCTTTCCCCTCTTCCTCATCACATTCCTCTGTGTCTCATCCCCCTTTCTCATCATCCTCCTCCCACCTCCCTCATCATCCTCCCCTGTATCTCTTTACCCCCTCCCTCATCATCTTTCCCTGTGTCTCTTCCCCCCTCCATCATCATCCTCCCCCTCCCTTGATGATAAGGCGGGGAAGAGACACAGGGATAAGTGTGAGGGGTGTTAGGGTAAGGGGTGTTAGGGATAAGGGTGAGGGGGTTAGGTGTTAGGGGTGTTAGGGATAAGTGTGAGGGGTGTTAGGGTGAGGGGTGTTAGGGATAAGTGTAAGGTGTGTTAGGGTGAGGCATGTTAGGAATAAGTGTGAGGGGTGTTAGGTCTTAGGAATAAGTGTGAGAATGTCAGGGTTAGGTGTTAGGTTGATGGGTGTTATGGATAATTGTGCGGGCTGTTAGGGTTAGGGTAAGGGGTGTTAGGGATAAGTGTGATGGGTGTTAGGGTAAGGGATGTTAGGGTTAGGTGTTAGGGCAAGAGCTGTTAGGGATAAGTGTAAGGGGGTATTAGGGTTAGGTGTTAGGGTGAGGGGTGTTAGGGATAAGTGTGGGGGGTGTTAGTGTGAGGGATGTTAAGGTTAGGTGTTAGGGATAAGTGTGAGGGGTGTTAGGGTTAGGTGTTAGGGTGAGGGGTGTTATGGATAAGTGTGATGGGTGTTAGGGTAAGGGATGTTAGGGTTAGGTGTTAGGGTGAGGGGTATTAGGGATAAGTGTATGGCGTGTTAGGGTTAGGTGTTAGGGTGAGGGATGTCAGGGTTAGGTGTTAGGGATAAGTGTGAGGGGTGTTAGGGTTAGGGTAAGGGGTGTTAGGGATAAGTGTGAGGGGTGTTAGGGTTAGGGTGAGGGGTGTTAGGGATAAGTGTGAGGGGTGTTAGGGTTAGGTGTTAGAGTGAGGGGTGTTAGGGATAAGTGTAAGGGGTGTTAGGGTTAGGTGTTAGGGTGAGGGATGTTAGGGTTAGGTGTTAGGGATAAGTGTGAGCAGTGTTAGGGTTAGGATAAGGGGTGTTAGGGATAAGTGTGAGGGGAGTTAGGGTTAGGGTGAGGGGTGTTAGGGATAAGTGTGAGGGGTGTTAAGGTTAGGTGTTAAGGTGAGGGGTGTTAGAGATAAGTGTAATGGGTGTTAGGGTTAGGTGTTATGGATAAGTGTGAGGGGTGTTAGGGTAAGGGGTGTTAGGGATAAGTGTGAGGGGTGTTAGGGTTAGGTGTTAGGGTGAGGGGGTGTTAAGGATAAGTGTAAGGGGTGTTAGTGTGAGGCATGTTAGGAATAAGTGTGAGGGTTGTTAGGGTTAGGGAAAGGGGTGTTAGGGATAAGTGTGATGGGTGTTAGGGTAAGGGATGTTAGGGTTAGGTGTTACGGTAAGGGCTGTTAGGGATAAGTGTAAGGGGGTATAAGGGTTAGGTGTTAGGGTGAGGGGTGTTAGGGATAAGTGTGGGGGTGTTAGGGTGAGGGATGTTAAGGTTAGGTGTTAGGGATAAGTGTGAGGGGTGTTAGGGTTAGGGTAAGGGGTGTTAGGCATAAGTGTGAGGGGTGTTAGGGTTATGTGTTAGGGTGAGGGGTGTTAGGGATAAGTGTGATGGGTGTTAGGGTAAGGGATGTTAGTGTTAGGTGTTAGGGTGAGGGGTGTTAGGGATAAGTGTAAGAGATGTTAGGGTTAGGTGTTAGGGATAAGTGTGCTGGGCGTTAGGGTTAGGGTAAGGGGTGTTAGGGATAAGTGTGAGGGGTGTTAGGGTTAGGTGTTAGGGTGAGGGGTGTTAGGGATAAGTGTGATGGGTGTTAGGGTAAGAGATGTTAGGGTTAGGTGTTAGGGTGAGGGGTATTAGGGATAAGTGTATGGGGTGTTAGGGTTAGGTGTTAGGGTGAGGGATGTTAAGGTTAGGTGTTAGGGATAAGTGTGAGGGGTGTTAGGGTTAGGGTAAGGGGTGTTAGGCATAAGTGTGAGGGGTGTTAGGGTTATGTGTTAGGGTGAGGGGTGTTAGGGATAAGTGTGATGGGTGTTAGGGTAAGGGATGTTAGTGTTAGGTGTTAGGGTGAGGGGTGTTAGGGATAAGTGTAAGAGATGTTAGGGTTAGGTGTTAGGGATAAGTGTGCTGGGCGTTAGGGTTAGGGTAAGGGGTGTTAGGGATAAGTGTGAGGGGTGTTAGGGTTAGGTGTTAGGGTGAGGGGTGTTAGGGATAAGTGTGATGGGTGTTAGGGTAAGGGATGTTAGGGTTAGGTGTTAGGGTGAGGGGTATTAGGGATAAGTGTATGGGGTGTTAGGGTTAGGTGTTAGGGTGAGGGATGTTAGGGTTAGGTGTTAGGGATAAGTGTGAGGGGTGTTAGGGTTAGGGTAAGGGGTGTTAGGGATAAGTGTGAGGGGTGTTAGGGTTAGGGTGAGGGGTTTTAGGGATAAGTGTGAGCGGTGTTAGGGTTAGGTGTTAGGGTGAGGGGTGTTAGGGATAAGTGTAAGGGGTGTTGGGGTTAGGTGTTAGGGTGAGGGATGTTAGGGTTAGGTGTTAGGGATAAGTGTGAGCAGTGTTAGGGTTAGGGTAAGGGGTGTTAGGGATAAGTGTGAGGGGAGTTAGGGTTAGGGTGAGGGGTGTTAGGGATAAGTGTGAGGGGTGTTAAGGTTAGGTGTTAGGGTGAGGGGTGTTAGGGATAAGTGTAAGGGGTGTTAGGGTTAGGTGTTAGGGATGTTAGGGTTAGGTGTTAGGGATAAGTGTGAGGGGTGTTAGGGTAAGGGGTGTTAGGGATAAGTGTGAGGGGTGTTGGGGTTAGGTGTTAGGGTGAGGTGTGTTAAGGATAAGTGTAAGGGGTGTTAGTGTGAGGCATGTTAGGAATAAGTGTGAGGGGTGTTAGGTCTTAGGGATAAGTGTGAGGGGTGTTAGGGTTAGGTGTTAGGTTGATGGGTGTTATGGATAAGTGTGAGGGGTGTTAGGGTTGGGTGCTAAGGTGAGGGGAGGATGATGATAAGGGGGGAAGAGACACAGGGGTGTCCTTGCAGCAGAGATCAAAAGAGTCCTTCAGGACTTTATTGCACACTGTGTACAGTAGCCTAGCTATGGTTTTCCCTATTGATGCAGTATCACCTATACTCAGCCTCTTCTCAGTAAGACTGCAAGTTAGTTATGATTCCAAAATGGCTCCTGTCCATGAGGTAGAAGGGTGTGGAAGGCAGGGTATGATGCTGATTGGCTGGAATGTGTCTGCTGACTGTGAGTTGCAGGGTCAAAGTTTGCTCAATGAAAAAGTATAGGGGGCGGGTCGAATATCGCATATGTTTGCAGTTCGCCGCGAACGCGAACATGCTATGTTCGGCGGGAACAGTCCACCGGCGAACTATTCGCGACATCTCTATTTGCAAGGAATCACTCATATCGGCAATCTTTCTAAACACTCCTAATAACGACGATTACTCCGACATTGCAAACAAAGTGATATTAACATTCAAAAATATAGATGCTTCGAATCTAAATAACGAAATCTTAAAATTCATCAACGCACACCTAAATAATTATTCAAGTGCAGATTCAGTTCTGGCTGACGATAAATACTTTAGTATAGAATTTATTAATTCTTTAACACCATCTGGAATGCCACCACATGTTTTGTAATTGATAAAAAGGGCAATTTTCATGCTATTGAGAAACACGAATCCAAAAAAGGACTTTGTATGGGACCAGATTAATTGTGCATGATTTAAAAGATCATTTCATACATGCAGAATTTATGACTGGTACCCATAAAGGTGAACAAGTTTTTATACGAAGAATTGATTTGGCTCCAAGTGAAAGTGGTCTGCCTTTTGTCCTTCAAAGGAGACAATTTCCAGTTATCATGTCATTTACCATGAGCATAAATAAATCCCAAGGACAAATGTTTAAGTCTGTGGGTATTTTTTTACAGGATCCTGCTTTTGCACATGGACAAATCTATGTTGCTTTTTCAAGGTGCACAAATCCAGATGATATTAAAGTTTCAATTGAAGACAACCTAAGTCAGGGTGATCTATTACACAATGGACGCATTTTTACAAAAAACATTGTGTACTATGAGGTTTTGTAAACATAGAATAGTGGTTTCATTTCCAGGACGAAATTTATTGTCACTTGAGATCTTTTTAGAGGATCACTATTTCACATATGAAACTCTATGTACAATTTTACAACAATAACAAAACAAAAAATGGAAAAAAAAACAACAACAATAAACAGTGGTTATATCCCATAGACAAAATTAAAAGTCTGCTGGCCTCTTTTTAAGGGAACTACTTGGACATGCAAAAACAAAAAGTATTGGAATGTCTTGGAAGTGGCCTTTTGCCAGGATTGGCCCCATAAAACAGTTAAGTTGCATTAAATCAATTTTACTGTTTCAATTTTAATACATTTAATTTATGTTTGTAATGTTAAAATAGTTTTTTCGAAGGTCACAAAAGTTGTTTCGTTGTATGTAATTAAGGGTTCATGTTAGTAGGAGGATGATCATTTGTTGTAAAACTTAAATGTATAATTAAATACAGATTATTGATCCAGTGAATAATTTGATCGCCAGTTAATGGGGTCAGGAAGGAATTCATTTTTTCCCTTCTTTGATACAATTGGCTAAGTTTTAATGTTTTTTTTTTTTTTACTGTTTGCCTTCCTCTGGATTCAATACCTATGTGGGTTAACAGTACTTTAAATAAAACTTGCACGTTAGAAAGCATTATGTAATGGTTTAATATACTCATTGATACAAAGTTAACCCTTATATGATGTTACTCATCCATACCTCAGATTTAAAAATGTTAGTATTGTTAATAAAAATGCTTCACTAATGTTTCAGAAATAAGTTGCAAAAAAAAATATTTATGTAATGGTTTACAACAATTTATTTATAAAAACGTCATCCATTGTTACATTATTTCTGCATACATGACGATTAAAAAGGTTAATATGGTTAAACAATGATCGTTTACCAGTTGTTAAAATATAAAATATAAGTTGATTGTTTAAAAAATAAAAAAAAGCTATTAGAACTGTTGTACTTCTTTCTACAAAAAAAAAAGGGTTAAGGGTGTCGGAGAATCACATTGTGTCAAACAGCATTCCCAGTATTAAAATGTTATTGACCCTCTTATTTTGACGGGCAAGTCTATAGTTGAATATAAAGGGTGAATATACTGCTCATACTTTAAATTAAGGTTTACATACTGCTCATACTGTATATAAAGCTTATATATACTGCTCACACTGCATATAAAGGGTTATATAATGCTTAACCTGTATAAAATAATGGGTATATTTACTTTTCATACTGTATATAAAGGGTTATTTATATATATATATATATATATATATATATATAAAATCTAAATTTTTATATATATACTAGCGAATTGCCCGTCAAAAAATGACGGCAATGAAATTGTAAGGTAGCTAATGCTGTTTGGTGTATAATAATGAAATTTGTAATACATTACTAAATGAATATACTTTACCTATTTTGAAGCATTGTGTTGAAGAGCTGGCAATCTGTTTTGATGTTGCTGAAGCATTAGTGGTGTGGAGCTGCTGTGTAAGCATTCTGAATGTGTGCAGTGTGTGGTATGAATATCCGTAGGTCGTTTGTGGCATTTTATACTACGCGAGGGCCGCGGGCTCGCTACGCGAGCCCGCAGCGTTAGCAAAAACTCGTACGCTCACAACTATATATGTGATATATATATATATATATATATATATATATATATGTATATAGCTCATACTATATGCAAAGGGTTATATACTGCTCATATTGAATATAAAGGGTAAATATATATATATACTCATACTATATGTAAAGGATTATCTTCTGCTCATACTTTATATAAACGGTTATATGTACTTCTTATACTATATATAAATGGTTTTATACTACTGATACTGTATATAAATGTTTATATACTGTATATAGAAGGTTATATTCACTACTCACACTGTATTTAAAGGGCATATCTACTGCTCATACTAAATAAAGGGCATATAAACTGCTCATGCTATAGATTATAAATACTTTTCATGCTATATATAAAGGGTTACATATGGCTCATACTATCTATAAAGTATTATATAGTGTTCATGCTGTATATAAAGTGTATATAAACTGCTCATGCTTGATCTTAAGGGAATATATACTGTTCATACTTCATATAAAGGGTATATATCTGGCTCATACTGTATATAAATGGTATATATATATATATATATATATATATATATATATATATATATATATATATATATATATATATATATATATACGGCTCATACTATATATACAGGTTTTTATATACTGCTCATACTATATATAAGGCTTAAATACAGCTTATACTGTATATAAAGGTTATATACTGCCCATACTGTATATAAAGGCAGACCAAAAATCACAAATTTGGTTCCGCTGGGCAGTAAAACCTAAAGCGCCCTTGTGAAAGCACACAACTTGTCAGTTGCTAATAATTTGAAAATGGTCAAACACAATCGCATATAATAGTTATCAAACTGCGAAACGTTGTCACGCTTTGCAAGCTTGCAAACAAGCTCGCAGAACTGTGTCCCTCGCGAAGCGAGAGACACAGTTCTGTCCGCAAATGCGGACCCTCGCAAAGCGAGGGACCGCATTTGCGGAGGTGGAGGCTCCAACGCCGGCTGCAATGAGCCAAAGGCCGGCTGCAATGAGCCAAAAACTAACGCGTAAAGAGGAAGTACAGACTTACACAAAAGAAAATACGAGCCGCGGGACTTAGAAAAAAAAAATGAGGTCACCAAAATTCGAACTTAACTGCCGAAATGCGTACAGCAAAAAAACACACAAAACAATTAAAATAAAAATAAAAATAGATACAAAAACATCACACACAGCATAGGTGGACAGCCAGGACCTCTGGGGGTGAGGTTGCACGCAAATTAAAGTCGATTTTAGGCAGTTTCGCCACTTCAAAATCGGCTAAGCGAGAAAAATATGGTAGCGGAAACAAATGAAAACAAGGCTCAATGACCCAAAGCTCATAAAACACTGACAAGGAAGTACGACTTTTAATTAAAACCTGTGGAACTTAGAAAAAAATAATACGAGGTCGCAAAAATATGAGGTTAACGGACGAAATGCGTACATTCAAATACAACACAAAACAATACATAATACAACAAAAATAAAAAAACACACAGAGCATGGGGGGACAGCCATGACATCTTCCACTAAGGTTGCACGCTAATTAAAGTACAATTTAATTTGTTTAGAAAATTTTAAATCGCCTAAGCGAGGAAAAACATGGCAGATGAAAAAAATAAAAACAAGGCTACACGACCCCGAAATGCGCAAAACAACGCCAGACATGTAGACTTTTGCCAGGGACCTCATATGTCCCTAGCAAAAGTCGTACGTGTCTGGCATTGTTTTTAACACTACGAATCTAAAATTGAGATTTACACAACTAAAGCAACGGTTTGCCCTCACACACCAAGGATATTTCTAATGCACAGCTGGGACATTGATGACACTTTCTCCTCACAGCAACAACAGGCCAAATGTACATTGTATGCTGCAAGAAAATAAAAATACTCTCTTCAGGCTATTCATTGCTGCATATATCAATTACAAATAGGTAACGTATATTATTTTATTAAGTAAATAATTAATTAATAAGTATACTAAAAAGAATTAGATATATATCTGTCTTTGTCAGGAGAGCACAAGGCGCTCATAGGAACAAAAGTAAACGAGAAGAGGGGATCGCTATGAGCACCGAAGGCGCTCTTTGCGAGCCACGCGATGAGCACCGAAGGCACTCAGCGCAAGGCTCGCAATGAACACCGAAGGTCCTCAGAGTTTAAAAAGCTTTACATTGTGTGTCAAACAGCATTGCCATGGCTTAAAATTGTTTTGCCCCGTCATTTTTGATGGGCAAGTCGCTAGTAAGTAATAATAAATGACCTCACAGGCCCCTGTCCCCCTCCCTACTCACTTTAATAAACCTGTCAGCTTCCTTTGCAGATGTATTAAATTAGCCCTGCAACGTTGCTTGCACCGGACTTGCGTGTTAACATGCAGAATGGCCGAGAATAGGCTACGTGGTGTGCAACGTTGAACTTTGCGCATGCAAATCCTTTGATCTTTGCACACTTAAATCCTTTGATCTGACGAGCCCGTAACTGCTACTTGTTCAATTCAGCTATTAAATGTGGTCACTCGTGAGCAAGCATGTAACATGCAAATGAAGCCCAAAGGCCAACGTGTGCTCTAGAGCACCTGCAATACGTAGCACGTGTAATGCAAATAACAACACTCTACTGTACATTTATTAAAAGGGAAAGTGATGCTAGGATCCGGATGGGGTGTTCTTGGCAAGAGTATATATACTGTTCATACTGTACATAAAGTATATATAATCTGCTTATACAGTATATAAAGGGTTAGATACAGTATACTGCTCACACTGTATACAAAGGGTGTATATGATCATACTGTATAAAGTATATATCATCTGCTCATACTGTATATAAAGTTTCATATTCTGCTTATACTGTATATTAAGGGAATGTGCACTGTTCATTCTGATTATATACTGCTGCTGATATGGTATATAAAAGGGTTAAATACTACTCATACAGTATATAAAGGATATACATACTACTCATACTATATATAAAAGTTTATATATTTCTCATATATATATATATATATATATATATATATATATATATGCACCCTGAAAAACCAAGCAGTCTTCTCTAGGGACAGCAATGCTCGCTTCACATGTAGAGGGGCCTAGAGTAGGTGGCCTAAAGAAAGCTCATCTCCGCTTCACCAAGTTGGTCAAAAGGCATGTCCAAATGCGGTCGAAACGCAGCAAAGAAGAAAAGGCTCACACTTTCCTCACAAGGTGTACTTGGACTTAAACTTGCATGTTAGAACATCAGAACTATGCTTGACACAGCAGAAAGCAGTCACCCAGAATGGCACTCTGCTCTAGTAGCCCATGAACTATTAAAGCTGGCTATCAACATCGCTGCCCTCAGTGAAGTTCACCTCCCAGAGGAAGCAAAGTTTCAGGACAATGGGCTCTTTCTGCTAGATTTTTGTGGGGAGCAGAAACTCACCATCACCAACATCATTTTCCAGCCGAAAGTCAGGCTGAAGACCTGGATGCATCCTTGGTTCAACCACTGGTATCTTGTAGACTACATTCTGGTGCATCAGCTGGACCTTCGAGACATCCTACTCACAGATGCTCTATGGGAACACCTCAAAACTATTCTTCAGTATGATGCTGCAAAGGGCTATAGCAGCTCTTGATGATGAGGATGGTCTCTACATTTAATACCACACCAACGGCAGTCTGTTCAACCTGAGGCCACTGAAGGCCCACACCAAGAGTTTGAGGTACTCTTTGCCGACAATTAATCACTTGTTTTCCATATGGTGACAGCTCTGCAGCGAATTACATCTTGCTTCGCTGAAGCTGCCAAGCTCTTCAGTCTAGAAATCAGTTTGATGAAGACGGAAGTGCTCCACCAGCCTGGACCTCACCTATTTTGGTTGCATCATCTCCTCGGATGCTAAGGACATTGACAGATAGGCAAAGGAATATGGTACATTTGGCAGGTTATATAAAAGGGTTCAGAACAACAAGCATCTGAGTAAATGCACCAAGGTCAATGTGTGCAGAACTGTTGTTTTGATCACCATACTGTACAGCTACAAGTCGTGGGTTACCTACCATCACCACCTATGACTCCTCAAGCGCTTTTATCAATGCTGCCTCTGCTCCATCATCAACATCCACTGGAATGACCTCATTATCAACACTGAAGTCCTAGAAATGTCAGGAGTCAGCGATATTGAGCAAATGCTTTTGAAGACACAGTTACGCTGGGCAGGAAATATCTCTAGGATGAAGGATGATCGGCTAGCAAATATTGTGCTATATGCTCAGCTCACCACTGGCAATCAAATGACAGAGGAGGAAAATACAAAGAAGAAATACAAAGACTTACTGTAACAGTACCTTGATGTCAATGGTCAGCTTTAGCTTTGCAACGCGAAGCCTGGAGATGTACCATTCACTGCATGTCTCCTGTTTCGAGAGAGCACATCAGGGCTGGTCTTGAGGACAAAAGGAGTTGGAGAAAAAATGGTGTCACTGTAGCACCCAACCCAAAGCAAGCTTTCCCTTGCAACACTGCAGTCGGATCTGCCTGTCCCGCATTGACCTCTTCAGCCACCCTAGAAGCTGACAATCTGTTACTCATGGGTCTTCTTATAAGTAAGTATATATTTTATATCACAAAAATACATGGAGGGGGAGAAAATGAATTAAATCACCTAGCTAAAACATAGGCCTTTTAAATAAATTACACTTGCACTATGGCAAGTATTTCTACTACCGCAAACATTTAATCACTCCAAGTATGAGACCTTGCTACTTAACAGCAATAATATTATTCTATGAAATAAATTACTGGATCTTATTGCTTTGATTCCAGTAACTTACTTAGAATTCTTGCAAAACAGCTACTTATAGTTCCCAGCCTTTTCTATTACATCTTTCTTTGATCTGATTTAAAATACAGTTTCATTGATAAAACAAGGCGTTCACACAAGTGCTTGTCATAGTCTTGATTTACAATTTCGAGATTTACGATCAGTGGTAAGAAGGAAGTCAATAACATGTAATACAGCATTTTATTCTTCTTTACATTGTCAATATACCTCATACTTCAAATGCAATGATATTAACATAATGCACTACTATATATAGAAGAGATAAGGTGTACCACTAGTACATTATCTTGTTGTTTTATATATTTTTTTTTAGCTGTATCTTATTTTATATTTTGTCAGTATTTATTGATTTATTATTATTAAAATATTTAATACAATGAAAAATACACTGTAATGGGCCAACGTTCACAAAATAAAGTAGTATAAATAAGTATAACTAATTTTTCATTTTATTGTGAATAACACAAATGCTTTTCCTGGAGCTGCTCCCATCATTTACATAATGGCTACCAGTGCAGGCAGTGCAATGCACTGGGGACCTCCACCGGGGGACCCCAGTTCAGTCTCACTTTTTTATGTTTGTTTCTTACATTTTCATATTTTCTTATTTCATTATAATATCACAATATATTATGGGTTGTCACCAGAGCCCTCCATTCACTAGCTCAGTATTTAAGCAACTAACAACATTGGAAGCTCTAAGACAGGAACATAAAAGCATTTTAGAGAAAATCTTCTATTTAGATGATTAGTATTGAGTAATGGGACATTAAAACTCAGACCTAAGTTACAATCTTCTTGCAAAAATGGTGGCAAGGCTGCTTTTTCCTCGTAAGTGTTCTTACAAGCAATTTTGTGAATGCTATTACATGGCTCCTGCAATAAATTCTGTAAAATTTAGGCTTGCACCCTCAATTATCGTGTACTCACAACCTGCAAACCTGTAGGAGACTAAGGGTCCTATTACATTCCAAGCCTGCTAGGCCATTGTACAGCTAGTATGTCGGCGGGCTTGAAATTTGCTGGAGTTAAGGAACGATTTAATTAGAAAAGCCCACACGGAAAAGGCCGCAATTAAAATCCATAAACCATGCTTGGCAGGTAGCAAATTATTCAAATCCATAGTTACAAGTTTCGACGGAGCCAATAGTAAAAGAGACCATCATCATTACGTTACTAAAACATGGAGGTTACATTTCAATCACTTACGGTTTTGAAGTCTGAGTTCCTATCAGACCCACATTCCAGAAATAATGCAATATGAAAAAAATCAATAAATATAATATTCTAGTCCATGCAAGTACTATTATATGAATTAACACATTGATTGCCAGGATTGATATAACTCGGCAATTAAAGATAAAAAAAAAATATTTTTTATTGCAGGTTTGCGAGCTTTAGAATATTGTGCTACTAATTTTAATACCTCTCAACATGTTCCCTGTAATTTAACATACAGTAGTGTGTTTATATTTGCTTTTACAGAGCTACGGAAAGGAATTTAACCCTCTTGCGGGTCCTCTCTAGTACCTGTAGGATTTTTGACTATATTTGCCATTTACGTGTGTGAAAACAGTTGTGGCCTTGAGGACTTGTAGCAAATTAATAGCGATTTGCGATTGTAAAATTTACGGGATTGAGGTCGGAGTTCAGATTTTGACAGCCGTTCGGGATTTTCCACCTCTAACCCACAGATTATTTAATGGGTAGCTAAAAGAGGCCAAATTAATAGCCGTATCTTTTGCGGGCTCCTGTACGGGCTTCTGGAACTGCGATTTGACTACTTTAATAAGGCTCTAAGACGTCTAAGACGATTAAAATTGAGCCTCCATTTTTTAGTGGTGTAATGATGACGGTCTCTTTTACTATTGGCTCCGTCTAAACCCATAATTACGAGTTTGAATAATTTGCTTCTCCATGGTAATAGCTTTAGATAGGAATTCATTATAGTGTCCATGAGGGTCCATGGGGAAAGAAAGAAGCCTGTAGGGATCTATAAGGACCCCTATGCGGTTCGATAATTAGGGCTATTGTGTTCAAGTTAGGTAGTAGGTAGCATTGAGTAGTATTGCTCTGGACAATACTGAGTTTCATACTCAAAGGGAACTATTAAATTCGTTTAATGCTTTTACATTATAAACTTTTCTAATTTAATTGCTCTGTAACTCCAGGAAATTGAAATTTGGAAATGGGTATACCTCATACAGTACCTCATCAGTATTGTCCGTAGCAACACCACTCAACTCTATCTACTACCTAATGTGAACACACGATAGACCTTTCCCCATGGACCGCCATGGCCATGAAAATTATTCCCCTGTTGGCCAGTTAGAAGTAATATGAATCACAAATGTCTACATGATCTGTGCAAAGCTTCAAGAAACATTTTTTCCTTGCAAAACCATATTGAACATTTCAATCCATGGTTGTTCATTATGTATTCACTTCATAATCCTCATGGGAAATGGAGACATGAGATGTTGTTTTAGAGTGTAATAAATTTTCTTAGTTCTGCCACAAAAAACAATAGGACATTAAGATAAGATCTTGTAATTAGTGATTGCCTCTGATTTCACCCTTCCTTAAGATGAGCTATTACCAAATCTACTGACAATCATTGTGCCTCCAGGTGAAAGGTCGAACAGGATTATCTACCGATAACTTGCCAAGAAGTTCTACCAGTAGCAGCTTTGTGTTTCACAATCCTACACGTACCATAGAAATGCAAAGCATTGCCTCGGGGGGCTTTCATAACTCTCAGCCTTTTTCTCCTATTCCAGCTCTTTGTAACTGGATTATTTTGGCAAAAAAACATGTTTTTTACTGTAGTTTAAAACACCAAGGTGTTCAGTATTTTCTATATTGTTCTTTATGTATAAATGGACTTAAAAAACTAAATAAAAAAACACAGCCTCTATATATTTATATCTTTGTATACCCTATTATTCATTACAGCATGGATCCACTTTCTTTTATCAGCCGATTCTTTGTGCCAATAGAGCATGAGTCTGCTATTTTGTATTTTGTGAAACAGATACAGTCATTAGACACAGAATGTTTCAAGTATCTAATGAAGTGATTATTTTGTTACACTGCAACATTGATACTAATATGGCACAATAACACTTTATTAAAGGTAAATGCAAGTTTCCATGTTTCTAATCTAACACATCCTGATGATATCAGACACGCACATTGCATTCTATAAACATACAGATATATATTATTACAAAATGGGTCCCACACCCCCAGAGGTGTCTACAAAGGCACCTTGTACTAACCAATAGAAACACTGCATTCAAGTACATTTTTTAATTCTATACTAACCTTCCACCAACAGTAGCAAAGTGCAGAAATCCAGAACAGCATTACCTGGTATGCACAAAAAACTACACATCCCATGATGCCTCGCTGCAGAGACGCAATATCCAGACATTGCAACAATGTTATAGCTGCCTTGGATTGGCCACAACAAATTATGAATTTTATGCTAATTTAGCTTAGATCAGAAAACTGAAACATTTGCAAACTTTAGGCTAAGTTTATTAGTGTTTATTTGGGGATTTTTCTCCTGCAGAGAATGTTTTCATACACTATGGATTCTCATCTCCTCCAGATGCATTCATAATCCATGAAACTTTTGTATACAGTACCTTTAATTAATATAAGACATTACAGACGGCTCCCAGTTTACAAATGACCCGACAAACAGTAAGTAAGGAATCCCAAGGCTTTTTGCATGATTTTTTTAATGTTCTGTTTGTTTTAATTAAAGAAAGAGCACAATAGTTTTTGTAATATATTATTACATTACAGGGATATTGTTATTATTATTACACTGTATTATTATTACTACCACATATGAGCCATTATAATATTGTTATTATTATTATTATTCAGGGATCCGACTTACATACAAAGCTGGGTTAAAAAGGTTGTCAGGAACGGATCACATCCTTAATCCGGGGACCACCTGTACATATGAACTTTATGAAATTACACAATAGGGATTGATATCTCTGAACCTGTGACCGCCACATGAAAAACATATCATTAGGCTAAAATTATGATTTTAAGTTCTTCCAATTTGTGACCATTGCTTATAGCTTTGGAGCTTAAGGAGGTATCCCCTCTGAGATCATAATCTGGTGATTTCCTTTATTGTTCTGTCCTTTATAAGAAATGTACTCGATTTAAGTAGCTCCATTAACTTGAACTTAAAGGCATGTGTAAGTTTCCTAGCTTATGAATGCACGCGGTGACTGCTGTTGGTTTTAAGTCCTGCACGCCTGGCGTTGTTGTTGTGTTACTGTCTTCAGCGTCAAGTATTTTGTAAGTTTTGCAGGCCTGGTGTTGCTGAGCCTCATGCTGTTTCTGAAATTATTATTTTTTCCTTGAGTGACGAAATATGCCAAATATGCAACGTCGCTCACTTGCAACGTCACTCCCAGGCTTCCTGTGTCTCCCCCTGTGCTGTGTGTGAGTATGTTCTATTTTATTTTATTTTTTGGTGGGTTTTTAGAGTTACGTGCTTACGCTGCTTCGCTTAGCTTTGCCAGGCTCGCAAGTGGAATGATGCAGCACCTTCGGCGCTCATTGTAGCCTATGTGCTGCGCGGCTGCTTCGCCTCGCTTCATGAGGCTCACATGAGAGACGGCACCACTGGCTTGCCTTGCTTTGCAGGGCTTGTGATTGCGACTTCGCTTTGCGAGGTCGCAGCTGCGTGACCAACATTGCATACATTACATACATTGACAACTATATATGTGATCTTTCTACCAATCAGTGGCTGTTTTTTGGAAAACTTACATATAGCTTTAATAAATATTTACCTCTTTTTAAAATTTGAGCAGATAGTTACTTAGGTAGGTGTATTCAAAGTCTCCTCACAGCTAAAACATAATAGAAAGTGAATATTTCCAGGTATTGTAACATATCATTAAACAATTATCATGTGCTTCTCTGTTCTCAATATAAGAGGAAGTCAAAGTAAACTAACAACCCCATCACTCATTAACACCATAATCTTTATTATAACTGCTCCATTGACTTCTATATTAAAGGGACACTGAAGTCACCATATGCATTTTGCTCGTTTTTTAAAATTAATTGAGAGTTGACAAGAAACTTCATAGCTAATGAGGCTCAAGCATTAACAGTCAAAATGACTTGATTTATACATTTATTTACTCAATGATTATATGCATGGATGTGGTGCAATGGATAGTAGCGTCTGCAGGTCATGAGTTCATATCATCCTTCCATTTTTTGAAATGGGATAAAAGAAATATAGAACCACCTAAGGATAAAAAAAGTGATCAAGGGTTCTTCAATACTTCAATAAGTCTTTAACACTTATAAGGATAATATTATTATCCACATAAATATTATCCACATAATATCTGAGGATATGACATGAAAATTGGTGAAAAAAACAACATGGGATTCTTTCTCTGTAAATAAGTATGGGGGCTGTGGTTATTTAGTTGTGTCTGATTCTTTGTGACCCTTTGGACTTCAGCAAGCAAAACACATTTTCAGCCACTGCCTTAAGATTCATTGTTTCAATGACCTCATCTATCCATCTCCTCCTCTGCCTTCCGCTTCTTTGTGTGCCTTCAATCTTTCCCAGCATCAGAGAACTCTCTATGGAATACGTCTTCTGACTATATGGTCAAAATTTATGATCTTCAGCCTGAATAAAAAAAAGGGACTGTGCATAAATTCAGACCTAACTACCTTGTAGGGCAATTATGGAGGATTTACACTATCCTAAAATAATTTATGTTACATTATTAAATAGATTCCACTATTTTTTTAGGGGCTATTACTGCTTTCATAGAGGGAGAAAAGCAAATCTAACTATATATTTGCAAAATTACCTTTTAGATCATACCATTAAATAATTAATATGAAGATATACACAAGTGAGGTACAAGTTCACTGCAGCTTTAATATTAAAAGTTTTGAAAGTTTAGGTGCTGTTGTTTTTTAGATGACATGATTACACAGTAGTAGAAATCTTTGTTGCAAATGTTTTTTTTTGTGTCACCCACTGCTGAAAAAGCCTTATAGTGGGCGAAACATGTAGAGATACTCCTACAATGATTGCTACTACAATGATTTATTGGTAACATCAACACTAACATCATCTCCCTACAACACCCCCTCATCTGGAAGGAGACACAGTAGGAACAATCTGTGTGGCAATAGCTGTACTTACATAGTTACATCACATAGATAGTTGTGAGCATTGCGGGTTGTTACTAACATTGCGGGTTTGCACAGCTTTGCCAGGGCCGCAGTTGCTGGCAAGGGGCGCCAAAGGTGTTCCTTGCGCTAGTGGAGATGAGCGCCATAGGCGCTCCTCCCTACGACCACATACGACTTAGTCAGTGAGCTCCAAAGGCTCCAAAGGCTCTCACTGCACTGGTGGAGATGAGCACCATAGACGCTCATCCCTATGACGTGCGACTTAGGCGCCACTCACTGAGCTGGTGAAGGTGAGTGCCGTAGGCGCTCATCCCTATGACCCAGCAGGATTACAGATCTACAGAGAGCACGCAATTCAAAATGCAAGACTTTGAAAAAATCAAGTGGAAAGTCTGAAAGTCTGAAATTGAGATTGCATGCCAATTTAAACACCATTTGCCCAGTTTCTGCACTCAAAAAGCATTAATAAAAATTGTGGATGAAAAAAAACCCGAAAACAAGGCTACACGACCCCTAAACATGCAAAACACCACCAGGCGCATACGATTGGAAAGTGTGACTTAGAAAAAAACAAATACGAGCTGCGGGACTTAGAAAACAAAGAGATAAAAAAAATACAAAGTTAATAGCCAAACCTTTTCGGCACTCGAAAATCGGCTAAGTGACAAAAAATATAGACAAAAAATAAAAAATTAGATTCTACACGAACCCTAACCACGAAAAACACAGCCAGGCACATAAGACTTTTACCCAGGAACGTATGAGGTACAAAATACACTATTAGGGAACACGGAAAATGCTCCAGACCAGCGTAATACATACATAATCGCAGCCATTTTACAACACTAACTTGCAACTAACAACATTACCATTCTAAAATGGCGATTTACACAACTAAACAAACCGTTTGCCCTCGCACACGCAATCTATTTATACTGCACACTTGCCACGTTGCTGACACTTACACCTCAGGTCAGCAACAGTCCAAATGTACATTGTAAGCTGCAGGAAAATCTAAACAGATTGTTAGCTCTTCAGGATATTGATTGCTGGATATATGAATTACAAGTAGGTAAAGTATATATATATATATATATATATATATATATATATATATATATATATATATATACTCAGAGAACCAAAAGCCTTACATTGTGTGTCAAACAGCATTGCCTGCCTTACAATTTTATGGCCGGACAATACGGTAGTAGTTACATAGTAATTGAGGTTGGAAAAATACTTTTAGTCCATCAAGTTCAACCTTTTAAGATCTCCTCTGATCTGCAATATGCAGATTAGTTGTTAATTGATCCAGAGAAAGGCAAACTGAACAAAACCCAGTGAAACTTAGCCAATCATCTCAAAAGGGACAAATAATGAATTCCTTCCTGACCCCAGATAGTGGCGATCTGATTCCTTCATGGATTAATACTCTCTCTCTCTAAGTAACCAGGAGAACCCTGAATGGCCTTTATTATTAAAAGTATATTCAGTCCCATTTTAAAGCTTTACATCTATTGTCCACTGTCACCCCCTCCTTTTGTAGAGAATTCCACAGATTAACCATCTTTACTGCGAAGAACCCTTTACTTTCTTTAAGGTTTCTTTAAGCCACATTGCTTCTGGAGCACTGACATAGCGAGCATCGAAATAACATGAAAGTTCGTCATGTAAAATTGGATTTTCCTTTTCGTTTTGTGCACCTTGCACAACAACAGTTGCTGCATCATATCCTTTGTATATATAGTTATACTCATATTTGATGGATTTAATAGAAGTGAAAGCCTCCACATTTATGTGTGCATTGTACTTCATCTGCAAATCCACTGAATCCACTCTGCCTGCAGTATTCAATTTATCTTTTTCCTGTAGGATTAAAAGAATGTGTGTATGTAGCAGGCCTCTTTTTAAAATTCAGTGGTATAAACAAAAGCCACACACTTTCCAAATAACTGTGCTTTAGTTATATCATGTATTATTGAATTGCCTTGTATTTTGAATACTCTTGCCACTAAATCTGGTCAGTCAGAAATATTTTGGCCAAGATTACAATTTTCTTTGTTCTCTGGCCATTGTGGACTAGATGTGAATGTTATGAAGAAATCTGTTTTTCCAAATTTTGTGACAACAGCCATGGCATTATTATATCTTTCTCACATATTGCGATGAGATCCTTAGAAAGTGGATGGCAAAATTATTGCTCTTCTAGCTGGAATGTCTCTGTTGGTAGCCAATTCAGCGACATAATCCAGCAATCCACAAAATTGTTCTATGCAAATCTTGTTTTGTTGAAATTTGATATCATTTAGATTATTTGCTTCGACTTGTAGATAGGGATCAATAATCCATTGTTGTGTGAGTTTGCCCCACATAAAATAGGATTAAAACGATCCTGAATAACAGTTTGTGCCACTTTATATTCCAGCATAGAAATACTGCTTCTAAAATAAACTGTACTATTGGGATAACTTTGCAATTGTAATTTTGGTTCCCATCCTGGCTCACCATTTGGAAAGAAAATGGTATATGTCATTGGATCCAAATTACAACTTAATATATTTATGTTTATAAAAGGTCGATCTTCATAACGTGGATATATTCTAATATCCCGCTGAAAAGGTGGTTAACCATCCTCATTTTAAAAAACTGTGGCAACCTCATTAACTGTTGGATACTTTGATCAGTATTGCAATCTCTTTTAAAAACCATATTTACTATTGGCATTGGCAATTGATGTGATTGAGCATGTTGCTGTTGTTCTTTTTCAACCTGTGCTAATTGTTTGTATGCTTGACTGTATGGGTTGTTGGCCATAATTTTATCCAGCTGTTCAAAGACTATGCGCAAACACTGTTTATTTTCTGAAAGCGTCATCCGTTGTTCAACATCTTCCATTGTATCAAAATTTCCTTTGCTCTCCTTCTTGTAGGTATAAATGCTGTGGTAAATTTGTCCTTGAACTCTTAAACAATATGGACATTGTGCTGGGCCATTTTCTGCTAATGTATCACCCATAGAAGAAAATTAAATTGCACTGTTATAAGACCTGATGTTTTTTTTTTTATTGGTATAATTTGGAAATGTTGGATCGCTCATTATATTTTGTAATTAATCTGTAAATGTGTGTCTTTGTGGAAGTCTTACCTTGCCTTTCTGACAGCAACTAATGAAGTCTCGGTCAGTTGATCTTTCCTTGAGAAAATGATAGGCCCCACAAAACTGACAAACAACATTGAGTAATCACATATATAGTTGTGAGCGTACGAGTCGTTGCTCACGCTTGCGGGCTCGCGCAGCGAGCCGCGGCCCTCGCGTAGCGAGGTCACTGGGCAAGGGCCTCAGTTGCTGGCATGGAGCGCCGAAGGCGCTCCATGCCAGCAACTGAGGCCCCTCGCGAAGCGAGGGCCTCAGTTGCTGGCGAGGTCACTGGGCACGGGTCTCAGTTGCTGGCATGGAGCGCCGAAGGCGCTCCATGCCAGCAACTGAGGCCCCTCGCGAAGCGAGGGACTCAGTTGCTGGCGAGGTCACTGGGCAAGGGCCTCAGTTGCTGGCATGGAGCGCCGAAGGCGCTCCATGCCAGCAACTGAGGCCCCTCGCGAAGCGAGGGACTCAGTTGCTGGCGAGGTCACTGGGCAAGGGCCTCAAACCCTCGCAAAATTCACGTCGCTACTCAAAAAACACGACACACAAATTACGACACTCGCTAAATTTTACGAGGCACGCAAACAACGTACGAAACACGTTACCACACATTACGACCTCGCAAACATCGGACGCAACACGCCGACATACAAACATTTAAAACACAATACATACACACAGCACATACATAAAAAACTTACCTACACCAAGAGGGAGCACCCAGGACCTCAAAAATGCAACTTACACCTCGATTTTACTCGAAATAAAACAGTTTAGAGACTAAAAAAAAAACGAAGCGAGAGAAAAAATGGCCGCCGAACAAAACGAAAACGAGGCTACAGCACTCTAAACTCGCAAAACACCACAAGAAACTGGCAAAACACCACAAAACACCTACGGATATTCCGATACAGACCTATACCACACATTACTCGCCATTTTACACCAATGCGGAAGTACACGACTACGCTAACGGTTTGGTCTCGCGCACGCACAGTGTTACACTGCACACATTCAGCATGCTTATACAGCAGCTCCACACCACTAATGCTGCAGCAGCATCAACACAGATTGCCAGCTCTTCATCACAATGCTTCAAAATAGGTACAATATATTCATTTACTAATTTAGCTACCTTACTATTTCATTGCCGTCATTTTTTGACGGGCAATTCGCTAGTCCACAATAATGAGTGTTCACTGTTAGTGCTGCAATGAAAGCAGTATCCTGAGCTTCCTCAACATAGATATCACTACAACTTTCTATATCTACATTGGTGTCATGTGCATGAACATTGGTGTCATGAGGCAAGATTGGATCATTAGGCAATGTTTCACAAACATGTTTTTGTTTACTTTTTCTTTTCTTTGAAGCTCACTTTGTGCTTTCTTACTCATTTTTCTTTTATTTAAAAGTCTCTGTCGGTCTTCTTCTCTTAAGCATTGGGAAGTCTCGGGGGACTGTGCATCTCTCCCTGCTTCCTTTCCCTTGCCGCTTTTCTTTTGCATTCAATCCTGTCTTCTCCGTTGTCCACCATTGTAATTTGTAATTGTAAATACAGGTGTAAGATGTAATGTTTTTTTTTGTATTGTACATATTGTTTGTAGCTGCTCTCATTGTAAAACCTAAATAGCATTAATAAAAGAATGCAATGACTTGAAAAGCATTTTAATTTTTTCCATGAAATAAATTAATCCATTATTTTTTTTATTCGCATAAAAGGAAAGTGCTGCATATATATATTGATAAATAAGATTTTTTTTTTGTAATAATTAATTATTAAGACATTAATACATTAATATACATTAATGAATTAATCAATAACTGACATCAATGGTAAACCTAAAGAGGTAAGTATGTTTTCCTAAAGAAGGGCAAACAGAAAAAGCTATGAGCAAAGTATAGATTGGGCTTAAAATAATGTGCAATTTTTAAATTTTATTAATGTTGAAATCAATTGACTTATGAGGTGTAATTTGCGTTCTTTAAAAGTTAACTAGGTAAGCATATATGTATGCATAAGTTTTTTTTGTGTTATTATGAATGAATAGTTAAATACTAAGGGACACATTCATTAGCAATTTGTGCAATGCAATAGGGCACTATATAAGTACATAGCATATATGTAGCGGAACCCATCACTGTTTTACCCTGTTTTATGATTATTATGGTTAAAATATGATCCTACTATATGTATGTTGGTTGATGCTCTGCAGAATATTGTCCCAGACATTTGCAGCTACTTGGCATGGGAGATAATCCTGTTACAATGACTCCGCATAAGATAAAGGAAGTCTATTGTATACAGTGTTTTCATTCTCAGATAAGAACAAAGAAGTGTAATTGAATCAATGTCTGATTGTATCAAAGTTGCCAGGGAGGTGTGACCCACCTATTGTTCTCTTTATGTGTATTGTGCGGCCATATATGGGCATGTGTATTGCCTGTGGGAAGAGATGGGTATATATATTTCTGTAAAAGGTAAATAAAGTCAGTATTCATTTGACTCCCAAATTGTGTGTCGTCCAATATGGGAGGTCGGGGATGGTGAAACTGCAGTGCCTCTTGGGTATTTTATCGTATACCGGCGGAGATTTTGGACTGCGTGTCCCAGCTCCGTTACATTTGTTGGCAAGTGGCGGGATTGTTCCCACGGTCAGAAGGACAGCTACAGGAGACACCATTCCGTGGAGTACAAATTGAGGGCAACGCTAGTATCCGTACAGCGCCCCTGGCTACAGCAGGATGGAACCGGCTAGTTTTCAGACAGCGTTCCATCATGAGGAAAAGGAGGCGGCCGCGGACTACAGGGATGCAGACAGAAAGGAACTCATGGTTACAGTACCTCTTATTGACCCACAGACTGAGTTTCAAAGAGAACTCCAAAGCAGACTGGCCTTTTTCCCAGGTACGCTTCCCATGAAAACCTTGGAATGGTTAATGACAGATGTCCACAAATCCATAATGGAAAAGCTGCGGGCACGGGAGCGGTCCATCTTGGGAGCTGCTAACCCACCTCCCACCATTAACCCCCCCCCCAGCCCTGCGTCCGGGTGGTGGGAACTACCAAACCCCTCCACGGTACATCAGGTGCCACACGTGTAACCAGCAGGGTCACATGCAGAGAGACTGTCCCAGAAACAGAAACCGCTCCACGTGGAATACTCCAACTAATTCCACCTCCCAGCAGCAGTGTGTACCCCAGGGGGCCGAAGGTGTCGTCCTTCCCCCCCAGCGACAGTGTGTACCCCAGGGAGCTGAAGGTGTCGTCCTTCCTCCCCAGCGGCAGTGTGTACCCCAGTGGGCCGAAGGTGTCGTCCTTCCCCCCCAGCGGCAGTGTGTACCCCAGGGAGCTGAAGGTGTCGTCCTTCCTCCCCAGCAGCAGTGTGTACCCCAGGGGGCCGAAGGTGTCGTCCTTTCTCCCCAGCGGCAGTGTGTACCCCAGGGAGCTGAAGGTGTCGTCCTTCCTCCCCAGCGACAGTGTGTACCCCAGGGGGCCGAAGGTGTCGTCCTTCCCCCCCAGCGGCAGTGTGTACCCCAGGGAGCAGAAGGGGCCGTCCTTCCTCCCCAGCGGCAGTGTGAACCCCAGGGGGCAGAAGGTGTCGTCCTTTCCCCCCAGCGGCAGTGTGAACCCCAGGGGGCAGAAGGTATCGTCCTTCCCCCTCAGCGGCAGTGTGAACCCCAGGGGGTAGAAGGTGTCGTCCTTCCCCCCCAGCGGCAGTGTGTACCCCAGGGAGCAGAAGGTGTCGACCTTCCTCCACAGCGGCAGTGAGTACCCCAGGGGGCCAAAGGTGTCATTCGTCCCCCAGAGCGGCATTGTGAACCCCAGGGGGCAGAAGGTGTCGTCCTTTCCCCCCAGCGGCAGTGTGAAACACAGGGGGCAGAAGGTGTCATCCTTTCCCCCCAGCGACAGTTTACCCTAACCAGGGGAGACACCAATCTCCCAGACGGCGCAGATGGGACCGTGGTCTCTGCGCCCACAGCTTGTCCAGATCCCCAACTACCGTCACTGGGACAACCGGTGGAGGGGGTAAGTACAACTTCCCCTCCCCAGCTAACTTCTAATGTGGCCCCAGGGTTAACAGTGGAAATGTTAACCCCCACTGACCCCCACGTTTCCCTGGCTACTGAGCCGGAATATGTCCCAAGTACTCCAGCAGAAGAGCTGACAGTGGGGCAGAGTGCAGTCGGCCTCTGCCCTCCCTTTGTCCCTTGTACAGAGCAGGATGTCCTGCAGGTTATACCAGCAGAAGAGCTGGCATCAGGGCAGAGTGCAGCTGACCTCTGCCCCTCAAGTTCCCTCAGCGTGTTGCACCATCACCCCAGCGAAATATCCAGGGGCCTGTTTAGACTTCCCCCCAAAGGGGAGATGTGTGACGAAGTGCCCTTCGCCACTTTGGCTTGGAGAGGACTGTTTGCCAGCCTCCTGCCCTGCGACTATGGCCCTGGTACATATTGCCCTTTGGAACCAGTGTTCGGCCATACCAGAGTGTAAGTCACTCATTCTGGCCCTTTACATACAGGGGGGTCATTCTGTACTTGCCCTGTGTGAACCATGATACCCCAGATAACTGTGCCATGAAGCCCATTCATATAATGAAAGACTATGGGAAAGACTTTAGCTACATGGCAATTGAACTGTGTGAAGAGGATCTGAGCGCTATTCGGTGGTTTTGTGCGCTCAGATCCCAGCTATCTGGGGATATGGGAAATGTGAGTAAATGTGAATTGCAGTAATGCTGATGGGTTGTCAAACTAGAGAATTGACCAACAAATACTTTTGTCCGGACATCCCCAGGCCGATCCGTTGGGATCAGACCGTGTATGCCGGCTTATGGTCACGGGGGAGGTGTGTAGCGGAACCCATCACTGTTTTACCCTGTTTTATGATTATTATGGTTAAAATATGATCCTACTATATGTATGTTGGTTGATGCTCTGCAGAATATTGTCCCAGACATTTGCAGCTACTTGGCATGGGAGATAATCCTGTTACAACGACTCCGCATAAGATAAAGGAAGTCTATTGTATACAGTGTTTTCATTCTCAGATAAGAACAAAGAAGTGTAATTGAATCAATGTCTGATTGTATCAAAGTTGCCAGGGAGGTGTGACCCACCTATTGTTCTCTTTATGTGTATTGTGCGGCCATATATGGGCATGTGTATTGCCTGTGGGAAGAGATGGGTATATATATTTCTGTAAAAGGTAAATAAAGTCAGTATTCATTTGACTCCCAAATTGTGTGTCGTCCAATATGGGAGGTCGGGGATGGTGAAACTGTAGTGCCTCTTGGGTATTTTATCGTATACCGGCGGAGATTTTGGACTGCGTTTCCCAGCTCCGTTACAATATATTTTTTATGGAAGTTTTTAGTTTGTGAAAACCTTGGTTTTGGATCGATGTTCATTAACTAAAAAGTTATGTAAAAATAATATGCTATGTCCTTATATAAAGCCCTATTCAATGTAGCAAATTGCAATTGAATGAGGCCCTAAATGAATATAGGTTAATGAATTAATCATTAACTGTCATCAATGTAAAACAAAAATGGCATCATGAAATCATATACCTGTGAAATTGATGTTATTGAAGATAAAATCCTTTCTGTTTTCAGTCAGGTGCAGAGATGAGTAATTTGTGAAATTATATGAAAATCATTTTTAATGTTTGTATTCAATTATTTTATGACTATGGTGTTTAATTGGCATAGATGCAAAACCAAAATGCATAATCATCAATATATTCATAAATAAAAGCAGTATAAAATATTAAATGTAGCACATGTCAGAATCTAAGAAACTGCTTTAAATATTTAAGTGCTTTGAAGGTCCTCCAGATATGTAAGTGCTTTGTAAAATGTACATGTTTTTTGATCTATTATAAATTATAAATGTTTTTTTATTATTATTATTAATTAATAGTTCCAAAAGTAATGTACATGAATGAGCAGTAAGGCAGATATATAAGTGCAGGTTAAACATTTTAATATTTTTTTATTGCAGTATAAAATGTACTTTTTTTGTAATAATTACTAATTATTAATTAATTAATATATTAATATCCAATAATTAATCATTAACTGTCATCAATGCAAAATAAAAAGACAATCCTTGTTTGTTCCATAAGAACATAATTAAATGATATACCTGTAAAGGTGATCTTTATGCTGTTCAAAGGCTGCAAACATCACTCTCTGTGTTCAGTCAGCTGCAGAGATGATGAAACTGTCAAATAAGATGGAAAGCATTTGTAATATTTGGATTTATCCCTATGAGGCAATCAGCAGCAACACGGATATGTCAGTGCATAGTAAAATATACATATTGTTTGTGGTCCTTTTTTTTTGTTGGTAAAATTACTAATTAATAAATGAATATACATTAATAATCAATTAATGAATGATTAAATGTATTCTAATAAGCTAAGCATTAATATATTAATAAACTAAAGGCATTGTAAATTATAGATTATTTGTTATTCATAATAATTACTAATAATTAATTAATAAAATAATGTACATTAATAATTAATTAATCAATGTCTAAATGTATTAAAAAGAGGTATGCATTAATGTATTAATAAACTTTAGTCAGTTTGAAATGTTATATATTTTTTGATAATGATTACTAATTACTAATTAATAAATTATTGTACATTACTAATTAATTATTCAATAAATTAATATATTACAAACAGCTAAGCATAAAAGTATTGATAAACTAAAGCAAGTGTACACATTTTTTAATCTAATATTATATAACTGTTTTTAAGAATAATTAATGTATTAATTATTTATTAATTATTATTACTATAACTTAATATACTTTACCTATTTTTCTTTAATGATCAGCAATCAGTATCATGAAGAGCTAATAATCTCTTTGGATTTTCCGGCTGCAGAAAATGTCCACTCAGACTTTCATCACCTGAAGAGAAAGTGTCAGTTCTGTGGCAAGTGTGCTCCATATATATAGTCTGCGTGCGCGAGACAAAACCGTTGGTTTAGGCGGGAAATCCCCCATTTCAGAATCTTAGTTTGTGTAAATGTGTAAGTTAGTGTTGTAAAATGGCGGCGTTAGTCTATGTTTTATGTGCTTCGTGAACATTTTGCATCGTTCCTATTAGTATTTTTCTACCTTGTACGTTGCAGGCTGTGTTTTGCGCAGGTCGTGTAGCCTTGTTTTGATTTTTTTCGTCTGTTATTTTTTTTCTTGCTTAGCCGATTTTCAAGTGCCGAAACTGCTTAAATTGACATAAATTTGCATTCCACCTCACTTCCAGACGTCATGGCTGTTCTCCCGTGCTGTGTGTGATGTTTTTGTTTTTTTTGTTTTTAGGTTTTTTGTGTTTTTCTTGTTTTTTGGTTTGCACTTTGTATTTTTACTCTGTCATATCTATTTTCTAAGTCCCGCATTTGTCAACTTCTTGCAGCCATAGGCGATCACGCGTTTTGTTTGTAGGATAAGTCCCGCGTGTTTCATTACCTCCACTGCTCGCCTCGCTTTGCGAGGCTCAGAGGCAATGTCACCACCTGTGTGTTTTAGTGGTTTAACCGCATGCCCCACTTCGCGAGGCTCGCAGGCAATGAGCGCCTTTGGAGCTCATCGTCTAAGTGCTGCGCATTTTAGTCGTTTAACGGCTCGTCTCGCTTCAGCGCTCATCGCTAAGTCATATGCACCACGCAAACTGTGACAACGTCTCGTAGTTGGACAATTATAATATGTGATATATATATATATATATATATATATATATACACTGTATATATATATATATATATATATATATATTATTCTGCAAATCTCAAACAGTACAAACAGCAGAAAATGTAGATCCTTTTTATTTTTTATTCTGCAGCTTATTACAACTCAGGATTTACAGCTATAAAATTGCTTTCTTTGCAGAATCCAAACAACCTTTTCCTGGCACCGACTCTCACACCTGTAACATCACCTTTACATGACTCACGCTTCTAATTCCCAGGTTACTGGCCTCACCCTTGTATTGTTGATCAATATAAAATTTGCTTAAAAAAAACTGCACACTCCGCATAAAATAAAGATGTTGCTACTTGTCTGCAGAGGATCTGTGGACAGACAAACCACACTGATTTTATACACTATTTCTTTATTGGAAAAATAGTGTAAAAAGATATAAAAATTATTTGGGATGAGTTTTTTTTTTGCTGACTAAAAGGATTTTTGCATATAAAGAATAACTACAGAAAACATTAGAGAGTCAGACGGAGGTCATTACATTGTTCCAAAGCTGCATTTGCAATATTTTAACTTTTCCAGCACTTCAGTGCTCTTTTAAAGAAACAAAAAGATAATTTGTTTCCCTAGAAAATTTAGGCCATTTCGGTAAAGCAATATATATTCTAGATTTGCTACAGTAAATCACTTGTAGTATGTTCCTTATAGGTCCAGGCTTACCATACAAATGAACTATGCAGATGCCTAGAGCCCATGTATTAATGGCACCAAAATAAATAGAAATTAATATGGATTCTATGGTCTGTAAAAAACATTGTTTTACATACTTAATTTGTAATCTTACCATTTGGATGACTATTAATCCCTGATGAAGTCCCTCAGGGGTATAAAATGTGTAGAGAAATTCCATCTATTGCAATAACAACCATGTAGTAAGAAACATTAGTAAATCTTTCACGCAATCGCTAAATGCGCCCTGACGTAAATGCGCCGACATTTGCACATACTTCAAATGAGCCCTGGATTAAAAGTGTGCAAGCCCAATAACGTGACCTATTTAGCATGCGAGCATTTAGGCCCTGCTCGATAGATGGGGTGCCCACCTGTCCTCTTGCTGCTTTATCCAGTGACTTCATTTCAGCTCCTAATAATTGAAGTGTCCCTTTATTTTTTATAATAAATCTATTTGTATAAATACTCTCTTCCTCATCTCTCCTTCCTCACCTTAAAGTCCCCTGAACATGATGATGTCTAACTTCAGTCCTTGTTGTATGGCCGGCACCCCGTCTATCGAGCAGGTGCTATTATGAGGAACTGAAATGAAGTCACTGCATAAAGCAGCAAGTGGACAGGTGTATTAATAAAAAGCAAGGTGCAGACTTGGATACAGATTGAGATGGGATTCTCTTTAACTAGATAGATGATAGTGGAGATTGTTGGATAAATAGAGATATTTGTGGAAGGAAGCTAGGGGTTTTCAGGATTCAGATTTAGAAGGAAATTACATCTGAATATGTACATAGCACAAATAAATAGAGAAAAAGCAAAGCGGTTTAAATGGAGTGAGATAATATACACAAAGGTAATGCTCAATGCAAGTAGCAAATAGCCCTGGGGCCAACGTAGCTCTGGGGCCAACCAGTTAACCAGGACTCCTGACTTTCCCTCATCCTCTGTGTGCTCAGGTGCCAATTCCAGTTTATTGGTACAGTGAATAGGGCCCTTGGAAGGTTGTATCCAGTGTCGGCAGCACGACTTCAGAGCATGTGCAAAATGAGGGATGACCTACTGGAGCGTGCGCGCTGTTATGCCAGCGCACATTTTGGTGTGCGCAAATGTCGGCGCACTGACATCGGGGTGCATTTAGAGCTCGTGCAAAAGACGCAGTGCCATTAAAAACATCTCCTTGAACAGTTAAACAAAACTGTGATTTGCTGAAATACAAAATCACCAGAAATTAGAGAAAGATTACAAAAGTTGTGTCAAAGTTTAAAGGGCCTCACTATAAGTGCTCTTCATGGTGTGAAAGAGCACATGATTCTAAATTAAAACAATCTATTGTTTTTTTCTAATTTCTCTAATAACACCTAAAAAACTATGGTCTTAGGTCTGTTTACAACTGACTGTTCCATGATTAACAACATATGCCCACTTTGGCTGGTGAAGCCCTGTGTGAACACAAAGATTTATAATTTTTCACTGAAATATAGCAATGCAGTCAGACAAGTTAACCCCTGTAATTTTTTAGTAGATTCCAGCAGTTATTTCCCTGCACAGATGAATTTGTGTAGGGTTAACACTCTGTCTGCTTGTGCTCATGGCAAGGAGCAGTTGCTGTGAGTGTGTCTGGTGGCATGTCAGTCACTATGTAAACAGAGATTTCATTTATACAGTTCTCTGGGAAAAAAGAACATATTTAAAAAATGCAAGTTTTTCAACATGTTTTTAAGAGATCTTTCATTTGATATGGTCCAAACTGTGCTGAATTAAGTGGCCCTTTAAGGATCACAGCATGCTAACAAAAATATTTATGTTTGAAAAGTTGCATCTGACAAAAAGCATAATTATGCAGAAAAGAATATCACCCACAATCACTACGGGCCAGCCAACACAAACTCTAGCATAGAACGCCATTGGTTTTAGCACAGCTCGAACATTATGAGCTCTAAATAATTAAAGTTACCCAAAATGTATATCCTATTAGACTCGTAGCGCTAGCTTGCATATAAAGTCTAACCCACAAATGAAAAAAGTATCCTGTCAAAAATATTGCAAGTACTAAATAGGACTCGCAAGGGCTTTTTTCAAACACTTATTACAGCTGTAGCAGCAATCAAACACACAATACTGTACTTTATAAGCATGGGAAGGCATGAAAAGACATTATAATTAATTGCATAACAGTCAAACCCACAAATATGCAATTACAAAAAAATATTTTTAAATGTTATTTCTGAGTAATTTTGATCCAGGACTCAAGGGATTAATACATATCATGATATCATATCATAACCCACATGGACTAGAAATTATGCTCCAATGCCTTTTATAGACTACTAGATTGCTTGATTGTGAGCCAAATCAACAAATATTATTGGCACTAATTGATTTGTAGCCTCCGATTATCAGATGCTATGATCATGCCCCCTGGAATCAGATTTACAAAGGCAGGGTTTACATGTTTGGGCTTAAGGAGGTATATTGCGAGCTGGAGTCAATAGAAACATCTAAGCAAAAAGAGAAAAAAACACCTGTAGCCAAATTTATGAGTTTGAGGCATTTGCAAGCAACTAATAGAATAGGGCCCATAATCTGGGGATAAGAGCTGCACTTGTTGCTACAGTTTTAAAAAGATGGGAGGAGCTCCAACCTAAACATTAAAGGGAAAGCAACACATGTTAATAAATGTAAAAGTTGTTTAAAATCTTCTTTATATTATTACTAGGAAATTGCCCATCAAGAATGACGGGAATAAAATTGTAAGGCTGGCAATGCTGTTTGACACACAATGCTTGGCTATGGACCCTCTGCTCACCTTTTGCGCTCATTGCGAGCCTCAACTTTCCTACATTGCAATGATCACCTTCTGCGCTCATCGCTAGCCTCATTGCAAGGCTCTCCCCCTGTTTAGTTTATAGGCCTTGCGCTAAAGTGTTACTGTGTTTAGTTGTGTTAGTGCCATGGGTTAAGTGTTACTGGTTAGGTTAAGTGTTACTATGTTGTCTTAAATGTTAGTGGCTTGTATGAAGTGTTACTGGCTTTCTTAAGTATTACTGCTTATGGCTTGTTTTTCCATCCTCCAGGTTAGTTTTCCGTCCTTTCGGGCTAGTTTTCCGTCCTTCGGCCTTGTTTTTGTATTGTTGCGTTTTTTCGGCAGCCATTTTTTTCCTCGTTTTGTGAAAAAAAGCGACAAATATGGCTCAAATTAACTTGCAACCCCACTCACAGGCTTCCTGGCTCTCCCACTATGCTGTGTGTGAGTGTGGAAGCGAATATGAGGCATGTTTGTTGTTTTTCTTAGGTCTTTCCAGTTCTGTGGTTCGGCCAGTGTATGTACAAGTTTTGGTCCTAAGTCCTACAGGTCCTAAGTCCCGCGTGCCTCAACTGCTCACCTCGTTTTGCGAGGCTCGCAGTTGCAGCCCTATAGACAGCAACGTGACCAACGTGGACTGACAACTATATATATGATTATTTATATTAATAATATCACATATATAGTTGTCGTACTGCGAGTGGTCGGCACGCTTTACGAAGGCGCTCATTGCACTGCAAGCTGTGTGAAGCGTGGCGAGCAGTTGAGGCACGCGGGACTTAGGCTGCAATGAGCGCCGAAGTTGTTCATTGCAGGGGTGGACACGCAGTACTTAGCTGGCACTCATCCCAAGATACGCGGCTCAGCGAGGCCAGGCACGCAGAACTTAGAAAATACACAACGGCAAAGACAGTAACTCTTACACCAACAACGCCAGGCACGCGGGACTTTGAAAATAAAAACAACGGCAGTCAGTGCGCGCCAGGCAAACATTCAGAGGAGAAAGACACAGGAAAGGGACAGGGGGTAGATGGTGGAAAGAGACACATGGCATTCCCAAGCACAAAAGTTTCAGGTTGCCGAGGCCTGTAATGAGCAGTGATGCCAAAGGCGCTCATCGCAAGGACCGTAAAGTAGATGGGAAGAGAGGCTCGCAATGAGCGCCTCAGCTCAGCACGGGGCTCGCAATGAGCGCCGAAGGTGCTCAGAGGGGGCAGAACACAGCATTGCCAGGCTTCAAATTTTATTGCCGTCATTTGTGACGGGCAATTTCCTAGTAATATCATAAATTTTGCTGCCATGTTAAATGGGACTCAAACCCTGGTCTTCAAGCTTCAAAAGAGTTCTGGCCTGGACAGAAAAGAGCAAGCTCCCTCAAACTTCTGCTCACTGGAGGGTCTTTAGACCATGCTCAAGTTTGTTTACTGGGAGGCTTGATCAGTTCAGGGGAGCTTTGACCCAAACAGAACCTTCTAAGAAGGGTGATGGGAATGCAGGTGCAATTTTATGGGAGGTCAACTTCAAATTAAAACCACTAGAGTTGATGTGTCAGGTAATTTTATTAGTGTCTGGCTATGCAGACTGCAATTATTTTTTGTGATTATAATCTTTATAGAATGCTTCATAAGTGATTCTTTTGGATTATATTATTATATTAGTTTAATATATGTGCGGACAGAAATCCTCATCAGTGTACATTGAGGGTGTGGAGATGTTACAGGAGATGTGAGAAGTGGAATAAATCCACTCAGAGCGTGAAATTAGATGAAGTTTTCTCAGCGGATCCATCAAAGAATATATTAAATAAGAATTAGATTTTTATAACATGGCTTCTGGATCTTTTTGCCAACAGAGCAAACAATGGCTTCCCACTACTATATCAATGTGCTTATTATAATTTCCACAGTATGTTACAAGTGCAGTGGATTGTCACATGGAGGTCACCTCTGTCACCTCCCTCAGTGCTCGTTCCTCAGTTTGTTGCTGTTATCGAAGGAGCTGCATCTCAGTTTGTGTTTAATCCAAATATTACTTTTTATTTTGTTGTTGTTTAATTGTTCAGTTGTGACCGACACTTGTGAACACTATGGACCGCAGTACACCAGGAACATCTCTTAGCCACTGCCTCTTTGAGCTACATCAAGCTCATGTTCATTGCTTCAATTACTTAATCTATCCATCTCCGCCTCTTACATCCCCTTCTTTGTTTGCCTTCAATCTTTCCAATCATCAGACACTTTCCCTAGTGAATCCTGTCTTCTCATGATATGGCCTTCTTTTTGGTCCAGCTCTGGGATTACCATGGTCCTTACTTTGCTGACCTTTGTTGATAATGTAATATCTTACTGCTTTTCCAGACTTGCCCCAGAAGCAAACTTGTTTTGATTTCATGGCTACCGTCACCATCTGCAGAGATCTTGGATCCAGGAAAATAAAATCTGTCACTGCATCCACTTCTTCCCCATCTATTTACCAGGAAGTGTGATTGCCGTTTACCATGATCTTCATCTTTTTAACGAACAGCAGACCAACTTTTGCTCTCCCCCCGTACACCCTCATGAATTGGCCAATTAGTTCCACCTCATTTTCAGCCATCGATTCCAGCTTTTGATTCTTTCAGCCCGGTCTTACGCATGATGTATTCTGCATATAAGGTGAATAAATAAGGTGACAATATACAACCTTGTCGCACTCCTTTCCAGATCTTGAACCATTCTGTTGTTCCATGTACTGTTCTTAGAAGCCTCCAAAAAAGACTTGGTGAATCAGAGTTATCAGATGTTTCATTGATAAGGAATCATCATCTTTTTGTATCTATTACTCATTTAAATCTCACTTACTAAATACAAACAACTGTTTACATTGTATAATATAATTATATACTGTCTCACCACCAAATAATGTCCTACTTATAATTATACACATGTCTACCCATGTGCCTGTAAGATGCGGTTCTACTCTGCAACTGACTCATATTGTTTACAAGATAAGTAGCTGTCCAGGATTGCTGACAAAGTGTAAGTTATCTAAATGATTTTCAGCTGGTTCATAACAAATATTTTAAGCAAAGCAATGATTTACAAGAATACAGTCATAGAATAAGGTGTTTAAAGTCCAAATGGCCAAGCTCTCATTAATGCTTAGACATTAGGTTAAGATTAGTAAAGAGAAGGATGGTGTGCTCTGATCACACTGGAGGGGGCATAAAGGAGGAGATCAATGAGCTATATGGGCTATTTCATTATATTGTAAGTGTCTGTACAGGACACAAGGATATATATTGTGAAACAAGGTGGGACTCGAACAGAGTGAGGATCCCAAAAAGTAGGCCGAATGCGCTGGTAAGCTGAAGACTTGCTTTGAATTTGTTGATTTGGGATTGTAGTTGAGTTCTTTACTTGTGTAATTCCTAGTTTATTCGCTTTCACTTATTTTGTGGTGTTTTGCTCTGCTGTTAGATATTTAATTTTCCCCTTTATTAACCACTTCAATCATTCAGCTTGTTTCTAGTTCCACTGCCGAGATCCGAGAGGGAAAAGGACAATTACTCTACTTCTTATTCAGACTGTTTTGGGCACTGTGCTGTAGAATTATAATATTTGCAGAGAATAAACCATGATGAAATTGTAAGGACAAGGACTGAGTGAGTTCTAAAACAAGAACCTACACGAATTTCCTGATTATAATTCAAACCCCAGCTAATTACACTGAGGTAGATATGACAGATCTTCTCTTAAACTGAGAATCCAAAATCTGGCTGTGAGTAGACAAGTGTTTTAAGACATACAAATGTAGTTAAAGGAAACAGACAATTATAAACTAGTGTAATGATACACAAGGGAGGGAGAGGAGGGGCAAAATGAGAGACTAGGGTGGGGGGAATGAGACACAAGGGAGGGAGAGGAGGGGGAAAGGAGACACAAGGGAGGGAGAGGAGGCGGAAAAAGGAGACACAAGTGAGGGAGAGGAGGGGGGAAAGGAGACACAAGTGAGGGAGAGGAGGGGGGAAATTAGACACAAGTGAGGAAGTAGACAGGGGGAGAGGCTCGCGATGAGCACCGAAGGTGCTCACATTCGGTGGCAAGCAGCATTGCCAGTATTCAAATTTTATAGCCGTCATTTTTGACGGGCAAATCAGTAGAATAATAAGGAGGGATAGAGTGAAGTGGTTATATTGGAGAATTAACAATTATCAATTTACTACCTATATAATATAAGTTTTTTTCTTATGTATTTTATCAATTAATAATAAAAGTTATAGTTTACCTCATAGCTTCTGACTAATATGATATCGTTATGGATATGATTACTCTTTACTGACAGATGGTTTGGGGGACACACTAGTTTATAAGTGTGCTTTTCCTTTAAATACATTTGTTTGTCTATTCGCTACCACTAGTGTGTTTTTCTCAAGTCTCTTGACCTTGAAAATAGTTCCCCCTACAAATCTTGGTAAGAGGGTGGTTGAACATTGCTTTTATTTGTCTCTTAAGATGATAGGATAATATGGGTTTAAAAAAAGTGTCCAGTGATGCCCTGGGTAAATTATTCGTCCCTGGACTACATTTCATAACCAATGATAATTATTCTCTTCCTTTACAGTGATATTTAAGTTTCCATGTAGGCTGAACATAGGGTGCCTGGAGATACAAGTACAACACTGATTATCTGGCAATGGATGTTTGAGTTGTTTGGATGGTCGGCATCCTTTTTGGATTTGCCTTTTGCTGGTGACTGCTCTTTGGGCTGGGACTCTTTGTGGAGGGACTTCTGAACAGCCTCTGCAGCTTTAGGATTGGGTAACTTTGCCTGTAAGTGAGAAACCACCCGATCACCACTAGTACGGCAAATCAGGTTAATCCGGCTATGCACTGGGGTTTTTCTTCTAACAGTAGATCAACATCTACATGTGGGTTACACTGGTGTAGTGAATATATTAAGGATCTCCTTATCATATTTGTATGCCACCATCTCTCCTTAACAGTGTGGTTTAAACCTGTTGTATTCAGCAAATTGTTTGAGGATTTTGACGTTTGAACTCAAATATTTTGAAGCAACTTTAAATTTACTGCATGTCTAGAAGAAGCCAGTCAATGTCCCTGCCAGAGAATACAATTAATGAGCATGAAAATAGATACAGAATGGATGCTCCAATATATGACCTGGTTGGTGCCTTGAGCTGCAGGACAGTAATAAATCACAGTTTTAAATTCTTAGCAAGTTAATGATCTGCTGAAAGCATAAATATTATTACTATCATTGGTATTTTTAGTTCATTACTATTTTAAAATCATTTTTAGAATGTTTATAGGTGAAAAGCACATTATTAAGGAGGAAGGTGTCACTACATTGATTTTTTATTTTTATGATATATAACTAATATTTAGTAATTATGAATCTGATGTTTATTTCTTCAGAGGATGGCCACATGGCAGAGTGATTAGATGTCCTGTATGACATCTTGGTTTGTAGTTTCACTTTTTTACAGGTCTTGATTGACTGCCTTGGCTCTATATGGGGCCTGGTGGCTGGATTGGCCAAGCAGAGGTATGATTGGCTGGATTGGCTCTTTTCTGCTTTTAATTGGTTGGATTTGCTATGCAAATGTCTTCATTGGCTAGGCAGATCTTGATTGGCATGACTAGCTCTGTATAGTCCTTGGTTGGCTATATTGGCTCTGTACGGAACCCATTTGGCTGAAATGGTTCTGTGCAGGGCTTGATTGGCTTTCTTAGCTTTTTATGGGACTTGGCTCAATTGGTTCTGCTTGGTTTGCACAGCGGTTTATTACCTTGTCCAGGAAGATAAGAGCTCCAATTCTGTATCACATGTATATTTCCAACACATACTCTTACCTTAATTCGATGTCCAAAGACATTCTTTAAAGAGACTCTTTAGGCAAATAATTGTTTTTTACATTTTATAAAATGTTGTAACTAAGTTTTTTTAACTAAAAATATTTGTATTTTATTGTACATACATTTTAACTAAGTTTAATTAATGAGTTTGTCACTTAAAGCATGACACTGGCAATTTGATTCCCCTCTCCTGTGGGAGTGTCTTTAGCTCTAAAGTTGCAAGTGCTGCAGGTCAAAGGTGAACAAGTTGGTCACCTACAGTAAAGAATACAGGGAGAAAGGGGGAGGTTCCATAAGCTAAGAAACTGTTATTTTATGGGTCTCTTACATAGAAATGTATGTACATTTTATATGAAAATTACATTTAAGAAAGAAAAAATAATTAATTGAACTTTGTTAAAATAGTTATATAAAAAGTAAATAATTTGGCCAAAGAGTACCTTTAAATAAACTTTTTTAACAATATGTCTAACATGCATTTTGAGCACAGGGATTGCTCTTGACCAACTGGTTTTATTTAGTCCATCTAATCAACACCACTACAAAGCCAATACAATCACTCAGGATATGTATAGAGCTAACTCCGCCAATTAGGGTCTGTATAAAGAGAAACTGGCCAATAACCTTTACAGAAACAAATACAGCTAATGAAGAAATGAGCTGAGCCCATCCCAACAAACAGAAGTAGTAATGAGCCAATCCAGTCAATCAAGACCTGTACAGAGACAGTGGAGCAAACGAGACCTTCACTGAATCAACTGTTCTCATATAGAGCCAAGGCAACCAACGAAGACCTTTGCAGAGGCAGTTGGGTCAATCAAGACCTGAAAAGAACCAATTCAGCCATCCAGCTCCTGTATAGAGCCAATGCAGCCAAAAACAACCTGTACAGAGCCAGCTGAGCCAATCAAGACCTGCAGAGAACCAGTCGAGCCAATAAATACTTGCACAAACCACTTTTTAGCCAACTAGGTACCATATAGAGCCAAGGCAGTCAACCAAACCCCAGACAGAGGCAGTAAACATTGTAGACAAAAGCAACAGTGGTCCTTTCATTATATATATATATATATATATATATATATATATATATATATATATATATATATATATTTCCAATATACAATGTATATATAGGTCTTTAATTACGAGAAAGGTTGTGTGGATAAAACAAAAACTGAGGCTGAAACTTGTATGTAATCCTCCGAAACCAGCTAAGGCGCAGCGTGCGCCGGCCCTGTCACTCTGGGCTGATTGATGGCTTCACGCTATTTTGTTTGCCAGGACATTTAATATTTTTTACCCTTCGTTGTTTGTTTCTTTGTTTCTTAGCAACGTTCATTGTTTTCTTCACACATTTTGCACTCTCTCTTACCTTGCAAGGTGTCTTAAGTTGCTGCATCTTGTAGAGTAAAAACAATTGTAGGAATTTAAATTGTTTAGAAATGTGGTCAGAAATCATGTCAGGAATGTTGGCTCAGAGCTCGCAATCTGTGACTTTTTTGTTGTATTCTTAAAATATATAAATAGCTCAGGTTGTGAATGCTTTGGTTCTTTTAGCTGAAACCAAAACTGAATAATTTAAGGGCCACTTTCAGTGTCAAAGCTAGTGGATGGAGTGGCCAAATAATTTGTGGGCACTATTGGACATCTCTATATACCGCACAAGGGTCAATAAAAAGCCCAAATATATATATATTTGGGTAAGCAAATAGAGTGATCAGATCACTTTTCTATAAAAATAATCATAATTTCTCTTCTTATATATTAGGAGATAGCTTTCCACTTCACAGGCATGGGCCACAGTAGTCAAAACATATTTTATTTAAAAGTTAATATTTCTAATATTACAAAAAGTTTTTGTATGACAAATAAGTGATCCATAATACAGATCAATTATATTACAAACGGACTGTTTTGTTGAATTGAATATGATCAGATAGTAATATACTCTCTATGAGACTTTATTTATTTACTTAATATGTAAATATGTAAATAAATATATGCAAGGTAAGTGCCCTTAGGCATCATGGACTCAAGAGCCAATAAGTAAATATAATATTCCACCCATTTCTAGAGTCCTACTTTACCCCATGATGCTGCAGTTAGCAGAGGGTCCATACATGTAGCAAGCCCCGGTGCATTGCACCTGCTGCACCAGCAGTAGCTCTGCTTCTGATCCTAGCACTCTAATTCTCAAACCTCCAAAAAGTACCAGGCGTCTGAAGCCATTCTCGGGACACGTTCCAGTCCCATGGCGTCATATTACAGAATTGAAGCAATAAAAACTATGTATACTATTTATTTAAGGTACAGTATCATTACACCTATAATAACAAATACACAACTGCAAGCTGTTTACACAGAGCACCCACCCATAAAACATGTTTCATCACATGGCCACAATATGTTCTGCTTGTTATCTGCAGGTTACATGATGTCATCACCTGTAAAGACTGATTGAAATGGGATAAAGTCTCACAATGAAAAAAATATATACATTTGAGAACTTTTGAGTCAGACTAAGGGCATAATAATAAATCAGGAATATACAGATGGTTTCTAATTAGATTTAAAAAATGTTGATCCCGGAGGGATCCATGATACGTGATGGAAGCTGTGTGTGTGAGGAGACTTAACTGGAAAGCTGTGGTTGCAGTGAATGATGACAGTTAAGAGCAGACAGCACATTTGGACATATACAGTGTTTTCAATCTAAGAGATAAATGGGAATAGAAGTGTGAGGAAGGGGGACTGCCTGATGGAATATTGTTCATGAGTAACGAGGAAGAGGTATGCAGAACGGATAATTTTACATGAAGCTGTTGATTGAGTTAAGGAGCTGGTTGTAAGCTTCTCTGAACAGATGGGTTTTCAGAGAACATTGGGGTGATTTTTTTCTTGTCTATGGTAAGACAGATTTCAGGTACAGAGGAGGAGGAAGGGGGAATAACTAACAGCACTGGCTTGGCGATGTTGAGTTATACATCCTGGGAAGCCATCCTGGACATTTGTGAAAGATAACTTGGTTTGGTGGGGTTGGTTTAGGTATAGGTGAGGATGGTACTGAAACCTAAAGGACCTAAGAAGTTTGCTAAAGAGGAAGTGTAAAAAGAGAAAAGTGATAGACCCAACACTGAGCCTTGGGGCACTCCAACGGAAATGGGTAGTGGAATGGAGCAAGTGCCATGGTAAAAGATAATGAAGGAATGGTTAGAGCAATATACCAAAGAGGTCTAGTGATTGGAGTGTGTAGGAGGAGTGGGTGGTCAATAATGTCACAGACTGCAGAGAGGGTAAGAAGTATTAGCAATGAGACATATCTCCTGAACTTATTAATCAGTAGGTCAAAAGCCAGATGGTAGTGGGTTGAGTAAGCAACTATTTGTTAAAGAGTTACTAAGGCGGAAGTCACAGTATTTTTGAGGCTACTTAAACTGTGTAGTAGACAGATTGGGTGATAGTTAGAAAGGGATGATGGTTAATTTACTTATAATGGGTGTTATGATGGCCCAAGAAATGTACCAGTGGAGAGAGAGGTGACAAATATGCATGAATGTTATCAAGAGAGCAGATAGTGAGCTAAGAGGAAGAGATGAGATTGGATACCAAGCTTCTGTCAGAGGAAGCTGGGTGTGTTTGTCAGTGGAGAGAGGGGTGTAAGTAATGTGTCTGGGATCATGTCTAGTTGTGTCCAATTTATTTTTGATGTGATTGGCAAGGTCTTGTGTTGTAAAGCTGGACATCAGAGAGTGAGATGAGGGGCTGAGTAGAGACTTGAAAGTTAAAAAGAGTATTTTAGAAATAGATAATAGTGTTGAAATGATTGCTGAAAAGTAGGTTTGCATGGACACATGAAGCTATGAGGTAATTTATAGTGCAAGAAGTCTAATTGTGCACCAGTCAATGGTACTACTCTTCTTGTTTATACTTCCTCTTAAGTCAATGGTAAGGTAAAGAGGAAATACATTGTTTTTTTTTATCTGTATGTTGTTTTAGTCTTTTGTTTAAAATCTTCATGGCTAATTGCTCCAGTCAGAGACAAATCCCAGGATTTGCTTCATTCACAATCCTTCTACCTTTTTCACTCAAAGTAATGATTACCGTCTCACTTTAAGTTTATGTTTATTGGGAAATAAAGTTTCCGCCACAATTTTTTTTTTTTTTTTTGAGAACAGAAGGGGAGCTACACTAGTCAAGACAGGAACACCAACCAAATGATATAAAAATATATCTGTTACTATTTTGACTATAAACAGATCTTATGTGGGAATAAGATACCAGTGTTAGTGTTTTCACGCCTGTTTCCCTTACGGCAAATTAGTGCTTAATCCATCACAGTTTTGACATTTAATTGAGGAAGTAGACAAAGTGAGATTGTTCATACTTCCCCCCAGGGATAAACGTTTCATTGCAGTGTTCTGTATGAAAGAGCTTAACAAGAACTGTAAAGAATACATAGGTCTGGTGTTTAGATGTCGGCAATTATGCTAAATGATAATTTTTTTATTTAGAATTATGTTGATATTTAAATATTATGATTTCTTCAGTATTTTCTTCATAATCTTAGTACATTTTTGTGCAGAAAAAGTATATAAATAAAATGAGACACACTTAGTTTACATTGTTCCTTCATACTGGAGACTCCTGTTTATCTTTGTTTTGGTTTCTTCTCAAGTTCTCATATCTCCCCCTTACATCTCAGCTCTCATCTCCAAATACTCCCCCACCTGCCTTCTTCGTTCTGATATTCTTCTTTCTACAACTCTTGTCACCTCCTCTCACTCCTGCCTCCAGGACTTTTCTCGTGCTGCCCCAAGTCTCTGGAACTCCTTGCCTCGCCCACCAGATTATACAATTGCCTCAAAACATTTAAAACCTCACTTAAAACATCTTTAAAGAAGTGTATCACATTCCACCCTAACACGCTTATCACCTCTCTCTCCCTCTTTTGTTACTCACTATACCTTAGATTGTAAGTCTGCGAGTTTCTATCCTAAGTACTTTGGGAATTCACCATGGACATTGGATTCCTAGCTCAAAGACAGGGCCCTCCTTGATTTGCTATATGTTAATTTGTATTTATCTTTGTATGAACTTAATTTATGTACAGCGCTACAGAATATGTTGGTGCGTTATAAATGAACTATAATAATAATAATAATAATACAGTCTTTTGACCAAGTCATAAAGAGGTTGAAAAGCTCCTATAGTTGGACAGTTAAAGGTTCACAGGTTGATATCTACTGTCTATTTCCTTTGAGCAAACAATATAAGAGTAGTATCAAGAGGTGTCTGGTACTTCAGTGTGATCTCTGTCTATCTGACAGTTCAAACCCATTACTTTCTTATCAATGAACCAGTGAGAAATAAGGGTAACACAAAGGAACAGTTTTCTTGTTGTCTTGCTTTTGGGCTCATCAGTGGCAGGGCCTTAAAATTGTAAGGCTGGGAATGCTGTTTGCCACACCATGTAAGGCTTTTGGTCGTCTGAGCACGTTCGGTGCTCATTGCGAGCCTCTCCGATGGTGTATTTTTGCTCCTCTGAGCACTGTCGGAGCTCATTGTGAGTCCCGCGCTGATCGCCTTTGGCGCTAATTGCGATCCTCTCCCCTGGTTTTTTTTTTTTTATATATATATATTTTTTTTTAATGATGATTAATTAATTAATAAAAAAATACATTAATATACTTTACCTATTTGTAATTAATATATGGAGCTTGCAATATCCTGAAGAGTTAAAAACCTGTTTTGCAGCATACCATGTAGATTTGCACTGTTGCTCACCTGAGGTGTAAGTGTCAGCAATGTGTGAAGTGAGCAGTGTAAATAGGCTGCGTGTGCGAGGGGAAACTGTTTGTGTAGTTGTGTAAATTGCCATTTTAGAATGGTAATGTTATTAGTTGCAAGTTAGTGTTGTAAAATGGCTGTGATTGTCTATGTGTTACACAGGTGTGGAGCATTTTCCATTCTCCCTAATAGTGTATTTTATACCTAATACATTCCTGTGTAAAAGTGTTATATGCTTGGCAGTGTTTTGCGTGTTTAGGGGTCGTGTAGCCTCGTTTTCGTTTTTATCATCCACCATTTTTTTTGTCAAATGACGAAACTCTGCATATTGTGTTTAAATTGACGTGCAACCTTACTCTCAGATGTCCTGGCTGTCCCCCAGTGCTGTGTGTGATTTTTTTTTTGGTATTTTTTTTTTATTTTCTTTGTGTTGGTGTTTTTGTATGTGTGCGGTTCTGCCGTTAACTTCGTAATTTTTGGACCTCGTATAATTTTTTTCTCTAAGTGCCGTGGGTTGAATTTTTTTTTTTCTAAGTCCCGCTTTCCTTTTTGCAAGTGTTACAGGCCATAATTTTTCCATGCGATTCTTTTCAAACTGCTATGGGTCTCACATTGTGAATTGTTTAATTGAGATTTCTGTTGTGTAGTGTGTAATTCCGCGGGTTGCAGTTGCAGCGGGCTCGCTATGCCAGCCTGCAATCGTTAGCAACAACTTGTATTGCTGACAACTATATATGTAATATATGGGTGATGGGGGCCAGGAGGGGCAAGAACCACAGCACTGGGGTCCCCTAAAGAAGGACTCAAGTTTTTAACATTTAACATTTTTAATAAATGTTATCTCTGTGCTTTTAATGACCTCACATTATTGTTTTGTCCAACCAAAGGTTATCTTAGGTAGTTATGTCTTAAATTGTTCTACTGGTAGCAGCATTGCATTATAGACTATGCAGTGTAAGTGATTATCAAAGGGTTCTTTGCTGTCTCTGCGGGGAACTGAAACCTTACCATAAACATATACCAAATCTATTTCTAGCATTGCAAAATGGTACCATTCCCTCCTCAGAGTTCCCAAAGGCACATATTATCTTATTTTTTAAACCAGGGTAAGCTCCATCCCACACGGATATTTATAGGCTTATATCCTTTATAAAATCTGGTGTGAAAATATATGCCAAAATCATAGCTATGAAAATTATTAAAATAACTAGCGACTTGCCTGCCAAAAATTACGGCAATAAAATTTGAAACCATGGGAATGCTGTTTGCCACACAATGTAATGCTTTTGCTCCTCTGAGGACCTTCGGCGCTCATTGTGAGCCTATCCCCTCGTGTACTTCAATTGTCCAGCTTTGCAACGATCACCTTCGCACTCATCGCAAAGACAGATATATAAGTACAGTGTGAAATATAAAAAAAAATAAGTACAGTGAATTAATAAATTAATATGAATTAATAAATTAATATACTTTACCTATTTATATTTAATATGCAGCAATCAATATCCTGAAGAGCTAACAATATCTTTGGATTTTCCTGCATCTGAAAATGTATAGTTGGACTGTTGATCACCTGAGGAGAAAGCAATGTGCCAAGTGTGCAGTGTAAATAGGCTGCGTGCGCGAGGCCAAACCGTTTGTTTAGGTGGGTAAAGCAACATTTTAGAATCATAATGTTATTATTTTCAAGTTGGCGTTGTAAAATGGCAGCTTTTTTCTATGTGTTACTTGGCTCGCAAGCATTTTTCGTCCGTTGTAATGGTATATTTTGTATCTCCTACATTCCTGGCAATCTCGTGCCTGGCGATGATTTGCGCGCATCGGTCTCCTTTAGCCTTGTCTTAATTTTTTCTTCCGCCATTTTTTTTCTCGCTTAGCCGATTTTCATGTGCCGAAACTCAGCAAATTCGGCTTAAATTCTCGTGCAACCTCACTCCCAGGCATCCGGGCGTTCCCCCGTGCTGTGTGTGAGTTTTTTTTTTTTTTTTTTTTTATTTCTTGGGTTTGGCCGTTATTTTTGCGAGTCGTATTTTTGCGGGGTCGTTTTTTTTGCCCCCTGAGATTCCGAGATCAGAATTCCTGTGATTCCGAGATCGGAATTTTTTTTCTAAGTCCCGCGTTCCTCAACTGCTTGCAGTCTAAGTAAAACCCACGAGTCCTGCGTGTTTCAATGCCTCAACTTCTTGTTTCCCTTTGTGAGGCTCGCAAAAGCGCCTTCTGCGCTCATTTTGCCTAAGTCTTACGCGTTTCAATGCCTCAATGGCTCGCCTAGTTTCGTGAGGCTCACAGCGTCTTTGGCGGTCATTTTAGTCTGAGTCCTGCGTGTTTCAATGCCTCAACTGCTTCGGTGCTCGTCACCTAAGTGCTCCGAGCTTGGAAGGCTTCTATGCCTCAGCGGCTCGCCTCGCTTTGCGAGGCTCACATGCGTGACGACAACTAAAGTAGGCTTCATACCAGTAAGGCAAACAGCAGACAATGTGTGCTGGATCATTACTTTATAACAACATGCCATCAATCACAATGTCCAATCCATTATGTTATCATTAGAAGACCAGAAAGCATTTGACTGGTTAAACTGGTCTTTTTTTATTTACTGCTCTATCGCACTACAACTTCCCAACTGGGATCACTAGAGCTATTTCCACCCTCTACCATAAACCTATTGCACGCATATGCAAAATGGATTTACAATAGACATACAAGGGGCACAGGACATGGATGTCCTCTATCCCCACTTTTATATGCCTTATATTTGGAACAATTTGCTACAGCAATTAGATTACACAATTGTATAAGTGCCATTAATATTTTTGAAAATCAATATGAATTATCAGTTATGTTTTCGAAAATCAACATAAATGTATGCAGTGGACATTATTCTTATGCTTTCAATTCTGCACTTATGATTCATATGATCCCTAATCTATTCAAATTATTAAACCAATTGTCTGTAAATAAATACAACAAAATTGTATGCAAAACCAATGAAACTTAATAATAATGCTCAACTTCTATTACTTCAACATTTTCCTTTTCAATGGTCTAATAAATAAAACGAGTTGTAAAATATCTCAACTAACCCACACTGACTTTATGAGGTTAATTTTCCTATGTTGTTAAGAAAAAAATACTAATAAATGAACAATGAGATAAATTCTCTATTTCCTTACGATGGAGAAAGGCAGTCCTAAAGATGAATCCCTTGTCACATTTTCTATATTTAGAACCTTACCAATTAGAGTTCCTCCAACAATTTGGGACAAAATCTATCTCGAATTTTAAAGTAAAATTAATCAAAATATACTTTAAATACATAAGACCCTGGGAGGACTATCAGCTCTAAATAATAAACACTATTTATACAACTGATACAATGGCACAACACTAAACCATCATTACCATGGATAAAAGTTGAACAAGATGTATGCTTTCCAATGGAAGCTAAGAACATTGCTTGGTTAAGTTTGTTTATAAGGCCAAACAAGGTAAAGAATAAGTCCCAATTAATTCTAACCTATATTTATTTAATACATAAATAAATATAAAAACACATATAAACTGGCACAACCACAATTTGCCTTAATATCCATATGTTAAAATAAAGATTTTGGCCCAGGGATGGGAATAAGCTCACTTTCAAGATGGCATTAAAAGGTATTTACATTATAAGAAATGATAAAATAATGAATTTTCATTAAGTCAAAACCCATTATGATTTATATGGCAATAACTTCAAATAAAAAATAATATACAAAAATATCTAAAAAAATAAAGCTTCTTACAACCTTGCCATTTTTGAATGCCATTTTTTCTACTGTAAAGATGGTCTTGGCACTATATCCCACCTGTAAAGCATGTTTAAAAATCTAAATACAAATGGTCCATTAACATATACACACAAATGGAACTCTATTCTAAATAGAGAAATAGATAACAAAACATAAGGAAAAATATGGCATCAGAACATCAAGTAACATTCAGACTAAAGAAACAAACTATAAAATATTATACTTTGGTACAGAATCCCAATCATAATAAATACGTAAATGCAACACATACCACCAACATGTTTCAGAGGATGTAAGGAATTGGGCAGTAACTTCATATGCATTATGGCCTCGAAGATGACATTTTTATTCAGAAGACACTGAGATTAAATTATTTTACAATGTTTAAAAAATATAATTTTTACAAGTTTGCTCTGCGGGCCTCGCCTTTACCGCCTTTGGCAATCATGGCGAGACTCTCCCACCCTCTACTTTACGGTCCTCGTGCACAAGCCTGTAACTTTGCCACTCATCGTGGGCCTCACGATGAGTGCCTTCGGTGCTCTTCGCGGCCCACCCCTGTGTCTCTTTCCCCCCTCTCCTTCCCATGTCTCTTTGCCCCCTCTCCCTCCCCTGTGTCTCTTTCCCCCCACTCCCTCTCCAGCAGTATTGCTCCAAGTCTTGCGGGCTTGAAAAAAAGTTAAAGGTTTAACGCAGTCACATGTTTTTTAAGGCTGTAGCTCGACAGCAGTTGGGTGTGACGTATCATGCAAATTAGCTTTCAACCTAATTTATGGGCTCCCTGCCTCAGGAGGAGGCAGAGACCCCATAAGTGAGGGTGGTAGCTAATTTTCTATTCAATTGGCATCTTTTGGCAGGCCTCCCAAAAAAGTCGGTACCTTGGAAGCCGGTCAGAGCCTCTTTTGCGAGCGCCTTTAACATATCGTTACTGACAAATCGCAATTACAACAAATATTATAGTTGATGCTATATTAGAGCAGGAAAGCAAATTTTTACAGTATTTGGAAACCATGGCCCAAGTATAATAATTTAGATTTAACAACATTTTGGTAAAAATCTGCCCATTTTATGTAAGTTAAAATAAAAATATAGATATTGTGCTAAAGAAGCCAAAAAATAATAGTTGTGAATTTATACAACTTTTTGTCATGTAATGAAAATCAACATTTCACTATTTTGTGCTGTTTCCTTTTATGTTTTTGTATTATTATTTGTTTACGTTCATGATCTGTATGTATTAAAAAAATAAAATAGTTAAAAAAAAGTTGTATAATGTAAATTTATACTCTGCTACCAGGAAATTAATTAATTTTTCAGTGGAAATGGCAGACACTTCTTGGTAACATTCAATATAGCATCAACCGTGGCCTCTTTCGTGGGCACTGCAAATGAGTTTATCCTCCTCAGAGCCACGGAAGATCACCTTCCTGTTCCTTTCATTAAAGTTTCAAAATCTTAAATAGCAGAGCCTTATCTAGAGGGTTATCTTCTTTTTAGAGAGATGATATGGATGTATGGATGTATTTGATGGCTTGACCAAGTGCAGTATTTAAATATAGACACCTAGGAATTTAAATAAAGTATTTATAAATCAGAAGAAGGTGTTTTGGAGTGCTGTAACATGCAATAAAAGTATAAAATCCATCCTCAGTTCAAGACCTATAGTTGTTGGAAATGTATTGCTTCTCCTTTTGGTGCTACTAGCATCACTCAAACTCTCTCTTTGACTTTTTTTTTTTTTGCTTCTACTTGAAAAATGTCCTGTGGATCTCAATGATCATCCTATCTCTACCCATAGATCACCATGTTTATCTATTTCCTCATATGATTATGTTCTCTTATACTTCTCAATGCCTTTTTTTAAATCAAAGAGCAACACAATTCACACTATGCAGAGCAAACTTGAAAAATAATATTTTTTAAATATTGTAAAATAATTGAGTCTTGGTATCTTCTGAATAAAAATTTAATCTCAGTGGCCAAACTGCTGTGTGCCCTATATAGATGGGAGTATTAAGAAAATATATAAGGGAAATTCTCACATAATGAAAAAATAGATGTATTTAAATGTTTATTTTATACATATTTTAATAAAACATAATAAAACATGACAAATATCAAGGAAGAATATCTTGGAAAATATATACTCTTTACTGTTGAAATGTCCCTTATAATCTGATTCAATCATAGAAAGACATATTTATAAATATTAAATATTTAAAGAAAAAAAAGAAACCCTCAAAGTATGAAATGGATTGATGAGCAGTGCCAACTGGCACTTGTCTGCCATTGATGTCTATGTTTAGTATTACACTGAAATACATATCTCAAACATGTGACGGGTCCTAATTACAGTTATTCTATGATTAATGAGCTGTGCACGTTCTCTTTTTAAAATAATTAAAAACTACTTAAGTAGATTTAAAAATAGTTGATAAAATAATTATAATATTTTTGCTGTCCCTTTTTTTCCCCAAACACTGCTTATTCAGTTTACATAAAGAAGGGTGTGAGCTGTTATTTATTTTATTAGTCATTAGTTATTCTAGACATGAGATAAAGAGATGCTGGAAAAATCTGGATGTTTTCTTATTCAGTAAAGCATTAAAGACACTTTAAGGCCAATTTATAAAGTGAAATCTTCTATGAAAAATATAGCAAACAAATAAATCTGTGTGTTTACAAATATATACAAAGTCGAGAAATCATGCAGATTCTATGTACACATTTTACAATTATTTAAATTGTATATTTAGCTCCTTATGTAAGTTTACAGTATTATTCAATACTTAATACCTCTGAACAAAAGGAGAATTTGGTATAGATTTTAACATTTAAAAATTCCACTATATTTAAGGGAAAAACATTTTTTTTAATTTGCTTATAAAAATTCCAAAAGTAAAATTTGTTCGGCAGATAAAAAAATCTATTTTATATTGAAGCATAAGAATAATATAAACAGTTTTGTGTAAATATGTAATAATAATCCTAATAATAACAAGATAGAATAATATAACTTTTATATGAAATATTTAAAATAAGAAATGCAGTATATATTTATCAATAAAAATTATACATATGAAATATACAAGTTAAATACATATATGCTACCAAAATTATATGCACATTTATATTGTAAAATGTTTTTGATAATCATTAATTTTAAAATCTAATTCAAACAAAGATACTTTTCAAAAATGATATTGATTAAACAATTAAGTAATTGGTTTACCATGTTTGTAAACTGATAAATTACCACTTAATGTGCTTTTCAAATTGAAAGTTCAAGTGCTGAAAAATATATTTTAGATAATATAGTGCCATTCTGTACATGTCATTATTCTGTTAATTTAAAATTCTGTTGAAAAAAAATGTGCAAAAATCATAAATGTGTCAAAAACATGTTTTTTCGAATATCACCATGATGTGTAAACCTCAAAACATTTACTTACAAAGACAAAAAGTGTTGACATCTCCATTCAGCAAATTGGTTTTGATGCTAAAATGATGTTCATTTTGGTTGGAACGTCTTCAGATTTCACCTCTGCAGATATAGACAACTCGTGAATGCATTTTTTTTATTTAATCTATTCTGAAAGAGCACAGTAAATCCTTGTTTTAAACTACAAATGAGATGGGATTGAGCATGACTATCAGATCTTGGAACACTTCCAACTAACCTATACAAACCCTAAGCTATACTAACCCTTTACCTCTGAAATAAAATATCAAGACATTTACCCTAACATCAAACACTTTAGTATATAAATAAGCATGCAATATTTAACATACCGTGGTATCTTTGGGTTGTTGTTTATTGTTTAGTCGTGTTTGACTCTCTGTGACCCTATGGACTGCAGCACACCAGGCACATCTATCTTGTCTCTGGTTGCATTTATTCATAAGGTTTTCTTGGCAAAGATACTGGAGTGGTTTGCCAGTTCCTGCTCCAGTGGACTACGGTTTCTCTGACCTCTCTGCTATGACCTGTACATCTTTGGTGACCTTACATGGTATAGTTCACAGCTTCAATGAAGTACACAAGTCCCTTCACCACGGCAAGGTAGCGATCTAGAAAGAGTCAAACACTTGACTATATAACAAATCATGGAATGCATATTTGGGTGCATCTTTCCTAATTAAGTTTGCTGTCTGAGTTTGGCCCACCTCCTCTGCAGATAGACTAGGGATCTCAGTAGGAGCAACACCATCAGTCTTATGAACCAAAAAATAAGCAAAAAAAATATTGGTGGTCCCTAAAACCTGTTATAAACCTTTTTTTTAGTGGCACTCATGGCCACTACAGACAATGGACCCTATTAAGTTAGCCGATTTTGAGTTCCCTGAAGCCTGTAAAAGTAAATTGGCCTCTTTTAGCTACCCGCAAACGATCTGCAGGTTACAGGCGGAAAAACCTATGGGCTGTCAAAACCTGAACTCCGACTCAGCTAAGCCTTTGATCTTTCAATCACGTAAATATTATAATCGCAATTGCTATTAAATTGCTACAAGTCCTCAAGCCCGCAACTGTTTTCACGCACAGAAATGGCAAATGTAGCCAAAAATACTATGGGTACCAGAGAAGACCCTCAAGGTTGTTAAACTCCTGTTCGTAGCACTGTAAAAGCAAATATAAACACACTACTGTATTTTAAATCATAGGGAAAGCGATGAAAGGTACTCAACTTATTAGCAGAACATTCTCAAGCTCGCAAATCTGCAATAAAAAATATAATTTTTTATGTTTAATTTCCGATCCCAGCAGTCAATGTGTTAATACATATAATTGAACTTGCATGGACTAGATCGTAACTCAGACTTCAAAACTGTAAGTGAGGGAAATTTAAACTCCATGTTTTAGTGTCTTAATGATGATGGTCTCTTTTATTATTGGCTCTGTCTAAACCCATAACTACGGGTTTGAATAATTTATCATGTTCACGCCCGGTTTTCTAATTTAATCGCTCTGTAAATCCAGCAAATTTCAAGCCCTCAGACATATGGGTTGTATAACAGCCAACAGGGGCTTGGAATTTAATAGTGCCCAATGTGACTAATTTGAAGTAGACTTTAGAACATTCCCACCCCTGGACATTTAATAGGGAGTGGAGAAAATTATCAATTCTGGTGACTGCAATGGTTAAGCTGAAATGTGAAATGTTTTAAAAGCTATATTAAACTTTTGGTTCAAATACAAATTGTATTTATTAATCAGTTACTAATAGAGCAATGACACCCGATTGTATGAGCACCACAGTAGCCCTTTTTAAAGGTAAAATATACACTCTAGTATCTCTTCGGATACTGTATAATAATTATTATTGAGATTACCTTGTTAGTCCACAGGTCATCCCTTTTGCAACATAATTGTTAATAGCACCTCAAATGTGACTAAAGTATAAAGTATATATAATTAAAACTGCTACTATTAATAACAGACTAACATAAACATCTTACACCACTAACATAACAACAAATACATTGAGTAACTTGATTATTAATGTGCATCTCAGTGGGTGTATGACGATGAGCTGCTCTAGACTGTTGTTATATAAAATTCTGCAATGTTTTTCTTTTTGTAATTGAGATATCTTGCATGCACGTACACAACATTCATCAGGATTCCCTTGAAGGGCTGCAATGGATCATGGTAGTCTCTTCATCATCTTAGTCTCTTCTTCCTTCACACATTATAAACAGCAAATTGAGATTTTTACGATCACAGACTTCATTAAATATTACTTAATCTAAATAGTTTCACAGTATATAAATTGATAATATCATTGTTAGGACAATTATTATTATTAAATAAAATATGCATAAACAAAGAAAATCTTAAACATTAATTTAAGTTACCAAGCTGTGGAATAGATGGATTCCAGGAGGAATAATGATGGTCAAGCATGCAGCTGATCACCTCATATCTTCAAGCTGTTCTCTACCACAAGACAAAGAACTGATCCTATGCGTAATATTGTAAAAATGAGGGGAACAGTTGCCCCCTCCCATTCTTTGTTTTTGTTGTTCAGGCTTCAGTTGTGTCCGACTCTGTGACAATATGGAAGCAGCATGCCAGGCACATCTGTGTTTTGATCGTGCTTATCCATATGGTTTTCATGACAAAGATACTGGAGTGAGTTGAAGGTTCCCTTTCCAGTGTACCATAATTTATCTGACCTCTCTGCTCTGACCTTTCCATCTTGGGTGACCCTACATGGTATAGCTCGCAGCTTAAATAAGATACACAAGCCCCTTCACCATGATAAGGTAGCATTCCAGAACCGGCCTATTTTACATGATTCTTAAAAAATACATAAGAGCTGACTCCAGCTTATTTGCTATTTGAAAGTATTTTGCATTACATGGAATGTTTCCTTAACTGCTCAGCAATAATTGAACCTGATAACATCTTGCTTGTGACACAACTAATGTACTACTGTTGGGTACATTTATTTAAAATACAGTTTTTCAGGTCAAGCATATCTCTTGTGAATGTAACATTTATGGGCATTTAACAGTGAACAACCCTTCTGGGTCTCTACCTTCTCGTGGTGAAGCATGCTACGTCTGTATGGTCAGACATGACTGAACCACTAAACAACAACAGTAAATAAGAAACACTCGATGATCCACTAAACTCCAATATTTACAGACCTTATTGGGCACATTTTTGGGATTTCTACTGTGTTGCTTTAATATTGGATTCTTATTAAAAAAAGTTGTCTTGCATGTTCAGCTTTTGACCACTAGACAGCATGGAGTATTGACTTCAACACTGAATTACTTCTTAAAAATGTCAAGGCTCCTTCCTTATTCACTGTGCTATCAAGATTTTGTCTCAGCATCCAATGTTCCCACCAACTTGACAATAAGATGCACACACACAGTATATAGGAGGATGTCTTAAGAGAAAACAAAGCGGATGGAGAGGTTTCCATGTAATGGGTAATATATTAAAATATATTTTTTATTATTTTTATAACCAGTAACTTGTCCGTCCTAAATGACGGTATCATATGTTATGTTTAATTGTCTGTTCTGTCTCTCACTCTGCTGTCTCTTTCTGTGCTATCTCTCTTTGTGTGCCCTTTGTCTCTCTCTGTGGACCCTCTGCCTCTCTCTGTCCGTCCTCTCTCTGCGTCTTCTGTTTCTCTCTGTGCCCTCTCTCTCTCTGTGCATCCTTTCTCTCTCTCTGTCCCCTGTTTCTCTTTCTTTGCCTTCTCTCTGTGTTCGGTGTCCTCTCTGTCTCTCTCCCCTCCCTCTCTCTCCCTCCCTTTCTCTCCCTTCCCCTCCCTCCCTCTCTCTCTCCCTCCCCTTGCTCTCTGCCTCTTCTCTCTCTCCCTTCTTCTCTCCTTCCATTTCTCCCCTCATTCTCTCTCTGCCTCCTCTCTCTCCCCTACCCTTTCTCTTCATCCTGCTCTCTCCCTCCCTCTCTCTCCCTCTCTTTCTCTCTTTCTCCCTCCCTCTCTCTCTCTGTCCCTCCCTCTTTCCATACCTCTCTCTCCCTCTCCCTCCCTCTCTCTCTGCCCCTTTCTCTCTCCCTCCCTCCCTCTCCCCCTTCTAACCCTCTCGCTCTCTGCATCCTTTCTCTCTCTTCCTTTCTCTCTTGACAAGACAGATATGATCATGGATAGAAGGAGGTCTTAAGAGAAAATCTAAATTATAAAGAGGTCTCCATGTAATAGGTAATATATTAAAATATGTTTTTTATTATTATTATAATCCTGTTTTTATTCTTATTATTGTTTTTATTTTTATTATTATTACAAATACTTGACACAAAGCTGTATACATGTGTTAATACATTGTGGCATGTATCAGAATCGTAAAACACGTTTATACAATGTAGCGCCCCCTGGTTCTGAGAGCTTAAATTCTAAAGGACATGGTTTAGTGATACCAAAACATTTGCCATTTATCACTAACATTTATATACAGGAGAATATTGTTAATGTGTGATTTAAGGATATTTTGAATACATATGTTTTCTTTAGAATCATATTATACATTTTAATTAGCATAATTACAATGCTAAATATTTCAACCATATTTTTTTCTGTAGATAATTTCAATTCTCAAGTTTGGATTCCTGCTTGAACTCTTCTTGACCTCTTATTTTATCCATAATATTATTTGCATTTACTGTATTAATCACAGTTATTGATTTGAAGCAATTAAATTTGCATGACAATGCCCTATAATGTTTAATATTTTTATGACACATAGTATATCTCTCTGAGGTTTAACTCTCTGCCTAATCTGGATCCACCCAATCCACCCAATGTAAGACTGAAAACAAAACTGGTAATCCATCTATTATTTGGAATAGATCAGATCATCAATTACACAATGATGTGTTAGTCATTGGTAACTGCTCAGATTGCTTAGTATAATAATATTTTAATACGCTTGGAAAGTCCATTATGTTTAAATTGTAAATTGATAGATAACATTGTAGAGACAGGATGAATAATTAATACATACGTTAAATGAGCTTTGTTAAAACCACAAGGTGAAATGTATAATGAAGGATGCATTACCAACAGCAATGGTGGAATAAATTCATTTTATTTATTATATTAGATGATTTAAAGTTAGGAAAACAATTCAAAAAAGCCAATAAGATGCTCAATTGTACACAGAGACTTTGTGAATTGTCAGGTATGTGTTTTCAGGCAAACATAAGGGTCTGGGCCCAGTCTAGACACTCCCTGGGTCCATAACAAGTAGTGCTTTAATCTTTTTATTTTCATATGACTTTAGACTAAACACAATCAGAGGATAATTAGCAAATATTGACTCATTAGAAATGGATATCATTCTGTCTTTTGGATCAGTTAATTACACTGGAGTTAATGGAACCGTTCCCCAGCCGTGACCAGATTTCTAATTAGGTTAACTAGGCAGCTGTAAAAGGGAGCTAATTTCCTATTTAAAAAAATGTAACGCCCCTCACACACAAAAACTGCAGTTCAAAGGCTCACCACCAGAACAAGAGAGGTGCATGAGGGAGGTACTGTAATTGAAGATATATATATATATATATATATATATATATATATATATATATATATATATATAGTATTATTATTTTTTTATATATTACTGGGGTTTATATCATCCACAAGTTCTGTAATTAGTTATGTGGGGGATGTGTGTATATCTATAGTATTGGGGAACTGTATGTAGGGGGAGCAGTGTGTACAACTTTATATATAAAAGTATGTATATATATATATATATATATATATGTATGTATATATACAAAAATCCCAATTCAATTGAGCTTTTGCATGTTACTGTAGCCCGTAAGTGAGGACATATGTTCATTTTCTATTCAATTGGCGTCTTTTGTGGGCTCCAAACTGGTTACGAGTTACAGCCTTGAAAACTTTGTGAGATTAAACCTGTAATTTATAGCCTCCCGAAGCCTTTGATCTTTCACTTTTGCAAGAAGAGAAAATGAAGGACAAAATCCTATGAGTGCTAGAGAGGACCCACAAGGGGGTTAAACACCTATTCATAGCACTGTAAATGCAAATAATAAATCAATAATGCACTGTAAATAATGGGGAAAGCGATGAAAGACATTAGAATGAATTGCACAACAGTCTCAAGCTCACGAAATGGCAGGAAATAAAATGTATTTTTATATTTCATTTTGGGGTTAAATCGATCTTGCTTATCAATGAGTTAATACATATCAGGCCACCCACATGGGCTAGAACAGTATTAGGATTTATTTTCATAATTCTGTGTTTTGCGAGTCTGATCGCATATCGGACCCCGAACCTAATTGATTGACATGTAACCTCCATGTTTTACTGCCGTAATAATGAAGGTCTCATTTTCTATTGGCTGATTTGAAATGGGAGGTTACTGGCTTGCTTAACTGCTACGAACCAATGCATGGCTTACAGTTTTGGCTTTGGGCCAGTAACTTGCGTGCTTGAGCAATTGAATAGCTCCGGAATCAGAGAAAAACGGGGGCCTACAACACACCTGCAGACACACGGCACACATTGAGCTATTTGCGGGCTTGCAATTGAATCAGGCCCAAAGTATTGAAAGCTTAGTGTGTGTGGAGGATCCTCACCATTTTGCACATTCGGGATGGCTAACATGATTGTGCATAGGGGCATCTAAGATATAAATCCGACATTGACCCTAGAGGGTAATCAGTAATTATTGGTAATGATCTCCCCTTAGACAAAAGTCTTTTGGCGTGATAATATACTAATTACCTTTAATTTTATATTATGCCAGATTTGCAACCTCTGCTGGGTCACTTTAATGAAGCAGATTCAAATACATAATATACTACATTCAATGCAAGAATTTTCTGTCTGCTAAAACAATTTATTTTCTTAAAATCCATTTCCAAAAGTATTTGTTTTTAAATCTAATTTCCACAAAAAAAATATTTTGTGTTTAGGAATTTAACTTGAAACATTGTAAAATTGTCAGAATGGATACAATGATTTGCTGCCTGATTGTCTTCAGCCCTCGTAATGTCTTAGTAAGGGGACAGTGAGAACTAAGTGTTGACATTTGGGGAAGTCTAAAGGAACACCTGAAATCACAAGGGGGGTATGCGTGGTTTCCCAGCACTTTTAGTTGACACTTTCCCTGAAAATGACTAGGAAAACATGTCATCCTTAAATCAACAAACAGTTGAATGAAAGGAGCTGCTACATATTACTGTAGCGCTAATGTGTATCTGTCTCACAGGTCTCGGAGAGGTCAGTCCATTAGACCAAGTGCAACGCTCCAGCTGAATTCACATACAACAAAAGGCACACATTGCGCTTTCAAACAATGACACCCCACTAAAGCCCAAAAGCGCAAAACTAAAGACTGAAAAATATCTGACTGAAAATACTGTTTCGGTGCTGTTTTATTAAAAAGCACAAATTATAATTTTTTTAATAAAAAAATATTAATACTCAATTCTTTATGCCCATCACAGTTAACACAACTTTTTGTAGAAGGCTTGCTAGTAATGTACAGTCATAATTAGGCTATTGGTACGACTTCCCTTGTGGTACAGCGGTTAGGATTTGGTGCTTTCACTGGGTCTGGGTTTGATTTCAGTAAGCGTACCAAGAGGTCACACCACTTTAAAGGGACATGGAGCACAAAATCTTATCTCTTTAAAATCGTATACATTTAACATTACCAAAGTTGTGTTTTACACAGTATTTTTTATTAAAACCTGTTTAAACCTCATTAAAACTAACAGCATAGATACATCTTATTGACAGACTTGTACAGGGCCAAGGGTGGCAGCATTTCTGAAACAGCGCTGTTTGTGAACAGTATGCATGCTGCTGTGGTTAAAGTGTACAGTGACTTGACGAATGACGCCATTGTGAATAAACGGTGTGGAAACTGCGAAGCATCATGTGCCATTGATGTCCAAAGTAAACGTCAACTGCAACTCACCATCCAAATGAGCCAGGGGGCTACCAGACATGTGTCTAAAATAATAGTACAGCCAACCCTTTGTGTATGGGGCTCCAAAGTAAAGGTCTGGTCACTTTATGCTGATGAGGATTTATCCTCTAACGGCTTCAATTTGCACACCAGTACCAAAATTGGACCTCTTATGATTGGCATAGGGTTGTCTTCTCTGATTAATCATGTTTTCTTCTCCATTGACTGGACAAACGTTGGCGTGTCAGGCTCAAAACTTTTGAGAACAAACACTCTGCAACCATGGTTGGATGAACAGATGGTGGCGGCAACGTTATGGTCTGGCAAATGTTTTTTTGGCATTGTCTGGGTCCACTCCTTCCTCTGGGAGGCACTCTCAGCTCACTGGGTTATCTATCCATCCTTGAAGATCAAGAACACCCATACATGTTGATTGTCTTCCCTGGAGTGGATGGGATCCTCCAACAGGACAATGCAACATGACATATGGCCAGAATTGTCTGGGAGTGTTTGGAGGAGCACAACGAAGACTTCCATCGAGCACCTGTGGGACCACCTTGATCGCCATGTTTGCACTATGGATTCTCCACTGCTCACTCTGCAGTTATTCGATGCACTGCAGTCTGCAGGGCTTCAGATACCCTTGCTATCTTTTTGACTCACTACCATGCCATCTAGCCGCTGCCTGTGTTGCACACAGCAGTTATTCAGGATTTAATGCTTTGAGAGCTTCATTTGAAAAAAAAAAAAAAACACATAGTGAAAATACCTTCTTTCTGGTACAACTAAATGCTTTTAATGTCCCTTTAAAGCACAATTTGTTGTAATTATTAACTTTGATGCCCAAGAAAGTTGTGTATATGTAATTTTATTATCTTTGCTACATTATATGTTAATTAACAGAAGTCTGAGAGTTATAAATATTTTAACAATATGGCTACTGTTAAATTAGAAATAAATCATTATAATTTAGTAATACAAATATTCATATCTCCTCCCTCCTTTCCTACGGAAATTATGAGCCCAGTAGTAAAACAAATAATTTCCTCTGTACCAAGTGCTTCTTGGTGCCTATATTAAAAAATAGCCATTTCTAATGGGACTGAAACCTCTGGAGGACATGCAAATGTTGCCTATATTACAGAAAGTGACCAGAGACAATAGAAAGGTCAAAGGCAGGTGGCAAAAAAATGGAGATCCAGGTGACAGAACTAGAGGTCAGGAAGTGATAGTTCAGGGGTAATCCAGGAACAGAGTCAAGGTTTTAGAGGCAGAGAGGAGAATGGCAGCTCAATTAGGGGGTGGAACCCAGAATGTAGAGAAGTCCAAAACTAAATCAAAGGTCAGTGCACCAGAAAGTGGAGTAGTCAAGTAAAGCCAAGGCCAACACACATAAGGAAAACGGGAATTAAAAAACACCAACATGCAGTACAGGGCAAAACACTGTTACTCAGCTGATGGTGCCTTTTTGTGTCCAACTTTTCACGATCCCATTGATTGCAGCAGGCCAGGCAAATCTGTAATTAGGTCTCTAGTAGTGCTTGTCCAGATTGTAGGCAGGTATTCTAAGTGTGTGTACCCCAAGTTTCTGCACCAAAGCATTGGAGGTGATGGTCAGAGAGATGATAGACCTAGGGTGAGTATCCAGACACCTACAGTTTAATGCTTAGTGTAAGCCAGGCCTAATTACTATAGAATATATAAACTTCTTAATGATCGGAGGAAGATACAAGTGGTCTTGGCTGACACAAAAAGTTGTCAATTTGACCAACCCAAATAAGTAAATAAAATACAGTATAAAGATCCCTGGGAAAATGAGGCAGGTGAAGACAAGGTCAGGCTGGTATTTACCAAGGAAACCACAGACATGCATTCAGAGGCAGGCGCCACTAATATTTCCTCCTTTTTAAGATTCAAAGACAAACCTTTATTTTCCCAGCTTTCTATTTAAAGTGCTATAAAATAAATGGACTGAAGGAGTCTGCATGATACAAATTGTATGAACCTTCTGAAGAAAACCAAAAACAAGTAGAAAACTAAAGGAAATATTAATGTGGAATACATCAATTGGCTTTGTGTTGTGTAAGAATAATATAGAAATATTTGTGAAATGTTTCTTTATTATAAATAAGTGTCCAGTGTCTTCATTATTAGGTTACCTTTAGATGTTTCCCATGTGGCCCCCAGCCTATTCTCTCAAATAGGAGAGTATGTCCCAGTCCATTCTCTCACCCCACAACCAGCAAATCACCCTGTCATGATGGGCAACATATTTTCTTCTCATAAGCTATATCTATTTTCCATTCATCCACCTCTTCATTGTGCTTCCCACAATGATTTTACCATTTTTAGTTAACATAAAAAAAAGGGTTAAATGTACTTGCAGCACTTTTAAGAAAATGGTAGCCACATATGTGGCCCTTCAAGAGAAACTGTCTGGCCTCCTCGGGTTTTATTGGTCAGTGACTCAAATGTTTATAAACCTATTTCACCATAAGAATCATAGCGGGCACCAGACGTGGATGGCATGCACAATGCGCCCTAATGGTTCTATCTTGACGAGGTTCAAAAGGTCGGAGCATGTGGGGTTTGCTGGTTCAAGATTGATATGGTACAGTATATTTCACAAGAGAGTTGTTAAGAGTATTTTTGACTGGATAGATTATCATGGCAATTATGTTCTGTCTCAGATTGAGCACCTCTGGCACAAATAATTTCAGACATGGAACACTACTTGCGCTCCAAATTTACTGACATGGCCTAAGATGCCAACATGAGGATACATATACACTATAAGTCCTTCCTAGTGTCCAAGCCAGGCACCATAGGTTTTTCCTATTGTCCAAGACAGACACCATAACTCTGACCTAGTATCCAAGACATGCACCATACGTCCTCCATAGAGTCCATGGCAGGCACTATAAGTCCTTCCTAGTGTCCAAGACAGGCACTAGCTTTCCCAATCCTTACACACGTTACCTGTTTCCATAGCCCATATAACACTGAAAAACGTCTGCATATTTTGTGTCATTTCCTTGTGCAATCACCAGCTGTACAACAAGGAATCTCTAGAATCAAGTGAATACAGTTTGGGAAACAATGGAATAATCGTTTATGGTGGATAAAATAGGCATATTGGATGTGTTTTTAATTGAATAATGACAGTTTAGGACTGACAAGTCAATATACTACAGCCAATTACACAATCACTCCCTAGGGATAGGCTAGTGAGAGTAGAGAGATATTGTTATTGTTATTTGTCCCAAACAGAAACATTTTATCTACACATTTCACTAACATTTCTAGATTACTTCTATATTTTCAGCACGATGTCACTCAGAAATCACATTACACTTCTCAAAAACTATTTCTTTGATTAAAAGGTTAATTGGCTAACAAGCTATTTGAGTGCAAATAACAGCATCCTGTTTAAATTGCTATTCTTCTTATATAAGGAGAACAAGTGACTTTGAGCTTGTTGAGGTTTTTTGTTCCACTCTGGTAAGTATCTGAAATGTAAAATGACACAAATACATCACACATGTACAGAGTTATTTCTGAGACTGTCTACAGGGAATTTAGCGCCTGATTGATTTAGATAAGCACGTCCACATACTTATGCAAATGGTTTAAGTGTTTGTAGCAACAGGCACCAAAACATAAGCCTGAGGTTTCCACTGAGGGTGACGCAACCCAGGCTGGTGAGATGGAGGCACCGTAGTGGGGCACAGGTGTGTGCTGGGGTGTGTGAGCCCTCCTGGGCTCTCAATGATATAAGATACATAATGATGTCATTAGCAGCGCAGTGGTGACACTTTATTGATTGGCAATAATGATGTAAAGAGTTGTCACGGACCATAGGTTTACTTGGAAACCACTTATGGCTGGCTTATTGCAATGTTTAAGATCAAGTAAATTCACATATACAGAGTGAAAATAATAAAATAAATATTAATCATGTGACTGAAAAAAGAATCAGTCAAAGGATATAGACCCATTTGGTCAATCATGAGCAGTATTGTATAAAAGTTAACTATTATTTAGCATTATCTAAAAACATAACATTTAAAAAAATTAACGATTAATAACACTTGTTTATTAAAACAAATTTTGGGGACATAAACAATATCCACTAATTTATTTTATTATATAATTATATTTATTACATTAAAGTGGATATTGTTTATGTCACTTGTTTATTAAAAACAAAAAAACAAAACAAGTACTTTATTGTTTTGATTGTTGTTCAGTCCTTCAGTTGTGTCCTACTCTTTCTGACCATATGAACCACAGCACGCCAGGCACATCTGTTTGTGTTTCTGATTGTGTTTATCCATATGGATTTCAAAACAAAGATACTGGAGTGGGTTATCAATTCCTTCTCCAATGGGCGAGGATTTATCTGATCTCTCTGCTATGAGCTACATAATTTAGTTGTATAATTACTGTATATACTCGAGTATAAGCCGACCCGAGTATAAGCCAAGGCACCTATTTTACCACAAAATACTGGGAACAATTAGCGACTCGAGTATAAGCCAAGGGTACTGCCCCCTGTGTCCCTCTTGTACCCTCTGTGTCCCCCTGTTGTGTGCCCTTTTCTTGTGTCCCCCCTCTCTCTCCCCTGTGTCTCTTCTCCCCTCTCCCTCCCCTGTGTCTCTTCCCCCCTCTCCCTTCCCTGTGTCTCTTCCCCCCTCCCTTATCACCCTCCTCAACCCCTCTCCTCATTCTCAACCTCCCTCCTCAACCCCCCTCCTCATCCTCAACCTCCCTCCTCAACCCCCCTCCTCGACCTCAACCTCCCTCCTCAACTCCCTCCTCAACCCCCCTCCTCTTTCTCAACCCCCCATCCTCATCCTAAACCCCCATCCACATCCTAAACCCCCCATTCTCATCCAAAACCCCCATCCTCATCCTAAACCACCCATTCTCATCCTAAACCACCCTCCTCATCCTAAAACCCCTCCTCAACCCCCCTCCTCATCCTCAACCTCCCTCCTCATCCTCAACCCCCGACCTCATCCTCAACCCCCCCCCCTCAACCTCAACCCCCCCATCCTCAGCCCCCCATCCTCATCCTCAACCCCCCTCCTCAACCTCAAACCCCCATCCTCATCCTCAACCCCCCCATCCTCAACCCCCCATCCTCATCCCCCTCTTCCTCTATCCCCCTAAACCCCATCCTCATCCTCAATCCCCCCATCCTCAACCCCCTCCTCATTCTAAACCCCCTCCTCAACCCCTTTCCTCAACCTCAATCCCCCCTCCTCAACGCCCCCATCCTCATCCTAAACCCCCTCCTCAACATCAACCCTCATCCTCAACCTCCCATCCTCAACCCCCCCATCCTCAATCCCCCCTCCTCAACCCCCCAACCTCAACCTCAACCACCCCATCCTCAAACTCAACCCCCCCTCCTCAACCCCCCTCCTCAACCCCCAATCCTCAACCCCCCGCATCCTCAACCCCCTCAAACCCCCCTCCTCAACTTCAAACCCCCATCCTCATCCTAAACCCCCCCCATCCTCATCCTCATCCTAAACCCCCCTCCTCACTTTACCCCTCTAAATACCTCCCCCTCTCCCTTTCCCCTCACTTACCTCACTTACACTGGGGGGATAGAGAGACACGGGGGGGGGGGGGGGGGGGAGAGTGACTCGAGTATAAGCCGAGGGGGCCCTTTTCAGCCTTAAAAAAAGGGCTGAAAAAACTCGGCTTATACTCGAGTATATACGGTATATTTCATAAATTAAAGTAGATGTTGTTTAAGTTGTTTGTTGTTTTAAATTTGATTATAATTTAGTTTTTAAAGAAAACTTAATTTTTATTACAGTACTGTTCAAGGTTGACTAATATATATATATATATATATTTTTTTTTTTTTTTTTTTTTTTTTTATTGAATCTTTTGTCTTATGATTAAAATTTAACTAACTATACATCTGTTTGATATTTGAAGAAAAAGGATTTTCTAGATCCCAAGAGTTTTACACTCTAATAATGGTATTACCATAACTATATAAAGTGTGATTGGGAATAAAATTACAAATGTGTATTTGGTTATTTATTTGGTACTTATACCTCTCACAACGACGATTAAAATGTTAAAAACAAGGAAAGAAGGGGTGTAGTAAAAACAGAGCCTTCCAAGAGGCCAGGAGTGGCCCAAATTTTATAGGATAATCAATATCTCAGGAGCTAAACAGCTAGTATTAATGTTATTTAGATATAGACATATGGCTTGCTTCTGTTCTTTTTTAATCGCTCACAAAGACCATTTGTATATTAAAATGTATAGCTTATATAGCCTCTTTTTAAGCTTCTATCATTATCACAATTACTCTAAAAGTGTTGTATTTAATATACTTGAAAAAGGCTAAAAATGTGCCCCTTTGCTTCTTATAGTTCTTATAGTGTAAGTGGTAAGAGCACAAACAATTTATCTGGTTTCCGTAGAAGCATATAGAGTAAAGTGTAAAATATTATGATTACGAAAAAGCTAGAAACTATCACCTATAAGAACGTATCTGGTAATAAATATAGGGATATAAGATATCATTTTTTTAGGGGAATTGCTAAAAGCGATTAATAATAGAGGAGCACGAGGTAGGCAGAATGCAGCCAAACAGTCAGCGTCTATATGCGTGTCACAGTGGACCGCATGAGACGCTCCCGCCTGACGCGTTTCGACGCACATATGACGACTTTCTCAAAGGGCAAATACCTCTGGATTAAAGTTTAGGTTAACAAGGTTAACATCTTGCTATATATTAGATAATAAAAAAGTTGCTTCTCGTTATTCTTGATTAGATTTTTTATTTAAAATGACAAGCAAAAAACCTGCCTCATGAGAAATGTCATATATAAAAAAAGTTGCAATTGGTTGTTATTAAACAAATGTAGAGAATGGAAAAAAGGAAAAGGAAAGCGCACACCAAATCCTGGTGCAGATCAATAGATTTATTTCCAAAGAATCAAGCGTAATAATTGGACACTCACATGTAAGACCCTCTAGTTAGAGGTATCAAAGTTTACACATAGGAAAGTACTTGGTCTTCCACAAATGTTATCGATGCGGTTTTCACCAGACTGTCTTGATGAACACGGTGATCACATTAGTCCAAAAATCAGCATTGACCTGGTATATATCAGATGTAAGATATGGCCAAAAATCTCTATAAGAGGATAAAGGCCCACCTTTTGATATCTGTGAAATATCAACTCTGATATACTTCACTAAGGGGTGCTAGGCCCAAAGAGTGTGAAATATCGGAGTAGGTGGCCAAGAACTCTGTTGATATTATAGAAAATCAAAAGAACAAATAGGCCATAAAAAAACAGGTAAAATCAACTGATTGACTTAGTTGGAAGACCCAATGGTAACAATCAATCCATGTTGGTGTCCATGTATCAATAAATACTCAAAAAAAAAAAAAAAAATAGAGAATAAATAGTACATTTCTGAAGCAATAAATGCAGGCAAACAGAAATGAATATACAAATAAAAATAAATATGAATAAAAATAGAAATAGAAATAACAATAAAAATAAATATAAAATCCAGACACTAAAAGTGTCTAAACTAAAGTCCCAGACGCTTTTCGCTCATCTATTGAGCTTTATCAATGGTAGTATATATCAATAGTGTAAGGTATAAGAAATATAAATAGCAATCATCATGTGTATATAGACAATTTTTTTTAGATATATTTATATTTATATCATCTTTTTACACATTATATCATTCATATATACCTTTTACATACTTTTTACAGATATATATATATGCATAATTTGTTACTTTTCTCTTCATATATGTGTACGTATATATATATATATATATATATATATATATATATATATACATGTATATTTCCTTTTAGGTATTGGTCTTACGTGTTTTTATCCCTACACCTTTAGGCGCTATAGTATTATCTAGGTTTCCCCACATAGGGAATTGTAGGTCTCCTTTACTTTATTAAACAAATGTAGCAAAGTGATAAAAAGCTGAGCTTTAAAGATAAATATTGTAACATAAGTTACATAAAACACCCTCTTACTTTCCAAATTACTTTATCTCACAAGATTTCATATTCTCACAATGGAGGAGGGCATGTCCAGTAAGTATAAATTATTAATATTATTATTATTATTATGATTATTATTATTATTATTAATAATAATAATAATAATAATAATAATAATATGATATAAAATCACTCAGAGAGTGTAATTTTCTCAGTTTTCTAACACTTCCACAAAATGTTAATAGCCACTAGTTTTAATTATATTTATTTATATATGTGCTTTATCTTCTGCAGTAATTGGGACCTTTGCTCTGTTACTTTAACAGTCATTTAAAATGGAAAAAAAATCAGTATATGTTTAAATAAAAGAAAAAAAAAATTTAATTTAAAAAATTTTCCTGATTTGTTTACTAGTATTTCTTATGATAATGAGAAGAAGCCCGCAGTCGGGTCTCGCCCCGTGGTTGCTATAATTGTGTTCAGCAATAAACAGCTCCAATGCCATATAAAGTCTCATGCATAATACACAAGATAGATTTTATTACTTGGAAAAACAAATAGGACACCTGCAAGAAAGCTCCTGGCGATTGGACTCACACAGGAAGACTGTTTGACACTACCGACATGGCACAGGGTGTGTGCCGCTCTGGGCCTCGATCCTGTCACTGCTTGCCAGTGAGGAACACGTTGTTTCCACCTGCTTTTCCTCCCTATCTCTCTCTATCTGTCAGTTGCTCTCCTCCCTTCATTCTGCCCTCCTTTGTTCTTTCCGGGCCTCCAAAAGCTAAAAGCTAATAAAATATTTTGCCCCAATAAATGATATGATAGTATCTGTATCTGTGCCTTGTTGAAAGCCCAAGTAGATATGATTTCACTAGGAATGTGTACCTATATTTCTATTTCCCTTTCTGGATTGCTTCCTTATCATAGTGAAGGGGTTTGTGTACAATGAAGCTGTGAGGTATACCATGTAGGGTCACCCAAGATGGGCAGGTCATAGCGGAGAGGTTAGACTAATTGCGGTCCACTGGAGAAGTAACTGGCAACCCACTCCAGTATCTTGGCTACGTAAACCTCTGTATAAGCAACACCAGTGACATTAACAATATTGTACTGAAATATGAGCTGCTCAGGTCTGAAGGTGCCTATCATATTACTGCGAAAGAGCAGTGGCTGAGTACAAGTACCACCAGATTTACTAAAGCAGTTGGGTCAAGGACAAAAGAATGCTTGAAGAATCTTGAAAAGAAGTTTATGATATTGTCCAGAAAATGGCAACAAAGAATATCCCTAAAAGAAAGAAAGAAAACTAAAAAGGCAAACTTGCCATCTGATGAGGCTTTGAAAGTAGACCAGTAAAGAAGGAAAGCAAAAGGTAGCAAAGATGGGAACTGAATGCAGAATTCAAGAGGATAGCAAGAAGAGACAGGGGGACATTCCACAATGAGCGATGTAAAGAGATCAAAGAAGATAACAGAATTGGAAAGTCAAAAGATCACTTCAAGAAAATTGGGGATCTCAATGGAAGCTTTCATGACAAAAAATAGTAAGGGACTAAACAGAAGATCATATAAAGAAGAGATGGCAGGAATACATTAATATCTATACAGGAAGGATCTTAACAGCAGCCATGACCTCAAAAGCTTGTCCAATGAGCTGGAGCCAGACATTTTGGAGAATTAAATGAGATGGGCTCTATGATGCCTTACTGATAACAAAGCTACAGGAGTTGATGGAATCCCAATTGAACTATTCAAAATTCTACAAGATGATGCTGTGAAAGTGTTGCTTGCCTTATGCCATCACATTTGGAAAATGCAACAATGGCCAATAGACTGGAAAAGGTCAGTCTACATACCAATCCCAAAAAAGGCAATACCAAAGAGTGCTTCAATTATCGGACAATTAAACTAATTTCTCATGCTAGCACGGAAATAAATGAATTAACAGCAGTGATGACCTTAATAGTTTGTCCATTGAGCTGGAGCCAGACATCTTGGAGAGTGAAGTGAGATGTCCCCTGAGATGTCTTGCTGATAACAAGGCTCAGTATTTGATGGAATGCTAGCCAAACTGTTCAAAATTCTACAAGATGATGCTGTGAAAGTACTGCTTGCCTTATGCCAACTCAACAGTGGCCAGTATATTGAAAAACATCAGTCTATTTACCAATCCCCAAAAAAGGAAGTGCAAAAGACTGCTCAATTATCAAATAATTGCACTCATTTCACATGCCAGCAAGGTAATGCTTAAGATTTTACAAGCTCGGCTCCAACAATATATGGACCGGAACTACCAGATGTGCAAGCCGGGTTCCACAGAGAAGAGGCACAAGAGATCAAATTGCCAATGCCCAATGGATAATAGAGAAAGCATGAGAGTTACAGAAAAACATTTACTTCTGCTGTGTGGATCACAACAAAATGGTGGCAAGTTCTTAAATTGATGGGAGTACCAGATCATCTCATCTGCCTCCTGAGGAATTTGTATGTAGACCAAGAAGCCACAGTCAGTCCCACATGGGACAATAGAATAGTTCAAGATCGGGAAAGGAGAGCGACAAGGTTGTGTATTGTCATCTTATTTATTAACCTTATACACAGAGTACATCATGTGTAATCACGCTGGATGAATCCAAAGCCGAAATCAATATTGCTGTGATAAATAACATATGTGGATGATACTACTCTGATGGCTGAAAGTGAGGAGCAACTAATGGACCTATTGATGTGGGTAAAAGAAGAGAGTGTCAACAAAATACCACCCCTTCACTCTCAGCCATGTACACGTAAAGGTGGGAAAGGTGCAGGAGAGTTACATTTCTGGAACTGCACAGTTTAAATTTTGCTACCTTATTTTCAAACATTACATGCAATTATTTTCCTGATCTTACAAATCCGTTGCACACATAATCTGTTATTAACTCATTTTAGTGGATCTTTACAGGGGATTCTTGGCCACACTAATAATATTGTTTTTTTTACTGATCATACACCAATTCAAGAATTTCAAATCACTTCCATGAATTAATTCTTAAAGTGTGTGACTCAGAAAGGTTTGGGAACATAAAACTGGCAGCAATTAATTTTTGAGCAGATGTTAGGAAATTATTGTTGTTGACTACAGGCTTTACTATAACCTCATCAATCAAACCTGGGAGCTTGTCAGGGGAAGCAATCTCATATAATAAGGGAGTTTCTTTATCAGTCTTAATGCAGAATAGTTAAAGCTAGTTATATTAAATTGAAAAGTGACAAGTTCATCATATTTAATGTGAGAGAAATTATCTACCTAGATGTATATTTATAGTAATATTGAACCTAAAGACTTAAATGTAATTGCCCCATTATATAATTTTCGAGTTCATAAGAGCTCAATTTAATTTGTAATATTATTAGGGATGAAACAAAAAGCTGATGAAAAGACTTTTCAATATGGAGCTAGGAACCCTGATGCTGGCCATGCTCTGTACAGAGGTAGAATAAATATTTTAAATGAAGTACATGGAGGTGCAAAGAAGAAACTCTTCCACATTTGGGATTATATGAACTAAAATGTGAATTGTTGGAGAACTCTTGGTTGTTGTAAGGAAAGGTCAAGTGTTGGAGACTTCTTGGGGAACATCTTCATTCTTAAGTTATTTTTTGGGACAGTTGTACGAAGAGTTGACATCCCAACACTTGATTGTCTATTTCTCTAGTATAGAGGGTTTAAGTGGACTTATTTATAGTTTGCACTAAACACAAAACAATGGGACCAGCAGAGATGCTTGAAATGTATGATTGACAAGGTTGAAACATTTTAACTATCTTTTAGTTGAGGTCCTATCTGAACATAGGTTACATTTAGTGAAATTAAGAACATGAAAAGTAGAACTTTCCAACTATTAAACCTGGCAATGTGTTCTAAAGAGTGAAGCATTTGGGCAACAACTGAAGTGCCCTATACAGTTTCCTCTCTGGTATGGTTACACCACTAAAAACTGGTTAGTAACTTTACTTTGCTTTTCAATTGACACTTTTTCTCAAGATTGCGAGTGAGCTACTTATAATGGTCTAGAAAAATCCATACTCACAAATTACAAGATGCATTACCATTGATTTTCACACATCAAATAATATTACGGGTTACTTTTTCAAAGATTTGTACTAAGTAGCTATTCAGTTGGAACTTTACTGAGCACACGCAAAATACGTAAGTCATAACTCGTAACTCATCATATAAGGAATTTTTTTTTTCAATATTTAAGTGCACTGAAGAGCAGCCACAAATAGTTTTAAAAGCCTTTCTGAGACCTGCAAAAGCAGTTAAATAAATATAACAATACAAAAAAAAAGCATGTAAGTGCATTAGAATGAAATGATAGAGTGCCATAGACACGTGATTTTTGTATTATTATGTTTTTGTCATTATATAATATCAAGGGTAACATAGAATCCAGTACTTGATAGGTTAATACATATCAGGTAACCTATATGGACTGCAACAGCTGCTATTATGCATTGCCTATTAAAGGGCTAGCCCTATGGGCAAACTTTACTTATTTACTTGCAATTGACGGAACTTATTCTTACTCATCTTACGATATCATGATGTTCCCGTTTTCTATTGGTTCCTAAAGCTGTGTCTCGTCAAGAATTTAAGTAAAATGCAGGGTTTGGTGTAATTTATGATTGGACATGTAACTCTACACCTTGAATTTTACTGAGAAGACATGGATTTCAGAGTGGGATACTAAAAATTACGAGTGTAGGCAATTGAACACATGTGTAACATTACTGGAAAAACGCTCTCCTAGTTGAAACAAAGTAACTTTGCGAGTGACAAGTCTGGAATTGACTGAAGTCCTTGGTATTTAAGTAGGATAAAATAGGAATTTGGTGGTGCTCCAAAATTCTATAAAACTTCATCCTTTAGTACACCTGGCCCACTGTCTTCTAAACCCCTTAACAAGCCTTCTTTTTTTTATCCTAAATCTGTAAAGCTGAACAACAAAAAATATTTTTTACTAATAAAAATACAAGTTATTACAAATAACAATATTAATAATTTATTATTAATAATAATATTTATTTAATAATAATAAACCTGAAAACAAGAATGTTCTGGTTCAGGGCAGGATATTTAGTCCATGATTGTGCGGTTTCCATTCAGTAACATAATATTAAGCTTTTTTGACATTTGTGTCATTAATTCATCATCCTCTGTAGGTTGCTTGTGTTGAAATAATCTTTTTACTGATAAATCTCCTGTAAAACTCGTAAAACAGCGCCATTTGGCAAACTGTCTGATAACGCTCTGCAAATGATAAACTTTTGACTTATAATTAATAACTGTGTGTTAAAGGTGCTGACAGAATATGTAACTTCTTATTAGTAAAAATAACTCCTCTTAGGAAATTTTAAAGCATCACGTACAAAATGTAATATCCTGAGAACAGTAAAATCTGGTTCTGTTTATAATAATATATCTAGGTATGTAATTTCCTTTAAAGCAGATACAGTGAAAACAATTTAAAATTGGATTATATAGTTATTTTTTATAAATCATAATTTTTTGGATGATTTGTATTGAATGAATTATATATATATATGTGTATTTTGTTAATGTATATATTTTTATATATATATATATATATATATATACATACATATACATATATATATATTTATATATATATATATATATATATATATATATATATATGTGTGTGTGTATTTAAATATGTATGTATTATGATGTATATATATATATATATTTTTTTTTTTTTTTACATAAAGCTTATAAAAAAAGCTTATAAAAATACAAATTAAAAATTAAACAAAAATGTTCTACTAGAGATATTTTTCACTTGGAGCTTTGTTTTAGCTTTAGACAATATTTTTATAATTAAGCAATTAAATATTTCAAGTAAATAGCAAAAGTCTTTTAATATTCTTTCACATTATACATTAGAATTATTGCCATCATTATTTTCATACTTTATTTAAATTGAGAACTTAAGGGTCATACTTTTAGAGTATTCAATATTTTTGCAGACATGTTGTGAAATTAATAATTGCTACCTAGTTGCAAATGAAAGCAATTTTCAATCTATGCTGAAAAATGATCTTTTGAATGTTTTCTTGTTTAGCAATTATCCAGTCTAACTGTTGAATGGATTTATTTATTTATTTTTTATTTATTCAAAAGCTAATAGTGTAAGTTCCAGTTTAGTACAAGTTAATTCTATATTTTTAGTGACTGGTACAATTTGTGACTTTAAGAAGAATGTTAAAAATAATAAGACATAAAAATAAATATACTTCTACAAGCAATTATCTTGAATATACGTATAGGGGTCCCCAAACATCTTTAAAAGTTACTCAGTCAATCAAAATGTCCAAAGTATTTACAAATAGAAATTTAACAAAAACAGTATACTTTTAAATAATTTTGAGCAACAAAAAAAAACAAAAAAACATTCAGAGACAAAAACCCACTAAAGGGTGAAGGGCTGGTAAATGTGAGCGGCTTGCACACCATAACTTTAATAATAAAATATATATTTTTAAAGAGTTACACTTGAAATGGTTCACATTTTTTTAGAATGTATACAAATAATAACCTCCAAGGCCCTCATTCAATTGCAATTTGGCCTATTGAATAGGGCTCTAAATAAGCACATAGTATATTTTTTTAAAGAAGTTTTTAATTAGTCGAAACCTTGCTTTTGGATAGATGTTTACTAACTAAAAACTTCTTTAAAAAAATATACTATGTGCTTATTTAGAGCCCTATTCAATTGGCCAAATCGCAATTGAATGAGGCCCCAAGTGTTTACTGTTATATGCAGGTGTGCTGCTGAGAAAGCAGCTATTTTTGTTTCCAGTGATCTACATTCTGCGATCTGAGAAGACTTTCAAGTTTGTATCTTGAAAAACCATTGAGGTAAATTATCTACACTATGGACCACAATGATAAAGACCACCTTGGATTTGTTAGAGACACTGGGCCTCATTCTATTATCGGCCGTAAAACGTCCGCAAAGCTGCGATTCCTTGCGGCCGTCTTACGGCCCCGTGTAGAGCTACCTTTACCTAGCAATTCAAATAGACGGCGCCACAAGGATATCCCCCTTACGGCCGGCCGCATATCATGCAACCGGCCGCAAGGTCTGAAAACTTTAAATGCAAATATAAATTCAAGATGGCACTGTAAAGCTCTGTAAATGCTAGGGATCATAATGGGGGACATGAGGATTAATAGCAACCGCCTCTCAAGCTTGCACATCAGCCCAAATCCGATATTTCATTAACGGTTTATTTTTCGGCCGCAGCATGGGCGGGTCTGAGGTGCTCCAAGCCCTCAGGACTTTGTCCACGGATATTTGACATGAATTAAAATAAAAATTATTTGCGGATTTGAGTGTAGGGGAATGTTGTGCTATGAATGCTAACACCCCCAATCACTTTATCGTCTCATCAGAGTGCAGGATGGCTTTATTATGGGCCTAATTGTGTGCCTGTTGGACCTTTTTGGTGGAAGTAAGCTGCGGCTCGGTTTTAGCCTTGCCGAAAGGCTTTCCTGCGGCGCATGCGGCCGCAAGGGATAACAAGGCGCCGGCCACAAGCCTGCCGGAGCCCCCAGCTGGAAGAGAATAGAATAGGCAAATAGCCTGCGGCCGGTCCTTGCGGCCCCACCTCTCCTACGGCCGATAATAGAATGAGGCCCACTGTATCACACTCTGTCACCAACCAGTTTATAGGGCAAGGTGAGACATAAATGTATACTTAGGCCCTCATTCAATTGCGATTTTGCCAATTGAATAGGGCTCTAAATAAGCACATAACATATTTTTTTTAAAGAAGTTTTTAGTTAGTGAAAACCTTGCTTTTGGATAGATGTTTACTAACTAAAAACTTATTTAAAAAAAATATGTTATGTGCTTATTTAGAGCCCTATTCAATTGGTCAAATTGCAATTGAATGAGGGCCATACTCAGGGGCGAATCTACCGCCAGTGCAGCGGGTGCGTTGCACCAGGGCCCTTGCTCTGTGAGGGGCCCCTCAGCAGCATCATTCACCCCCTCAAAACCCCCAGGGCCCCTTGTCACACTATTCACCCCCTCCTCTCCTCTCCTCTTACTTGTGCCTTGCAGTCCCTGTCCCGGACCAATAGCTCAGAGGTTGGGTATCTTTCCACTGCCGGAGCTTCATACTGCAGGGGAGGGGAATTCCTAGTGATGTCATGTGACTCTGAGCAATGGGATCCGGGATAGGGACTGCAAGGCTGCTGAAGGGGCCTGTTTTTTTGGGGGGTTGAATGGTGCTGCTTAGGGGATCCTGGGGTGAATATGGCTGCTGAGGGGCTTGAGAGCATGAATGTTGTGACAATGTTTTTTGCAGGAGTGAATGATGCTGCTGAGGGGGACTTGGGGGTCGTTGGGGAGTGAATATTGCAGCTGAGGGGGCTGTGGGTGGTGAATATGGCATCTAATGGGGTGAATGGTGCTGCTGAGGAGGGCTGGGGGTGTTTGGGGTGAATATGGCAGCTAAGGGACTTGGGGGTGAATGGTGCAACAAGGGGGCCCTGTTTTTTTGGGAGGGGATAAATGATACTGCTGAGGGGACGCTTGGGGGTTTGAGGGGTGAATGGTGCTGCTGAGGGGGCCTGGGGGGGGGATGAATGGTGCTCCTGAGGGAGGCCTGGGGGCTTGGGCTGAATGGTGCTGCTGAGGGGAGCCTGGGGTCGAGGGGAGCCTGGGGCCTGCACTACATAAAGGAACATTTTCACAAAAAAATATTGTTTACAAGAAATTGTATATATCTATATATATTTATTTAATATTAGTGTATATATATATATACATATACTGTATATATATATAAATATATATATTTAAATGGCACTGGATGGTGGCCCAAGGGGGGTCAAAGAAATGTTTGCCTCTCCTCCCTGGGGGGGGGGGGGGGGAAACAAATGTTTTTGCACCATTCACTGACAAAGCACAGAGCTTCCAAACATGGCCAGATTTCTCATTAGGCCAACTAGGCAGCCACCCAGGGGCACTTCCTGTGAAGGGTGCCTCATTGCACACTTCAAAATGTTCCTTGGCATAAAAAAGATATTACCACAGTTGACAGACTCACTGCTATAGGACAAACACCTAGAACTAGGTAGTGACAAGTGGGAGGAAGCTGCTGTGCCTAGGGGCACCAAAGATGTAAATTCAGCCCTTCAAATATCATATCATTTACACTATAAATAATAACAAGGACTTCATCAGTTGAATTGATTTTATAAAAATGGATTTTCCCCACAGTAAACTAACACTGAAATTCACCATTCTGTGCTGTCAATAAGCCTTTCTGATCCACCCACAGACAGAAATGTATATATTTTGTTAACTAACAAAAAAATATATTTTTTTAATGTTTACTGCATGCAAGAAAACATGTGTCTACGTTATCCCAATTAAAAGTTTTAAAGCTAATAAGCCCACAGCTCACATAACTATGAATCACATTAATGGATCAGAGCTCTTACAAAACACATAAGAAAACTCTATAACATTGTGAGTCGCTGCAGGCTGGGATTTAAAATCTGAAAAGTATCCAGGAACCAGCCAAACCTTGACATGTAGCCAAGACTTTAAATACAGGGCATGCGTCCCTATTAGAGCCAATTAATTTATCTATTTCATATGAGAGGCTTACATGGTGTTCAAAGCAGTCGCTTGGGACGTAACTCTTTGTATTTGGTTTTGGGAAAACAGCATTATACATTATAAGTTGCAATAAATTAATAACACTGTATAATGTACATTGTTCAGGCATATAATATATAATACACAATATATAATTTTCAAGTATATAATATACAATCATATACATATATGTATGTCTATATATCGCAAATAAATAGTACATTTGTGCTCACATTTGAAAGTCTAAAACAAGTTAAAAAAAACTTGTTTCAGAGCCAGAAGGCCGAGAAATACAGTTATTGCACTGCATTCCTGGCACATATATACACTAGCGACTTGCCCATCAAAAATGATGGGGCAATTAAATTTGAAGCCATGGGAATGCTGTTTGACACACAATGTAAACCTTTTTGTACTGTAAGGGCCTTCAGTGCGCATTGTGAGCCTCGCGCTGAGCGCCTTTCGCGTTCATCGCGTGGCTCACCATTTGTAATTAATATATCCAGCAATCAATAGCCTGAAGAGCTAACAATCTGTTTATATTTTCCAGCAGCATACAATGTACAGTGAGTGTTGGTGCTCTGATGATAAAGTGTAATGAATGACACAACTGTGCATTAGATATTGTTTGTGTGTGCGAGAGAAATCCGTTGATGTAGTTGTGTAAAGCGCCATTGTAGATTCGTAATGTTATTAATGTGTTACGCGGCTTGCAAGCATTTTCCATAATTTGTAATAGTGTATTTTGTAGTTTGTTTGTTCCTGTGTGAAAGTGCTAGGCGTTTGGCAGTGTTTTGCGTGGTCCGGGGTCATGTAGCCTCATTTTCATTATTTTCGACGGCCATATTTTTTCTCGCTTAGGGGATTTTTTTATGTGGAGAAAGACGTTGAAATCGCCTTAAATTCGCGTTGCACCTCACTCCCAGACGTCCTGGCTGTTCCCCTGTGCTGTGGGTGATGTTTTTGTTGTATGTATTTATATTTTCTTTGTGTTTTTTGTGTTTTTTGGATTTTTTTAGTTCGGCCATTAACCTTGTATTTTTGCTATCTCGTATTTTTAATAATCAAAGACCCGCCTCTCATTTTTTTTTTTTTTCAAAAACCCTGCATCTCATAATTATTATTTTTTTTATTTCCCACGTTTGTGCTTGGAGACTAATGTGATCGCGTGTTTACTAAGTGTTTCGTGGATAAGTCCCGCGTGTTTCATTGTCTTCACTGCTCACCTTCGCTATGCGAGGCTCGCAGGTGATGAGCGCCTTTGGTGCTTCTCGAGGCTCGTGTTTATTTGCGCCTTTGGTGCTCATTGCCTTTGTGCTGTGAGTTTAATTGCCTTAACAGCTTGCCTCTCTACGCGAGTCTCGCAGGCAATGAGCGCCTTCGTCGCTCATCGCCTAAGTGCTACACGTTAACGGCTCGCCTCACAAAGCGAGGTGAGCAGCGATGAGCGCCTTCGGTGCAAAGCAAGCCTGCTGCAACTGCGGCCTTCACAGAGTGAGGGGCGCAGTTGCAGGCCACAAACGCGGATTTCGCAAAGCGAGGGCCACGGTTGCGGCCAGTCAAGGAGCTCCAAAGGGTCTCCTTGCGCTGGTGGAGATGACCCGTAAAGCTTAGAAAATAAAACCGCCACTAAGGAAAAAAAAATACGAGACGCAAAAAATACGAACTTAACAGCCGCAACACGCGCAGCGAAAAACACGAAAAACACAAAACAAAAAATAAAAACAATAATACACACACAGCAAGGGGGGACAGTAAGGACGTCTGGGAATGAGCTTACACGCCAATTTAAATACACAGCCATTTTACCACAATCACTCAAACCTAATAACATTACCATTACAAAATGCGCAAGTACACAGCTAAACAAATAGTTTAACCTCATGCACGCAGCCTATTTACACTACACACTGCTCACATTGCTGACACATACACCTCAGCTCGCCAACAGTGCAAATCGACATTGTATGCTCCTGGAACATCAAAACAGATTGTTAGCTCTTCAGCACATTGCTTAATGCATATAGGTAAAGTATATTACTTTATAACTTTACAAATCAATTAATTAACATTACAAAATACTTACACATAAAAAAATAAAAAAAATAACAATAAATGCTAAAGGCGATCAGCGTGCGTCTAACAAGGAGCGCCAACGATGTTTACATGGCCAGAACTACACCAGGGGAGAGGCTCACAATGCGAGCCAAAAGCCCATCAGCGCAAAACTTGCAGTGAGCGCAAAAGGAGCTATCATAACCAAACATAAACCAACCAAGAGGCTCGATCAGTGCGAGGCTCGCAATGAGTGCCGAAGGGCCTCACACAACAAAAATACTTACTTTATGTACCAAACAGCATTACCTGCCTTACAATTCTATTGCTGTCATTTTTTGACGGGCAAGTCGCTAGTAATATATAATATTGAGGCATATAATATAGAATCACATATAGTTGTGAGCATGGGGGTGGTTGTTGCTAATGCTGCGGGCTCGCGTAGCAAAGCGAGGGCCGCAGCTCCTTGCCAGCAACTGCGGACCTCGCAAAATGTACGGACTTACGAGAAAAAAATACGAGACGCGGAAAAACCATTACGACCTCGCAAAAATACGACCTTACCGCCGCCCATATGAAAACATTAAAAACACAATAAATACACACAACAAATACATAAAAAGCTTACCTACCGCAAGGGGGGGGCACAGAGGACCTCGAAAACTGAAGTTACACCTCAATTTAAATTGAAATAGAAGAGTTTAGACACCCGAAAACTCCCTAAGCGAGAGAAAAACCTTATGAATTAAGAATAACAGCTATCTTGATTCTGGCTGTGGTCTGTAACTGCATACACTGCAGTGGGCACACCCATACATGGACTCTCTATTGGTTAATTAATCATGTTGTGCCCATGAATGGATTTATTGATGCATGACTGAAGTCCTGAAGCTCCAGCGGGGGGCACCTGGCTCAGTAAGTCCTTGAGCTCCCTCTCCCACTCTTTGTATCTCACAATCACTTGGGGGCCACCACTTGGTGCTGCAGTTTGACTGGCCTCTTTGGCCATTATCCTCCTCACCTTGGCTCTGATATCATCAAAACGGTGCTTGACGGACTTCACATCTCTTTCCGCTGTGCTTACTGCTGTTACTGCAGCCGCTACCTCATTCCAGGCCTGGGCCCTAGGTCTGGGCCTAACTTCCCTCCCCCTGCAAGAATAGCAGTGTTTTCATGGATGGCATGGAGGCGACCACATTCTCTCTGTGCGTGTAGTTCAGGGCAATGTGTTTGTCTTTAGCCTCTTGCCCTCCCGACTGTGTACTTGGATCCTGTACTTGCTCATCTTACCCTGAGGCCTGTCCTTCCTCCACGCTACCACCCCTGCCTGGGATCAGGCTCCTCCCCCTTCTGTCCCTGAACTAGATGTGCCTATAATTATGGGCACCTAGCCAACCCCAATCTCTTCTCCTCCACATTCCTCCTCTTCTCCTCCACTCCCCACCTCCTCTCCCCCACTATCCTCCTCCTCTCCTCCACTCCCCACTTCCTCTCCTCCACCCTCCTCCTCCTCTCCACAGCTTTATAATCTCTTTCGGTCGATCATTTTCCGCTAGCCCGCTTTCTATTGGCTCTGAGGCCTGTGTTGCACTCTGTAACTATGGGATCAGATTGTAACAGCAGACCATATCTATTCCAGGCCACTAAGAGCTTGCAGCCATGGGAAGTGTTTATAGTCTTCAGTCTTTGGCCTTGTAGTTGCGGCCTTGTTCAATTGAATCGATCTGTAAATGTTGCAAGTGAATGGAGGCCTCAGTGGCTAATAAATATTAATGCCAATCATCTCTTATTAACAAAGGAAAATAATTTCTGTGGAGTATTAAATCTGGAGCTTATGCCACTTTAAGCTGATGTATTAAAGGGTCATATGACAAAACTGTGGACATCCAAATAACATCACATGTGGCTGTAAGCAAACTGCCTCCAAGACACCTTAATGGGGGATGTATACTAATGAATATAAATTAATTATTTTAACACAATTGAGAGATTACATGATAGTAATTAATTCATACAAAGCTGCAATGTTTATATACTAGTTCTGTGGTAACTTACAGTTAAATGATTCCTGCAGTTGTACAGTGAATGATCTTATTAAACACAAGTAATAGTAAATTAGTAATTCAGTCATGTCCAACTTTCTGTGACCCTATGGACCAGAGTTCTTTAGGCACATCTGTCAGCCACTGCCCCTCTAAAACTCATGTTCCTAGCTTCAATTACCTCATCTATCCATCTCTGCCTCTGCCGCCCCCCTCTTTGCTTACCTTCAATCTTTCCAACCATTAGAGACTTCACTAGGGAATCCTTTCTTCTCATGATATGGACCAAATTTCTGAGCTTCAGCCTTCCAGTGAACAGTTAATCTTGATTTGCTATAGTATTGATTGATTGAATCTTCTTGCAGTCTAACGGATTCTAAACAGTTTCCTCCAACACTACAATTCAAAGGCGTCAATTCTACAGGGCTCAGACTTCTTTATGGTCCAGCTCTCACATCCGTATGTTAGCTCTGGGAATACCAGAGTTGTGAAGACCTTTGTTAATATTGTAGCATCTTTACTTTTAATAGCTTGTCCAAGCTTGCCAGAGCTTTCCTCCCCGGAAGCAAACATTTTTTATTTTCATGGCTACTGTCACCATCTGCAGAGATCTTGGAGCCCAGGAAAATAAAATGTATCACTGCATCCACTTCTTCCCCTTTAATTCATATTAACATGTATTAAATTATATTCTTATTGAATTGTTTCTGAATATTTATATACAAGTATCTGCTTTGCCTTTCAGTGTGGTCAATTTACTAAAGCATTGCCATTGGTTGCAATGTGCTGACATAGACCTTGATGACTTGAGGTCGAGCATATAAAGGGTCCTCCATTCTTTTTCAATGTGCTAATATTTTATTTTGCCTTGCACTTAACCCCTGTATAGATCTATGGAATCTTATGGAGAGTTACTGTGATGATCCCGGGGTGGGGGCTATTAGTGTCCAGGGCTACCTGCTATAGACTACAGGTTAACTACCCACAAGGGCAGTTTGGGTTCTTGGAAATCTCGGCACCAGCACCCTGATATCTGGCTTCTATATCAGTCGGGGTCTTTCCATCAGGAATCAGCACTTCCAGGAGTCTCAGTAACCTTCCTGTGGTAGTGAAAAGGACAAGTTACTTGCCGGGTGGAGATAGGATCAGTATCACAGCCACCAGGAGCAAATAAGAGAACATACCATTTCTATATGTCTCAGCAGTAAACAGTTTTATTTTTGGAAGGTCAACAATATTTATGGGGTTTAGATAAATGGGGGGTGTATACAATGCAGAAATGACAGGAAGTGGGAGACAAACACAGGATATTGACTTCACTTGGGGTCTAATAGTCTGGCATCCTGGCATCCTGGCATCCTGTCTGGCACCTGTAAATAATAGGCCAACCTCCAAATACAGATAAGGCTGTCTCTATGTCTAGTGGTCCAGACCTCAAATAGACTATATTCTCTTGATCTGGCAAACAATGGGACAAAACAGATTACAATACAATGAATGTGTTTATGCACATAGTCCAGTGGCTGGAGCCAAGCAGTCTGTCCTTTATGGTTGCTCAATGGGATAAGATCCAGGAACAGGAAAAGGGGTCTGTGACAGTTACAAATAAAAGCTTATAGAAATAATATTAATAATAATAATAATAATAATAATCTCAGGTCATCATTTTATTTACCAAAGGTTCTTTCCTTGTAAAAACACAACCCAATTTGGCAGATGGCAAACCACTGTAATCGAGGCATTTCATGGGCATGTTAGAGGTGGGGTAGGGGTGATCTGTATTTTGTACACAAGATGGATGATGGATCAATTAATTTATTAAAATAAAATTGGGACATAAACTTACTGAGGTGCTGATATTCTGGATCGCACCCTTTAACCCCACCATGTAAAATTACCATAATTCTAAAAAATGAAAATAAGCCGCCCTTGGGATCTCTCTCGATAACCCCTATCTGTATTAAAAGTCACTTCCCACTTAAGGAAGTTTAGCAGACACTAAAATAGTGGATTTGAATCATGGCTCCCTACATGAGGTAGAACAGTAAGAAAGGGGGAGGTTCAGTACATAGAAGAATAGGCAAAATGAAAATTTATGTGACAGTTACATTAAGGAGTATAAAATTAATTAAGTTAACTAATACAAAATTTAAAAAAATTGAATAAAGAATTGTTTTAAAACATCACACAAATAGGTATTAATATGTATAAATAATTCTAATGAAATATCACATATATAGTTGTAAGCAATACAGGTCGTTGCTAACGCTTGCGGGCTTGCAAAGCGAGGGCCGCAGTTGCTGACAAGGAGCACCTAAGGCGCTCCTTGTGCTGGTGGAAATGAGCACTGTTGGCGCTCATCCCTACGACCCCCTACGACTTTCGGACCACAAATGCTGACCCTCGCAAAGCGAGGGGACGCATTTGTAGAGGTGGAGACTTCCGAGTCGGCTGCATTGAGCAGCAAATGCAGACCCTCGCGAAGCGAGGGGCAGCATTTGCAGAGGTGGAGGCTATATGGCGCCTCACAACCCATTACAATTGACCACACAATCAGGACTTAAAAAAAACAAAAAACACGCAATGACTAACTACAGACTTACACAAAAAGATACGAGCCGCAGGACTTAGAAAATAAAAAATTGCAGACTAACACAAAAACAATTACGACCCGCGGTACTTTGATTACGGACTAGCAAAAATAATACCTTAACGGACAACCCGCGCACAGCGGCAAACATTAAAAAACACCCAAATACACACTAAAATAAAATAAAAACCTTACCCACAGCAAGGAGGGACACCCAGGACCTCTGCAACACAGCTTAAACCTCCATTTCTGTCAAATTTACAAAGTTTAGACACTCGAAAATCCCTTAAGCGAAAGAAAAAATGGCCACGGGAAAACAAGGCTACACGACCCCTAAAGCCGCTAAAGCCGCTAAATACCACAAAGCAAATACGGCTTTTACAAAAACCCATACGAACTACAACATACACCATTAGCAAGGACGCTAAATCATACAAACCCGCCTACCACATTCGCCACCATTTTACAACACTAACTTACACAATGTGGAAGTACACAGCTACACTAACAGCTTCCCCTCGCGCACACAGCCTATTTACGCTACACACTGCACACATTGCTGACACTTACACCTCAGCTCCACAACACTGCAAATCTACATTGTATGCTGTAGGGACATCAAAACAGATTGTCAGCTCTTCAGCACAATGCTTCCTGCATATATTACTTACAAATAGGTAAAGTATATTAATTTATTAATTTATTACTTATTTAATTAGCATAAAAAATACATATACACAAAAAAAACAACACTATCGCAATAAACGCAAAAGCCATTCACCGCGCGCCTCACAACGAGCGCCAAGGCTGCTCATAGCACACAAACTACACCAGGGAACAGCCTTGCAATAAGCGCAAAAAACAGATCATGGCCGACCTTACAATGACAGGAAAAGCGCCTCTGATAAAAAAAAATACAACACCCAAGAGGCTTGCAATGAGCTCGGAAGGCGCTCATTGCAAGCCACGTGATGAGTGCCAAAGGCGCTCAGCGCAAGGCTCGCAGTGAGCGCCAAAGGATCTCAGACCCCCCCAAAAAAATGTCTGTGGCAAACAGCATTACCTGCCTTACAATTTTATTGCCCCGTCATTTTTGACGGGCAAGTCGCTAGTATCTAATACTCCTGATTTATTTTGTTTCTTGCCTGGAGACAATGATACAATATCATTATCTTCATCCAATATGTCAATTCTAAGTCAATATAGGACTATAATTCTTATTTTACATACTTATTTATAAAGATATTAAGAAGAGCTGCTCAAAGGGAAAATAAATTCACAAAACCAAAAAATAGATATTTGTAAACAAAATTAAAAAAAATATTTCATAATTATTCAAATAAATAGTAACATAATAGTAATAATAATAGTAACATTTTTTTATTGTATTCAAAGACAATGAGATTGAAACAAAGTTCAAGAGGCCAAATGAAACAGGGAGTCAGTAAATTTTAATTTATTCTCAGCGTTTGCCAAAAGTGGAATTACTGGACTAAGAGCAATTATACAGAACACTGTGTATTTCTTAATTTGAGCATAAATCATTAATGATAATTGCATCATAGCATTTTTATGAGTGTGTTATAATTAAGTGTACTTTAATTTCATTCTTGTTTATGCGCTTGCCTTGCTCTGCTGTGCTGTTGCCAAATCCTTCCTTTCATTGATGGGTTATATTCACTACTGGGAATTGTAGAACTGGTTTTTAGTAACTGCTTTCTGAATTATTTAGTAATTAACGACTAAGAAGATATTTAACCCCATATTTGAGAAGTCAAGGACCACCCAGGAGGATTACACCTTACAATGTCTCTACATCATTTTGAAGCCAATAGGACCTGAGACTCAAATCATCATCTCCCCTGAGAAACAGAGTAAAATTCCCCTTGAGCTACAGATTACTGGCAGGGTCTATAGACCATCTTCAGGTTTCGTAATGAAGAGTCTCCTTTTGCCAAGGAATGGGGGGATTCAGATTCAAGTCCCAATAAAAGTCACAGACAAAATAAAGGCACCGTTAGAGGTGTCAGTTTCCATTAAATATTCCAGGGGTGGCAGTACTATAAACTACAAATCTAAATAAGCAAGAGTGTAATTTATTGCCATTAGGAAAAAAAGAAAACAATGTTTTATTAGCTGTAATGAACAGTGGCAGAGGTAGTGGTGCTCCCTCCTGGAGCTCCCTTACATGCTAACTCATTAGATATATATATATATATCACAAATAATAGTTGTGGATAACGCTCATGAATGCTGCGACTTGCTCATGCGCAATGCACGTCATAGGCGCTCATCCAGAGGCGCGTACCACTTGGGCTGCAATGAGAGCCATAGAGTCCAGCATGAGTTTGTGCAAAAATTGGTGGCCTTTTAGGGTCCCTCTAAGGGTCCCTTTGTCCCTTCATAGCTCTAATTTGCCCGGGGATGCTCCATCTATGGATTTAAGGCGCTGATAGCGATGCACGCAATCAGCGATGAAGGACATAGCACGTTGTGGATGATCGAGGCATGCAACACAGAAAAAAATATGAATTTAACGGCCGAGATTTTCTCAATCGCGTAACTCGAAAGACTGACAAAAAAAGAAAAAAAATGTCAAAAATTCATTAGAAACCTCACACACAGCTCAGGGGGGCAGCCATGGAGCCTATCAGTAAGGTTGCAAGCTAAAACTGGCTAAGCAAGGGAACAAAATGGCAGGCGAAAAAACATTACTCTTTCCAAAAAGGCTCAAAATGTGGCTGAAGCGCCTACAATCCTAGTGAAGCACACAAGACTTTGAAAATAAAAAAAACAACGGCGCTCAGTGCGAGACATGCAACACATAAACAGGGACAGAGAACAGAAAGACACAGGGGAGGGAGAGATGGAGACGGTGGAAAGAGACACAGAGGTGACAGAGGGTGGTAAAGATACGCAGAGGAGGGAAATAAGGAACAAAAACACAAGGCAGGTAGAAGAAGGCACACATGGAAGGGAGAGGGGGAAAACAGACACAGGGGTCAGATAGTGGGGAGAGGCTTGCAATGAGCTCCGAAGGCGATCATTGAGAATCACAAAAGTTGCAGGTTCTCAATGCCTGCAATGAGGGTGGAGTGGCTCGCAATGAGCGTTGAAGGCACTCATTGCAAGCCACGCAATGAGCGCCAAAGGGGCTTAGCGCTGGGCTCGCAATGAGCACTGAAGGCGCGATGAGCGAGGCACATGATGAGTGCCAAAGATTCTCTTTGTAAGCCACATGATGAGCACCAAAGGTGCTCACATTGTGTGCCAAACAGCATTGACAGCCTTTACATTTTAAAAACATAGTCTGCTTTGCCCCCCTAGAGGATGGCCCCGGTGCATTGCACCGCCTGCACTAACAGTAGTTCCACCTGTGTTAATGAGACTGTGATCCTCCCTCATAATTCAGCTTTTTATTAAGATGTGCTGCTGAATGAGAGGCCTGCAGTATAGCAATGGTTGCTGCATTGCTCTGAGGCTGTTTATATAGGCTAGCTCCTATCAGATCCATTCAGTAACACATTTCTATACCTGTTACCACCAAAGTACAGAAAAGCAACATTGCATCTGAAAAAGGGGGTTGTACACTTTGTGTATTTTTATAAAATATTCTAGGGCTTAATAAATTGATTTGATATCATAACTGGGCATACAGCTGTATTACTGCCCACTGGCTGGTGGTCACTCTCAGCAGAAATACAGCTCTATGAGTCATGTGCTTCAAATAATGAGATCACATGCATTTTGTGCAAGTTTGAAGTCAGTGTAAACATATTTTACTAGTGATTTAATCATAAAGAACTTATGTAAAATAGAAAACAGGATCTTCTAAATGCAAGACGTTTCTGTGTTACATGTTATAAGAGAGCATTATCTTTGCTAATTAATAATTACTACCTGGGCTGTTTTACATAATGGACATTGATCTCAGCCTTCTCCCACTTGTTACAATCAAGTATAATTATAGAAAGGAGTAAAATTGGAGTACAACTGCATATGTTTAATCCAACCAATCAATGCTATAGACTACAGCTGGAGCAGTAACAATGTATCTGATAATTACTTAAAATTTTAACTGACTGTAGACAGGTTGTTGCTCTTACACTGATTTTAGTGGGGATTGTTTTCTACGCCATGCCTGTAATGTCCTGACAAGATTTGTTAATTTTTCATTGCTCATTAATAAAATTATTGTGTAACATAAACAATCAATATTAAATTCACAAAAGTGAATTAGAGTATCAGCCTCCAGTACAGCTGAGTATCTCCACTCTGATAAGGGGGATACAATCAGCTGGGCTGGAGACGGATACTCAAATTAAATATTTGTTGCCAGGGTCAACCACTTTAGCAGAGTCCATATCCGGCCACTGGAAAGCATTGTATTGATATAACTTTTTCACATTGACCATTATAGAGCTAAAACCGCAAATCCATCTAATGACTGTATGAAAAGACTGTAAAGCAAACAATTCCGTCTGAAATAAAAAAATGTATTTTTCATGGAAATAATTTTTTGCTGTTTTGGCACTTTACAAATAAAGGATGATAATATTAATAATAATAATAAGAAGAAGAAAAATAAGAATAATAATACATTTACATAGTAATAATAATATATTTATTAATATTATCACATATATAGTTGTGAGCATACCAGTTGTTGCTAACGATTGCGGGCTCGCATAGCGAGCCCGCGGCCCCCGTAGCGAGGGCCGGAGTTGCGACCTTCGCAACTGCGACCCTCGCAAACTTTACGTCGTAACGAAAACAACATACGACACAGCAACTGCGACCCTCGCAAACTTTACATCGCAAAGCAAACAACATACGAGACACGTTACCACTCATTACGACCTCGTAAAAAACGGCAGCAACCCCCGGACATAAAAAAATGAAAAACACAATAAATACACACAACACATACATAAAAAGCTTAGCTACAGCAAGAGGGAGCATCCAGGACCTCAAAAAATGAAGTTACACCTCAATTTAACTCAAAATAAAAGAGTTTAGACACTCAAAAATTCTCTAAGCAAGAGAAAAAATGTCCGCCAAACAAAACGAAAATGAGGCTACAGCACTCTAAACACGCAAAACACCACAAAACACCTACGGATATTCCGATACAGACGCATACCACACATTACCCGCCGTTTTAGAACAATGCGGAAGTACACAACTACGTTAACGGTTTTGTCTCGCGCACGCACACTATTACACTGCACACATTCAGCACGCTTACACAGCAGCTCCACACCACTAATGCTGCAGCAACATCAAAACAGATTGCAGCTTTTCAACACAATGCTTCCTGCATATATTACTTCAAAATAGGTAAAGTATATTACTTTATTAATCTATTAGTTCTTTTATTATTATACACCAAATACCATTAGCTCACTTGCAATTCGCTAGTTAATAATAATAATAATAATAATAATAATAATAATCTCAGGTCATCATGCAATTTACCAAAGCAATCTTCCTTGTAAAAACACTACCCAACTTGGCACATCCCAAACCACTGCAATTTGGGCATTTTAAGGTCATGTTACGGGTGTGGTAGGGGTGATCTGAATTTTGAACATTTGATGGATGGTAGATAAATGAATTTATTAAAATGAAATTGGAACATAAACTCCCTGAAATGCTAATGTTAATCATTGCACCCTTTAATCCCTTAATGGGAAATACCTCAATAATTAAATAATTAAAATAACCCCCCTTGGGATCCTTCCAAGACCCCTCACCTGCTGTATTAAAAGTCACCTCTCACTTCAGAAATTTGATCAGCATAAACTAAAATAGTAGATATGAATAATGGCAGCCTACATGAGACAGAACAGGAAGAAAGGGGAGGTTCCAGGTAGAAGATTAGCTATAAAATGTACATGACCATTACATTGAGGAGGATACAATTAATGAAGTGACCTAGTATAAAATAAAAAAAAATGTAATAAAGAGTCAGTTTAAAACATGATACCAAGTATCTAACAGGCATATTGCGTACAATATGTCAGTTGTACATTTTTCGTCCATCTTTTTGCGCTGATGAGCCCCCAGGTTATATGCCTCACAGATCTGTTTCAGATATAAATCAAATGATTGACAAGGCCATAACTCAACAGAAAAATAACTGTTTGGTATGCACCATTGCACGGGTATCAAGCGATTGACAATAAGGTTTGTGTATATTAACATTCTGTATCTGACCTCCTCATGAACCACCTTAAGACTGATCTTACATCTGATTTCCATGACAGGTGCCCGGAGGCTATTTTGTTTTTTAAGCTTGTCATATTTTTCAGTTTTAAATGTTCAGCTGTTAAATAATTGAGATTGTGAGAGAAAAAAATAGCATTTAAAAAAATATAATGGACAAGAAAAGCTCTGAGCAGATTATAGGGGATGTGAGAGACACCTTAAAGGCAAATGGAAGGCTTCTGGATTTTACTAATTATATAATGTCCATGTGTATCTGTTTACCTTTACTTCAATCTTTATTTTATTAAGAAGTGCTTATGAGCTCTGTTTTTACTGCCTAAAATGAAATAAATAGTCCCTGTATGGGTCTGGTCTCTGCAGCTCATGAAAATACCAATTCTGTAGTACTGCCTGTGCTATGTCTCATAAATCAGTGACCATCTCTCAGCAACATTTTGCAATATACTGCCATGACATGGCCCTGATATGTTAGGACACTACACTGCATATCCATCCCTATAGAGTCTGTGTCTGCATACGCTGCAGAGGGCAGAACCATACTGAGACTTTTATTTGCTTGATTTTAGGCAGAGCTTATAAGCACTTCTTAATAAGACAAAGCACATAAAAGTAAATAGATAGACAGGGATATTGTATATCTAGTAGCATCCAGGAACCTTCCATTTCCCATTAACATGGTGGCTGCAGGTACATCATTGTGGCAGAGTGGGCAGGTGGGGGGTAAATTGGTTGGAAATGGAGAGTCACATTGACCCAAACTCTAGAACAGTGGTGGGCAACTCACTCTACGTGGACCACCAACAATCCAAGATTTTAGTGTGCCATAGGGTTTTATTTGTGCACATAATAACTTATTACTAATATACATAAGTGTGAATATTTATAAATTATTCTAATGAAATATATCTAATACATCACATATAATAGTTTTTATAGTGTGTAACTTTTATAGCAGCTGGCAGCCATGATGCTTTTGAAAGACTGCACAGAGAAAACACCTCACAGATAGACTCAGACCTGAGTGAGTGAGACAGAGAGTGAGGTACAGAGAATGAGCCACAGCACAGAGAGGGGGGAAAGAGAAATGGGGGGGGGGGGGAAGAGATACAGGGGAGGTAAGGAGAGACACGGGGGGGAGAGGGAGGAAAGAGAAACAGGGAAGAGATAAAAGACACAGGGGAAGTAAGGAGAGACACAGGGGAGGGAGGAGGGGGAAAAGAGACACAGGGTGGGGGGGAGACACAGGAGTGGGGGGAAGAGACACAGGGGAGAGGGGGGGAAAGATGCATGGGGAAACAGACACAAGGTAGGGGTGAGAGACACAAGGGAGGGAGGAAGGGGGGAAGAGACAAAGGGGAGGAAGGGGAAGGGACACATGGGCATGGGGGTGACACAGGGGAAGGAGGAGAGACACAGGAGGAAGAGACATGGGGAAAGAGACAGTGGAGGGGGAAAGAGATACAGGGGAGGGGGAAGGGATATAGGGGAGGGAGGGGAAAGATACAGGGGAGGGGAAGAGATATAGGGGAGGGAGAGGGGAAGAAAGAGACACAGGGCAGGGAGAGGGGGCAAGAGACACAGGGGAGGGGACACAACATTGTTATATTGCTACTATATGTTAGTTTTAAGCATGTAGTGATGAATATTTTCTGAACACAAGTTTCATTGTAATATATAAAATACCTGCTACTTATTTCGCTGAGTTTACACCCCTTTGTGGAATTTGGCCATGGTTCATATTTAAAGAGGAGAAATGTAAAACTAGAAATATTTTTAAATAGTTTTACTTGCAACAATGAAGAAGAAATGTAAGGTAATATTTATGTCCAAAAATAATCAATGTTTTATGCCTCAATGCACTCTTTTGTATTCATAAATCAGACATCACATATGACGAGAGAGACTTTAATATGCCTCCTCATTGGCAGAGCAAGTGAATGGAAGGCCCCTGTACAAAATGATTTGGGGCTCCCTTTGTAACTTCCCTAGCCACCCTGTAGGGTTCAGTAAAGAAAAGACAAACTTATATGTAGATAGTCAGATTACCCCTATGGTGATCGAATTACCTTTTATAAAGTAATTATCTGCCATTTTTATCAAATAAATTAAGGTTCCTCCTTTATTGCTTTCACAAAAAGATAGATAAAAGGTATCCCCTGGGAAATAGTGCACACCCAAGACCTAATGCCAGTATAAAGAATGATGAATGATAAAACTTAACATTTAATAGTGTCTTTAAAATACAAGATTAAAATCTTGATGCTCTGACTTCTTCATGAAAAATAATAATAATGATGAGAAGTGGGAAAAACTCCAAACCACCATATAATTATAAATCCACTGGGTCCTCTTGTAGTATGAACAAGTGATAAAGTGCTATAGTGCTGTAAACAGTGATATATATATATATATATATATATATATATATATATATATATATATATACCGTATATACTCAAGTATAAGCTGAGTTTTTCAGCCCTTTTTCTAAGGCAAAAAAAGCCCCCCTCGGCTTCTACTCGAGTCACTCTCCCCCCTGTGTCTCTCTAACCCCCTTGTGTCTCTCTAACCCCCCCCCCGTGTCTCTAACCCCCCCGTGTGTCTCTAACCCCCCGTGTGTCTCTAACCCCCGTGTATCTCTCTACCCCCATGTCTTTTTCCCCCCCTTCTCAACCTAAACCCCCCTCAACCCTCCTCCTCCACCTAAACCCCCTAATACCTCCCCCCTCTCCCCTCACTTACCTGCTTGTGCTCTGGCCTCCGCTCCTTGTGCCGAAACCGGCTATATGCTAATGACGCGGCGCGCATGTGACGTCACATGCGCGCCGGATCAAGGAGCGGAGGCCGGAGCACAAGCAGGTAAGTGAATGGAGAGGGGGGAGGTATTTAGGGGGGGTTAGGTGGAGGAGGGGGGTTGAGGGGGGTTTAGGTTGAGGAGGGGGGTTGGAGTTGAGAGGGATTGAGGGGGGAGGTTGAGGGGGGTTGAGGTTGAGGAGGTGGGTTGGGGTTGAGGTTGAGGAGGGGGGTTGAGGTTGAGGATGGGGGTGGAGGATGAGGATGGGGGGTTGAGGAGGGGGTTGAAGATGGGGGGCTTGAGGAGGAAGGTTGAGGAGGGGGTTGAGGAGGGAGGTTGAGGAGGGGGTTGAGGAGGGGGGTTGAGGAGGGAGGTTGAGGAGGGAGGTTGAGGATGAGGAGGGAGGATGAGGAGGGAGGTTGAGGATGAGGAGGGAGGTTGAGGATGAGGAGGAGGGGTTGAGGATGGGGGGTTGAGGATGAGGATGGGGGTTGAGGAGGGAGGATGAGGATGGGGGTCTTGAGGAGGGGGTTGAGGATGGGGGGGTTGAGGAGGGAGGTTGAGGAAGGGGTTGAGGATGGGGGGTTGAGGAGGGAGGTTGAGGATGAGGAGGGAGGTTGAGGATGAGGAGGAGGGGTTGAGGAGGGGGGTTGAGGTTGAGGAGGGGGGTTGAGGATGAGGATGGGGGTTGAGGATGGGGGGGTTGAGGAGAGAGGATGAGAATGGGGGTTGAGGAGGGGGGGTTAAGGATGGGGGGGTTGAGGAGGGAGGATGAGGAGGGAGGTTGAGGAAGGGGTTGAGGATGAGGAGGGAGAATGAGGAGGGAGTTTGAGGATGAGGAGGGAGGATGAGGAGGGAGGTTGAGTTTGAGGAGGGAGGTTGAGTATGAGGAGGGAGGTTGAGTATGAGGAGGGAGGTTAAGGATGAGGAGGGAGGTTGAGGAGGGGGGAAGAGACACAGGGAAGGGAGAGGTTGGAAGAGACACAGGGAAGGGAGAGGGGAGAAGAGACACGGAGAGAGAGGGGGACACAGAGGGCACAAGAGGGACACAGGGGGCAGCACATTTCCCACCCTTGGCTTGTACTCAAGTCACTCATTTTACCCAGTATTTTGTGGTAAAATGGGTGCCTCGGCTTATACTCGGGTTGGCTTATACTCGAGTATATACGGTGTATATATATATATATATATATATATATATATATATATCACAAAAAAAATATTGCACAAGTGAAGAAAAGTGTAAAAATGGTAATAATAAAAATTTATGGTGCTGGATCACCTATGATGATACTTATATTAAAGTATTAAATGCTGAGAGATATTTCTAAAGATAGATATATTAAAATAATCAGTATCAGTGATATGACAAGAGACGCAGAGGACCAATATAGGTGGAAAATGCTAACAGTATTGGCCTGGAGTATTCATTTATTGATTTACAACCACTGCTACATGAGCTAATTAATAGGAGCCGCCCATTGTTTATCTCAATAACATCCGAATCCCAAATACAAATTCATGAGTATAGAATAACTCCTATAATATTTGTTGATACCAGGTAATGCTGGCTAAGAGTGGGATGGGGACTAGAAGTTTATAATAACACAGCTATGGGTCTATTCTGAGTGAAACCCTGGGCTCCTGGCCCCACACACGCTGCCTATGCGTCTAGTGATGACATCATAGATCAGTGCTGCTGCGTTACGTTGCGTGCAATCCTGGCTACTTAGGCATTTTATTTTCAATACAAACTCAAAGATAATATTTGCTTTTCGAGTGGTAAAACTGCCCCTCTATAACATTTACTTTAAAGGTTTTGTTTCATGTGAAGGTTATAAAAGAGAGGTATGTGACTTAATGAAATACTGTGGGCCCAATATCCCCTTGTAATATATGTGCTCCCACAAGTCCTTTCCAGAAAAGGCACTGATCATAAGTTGTTTATAATGCCAAATGTCATGTGATTTTTATCAAGCTAACCTCTGTATGCAACACTGTGTACAAGTTTTGTAATCAGTGGTGGAACTTGTGAATGGAGGACCCCAGTGCAAAAAAAAAGGACTCCCCAGGTGCCAACTCACTCAGTGCCACTTTCTCTCCCATCCCTGCCACCACTTAATAAAGCAAAATAATCCTTATTAATGCATGCTACTTCTTCCCAAGCCACCCCTTCCCATAGCTTTTGGTCCATCTTCATTTCACTACCCCACAGGATCCCTGTCGAAAGCAGGTTCCCTCCCTAAGAACCCTCCCCAAAACAGATTCCCTCCCAAGATCCCTCCCAAAACAGATTCCCTTCCCAAAGCAAATTCCCTGCCCAGATTGAAGCTGACACCACGCCCCATCCCCATCATACCCCCACAAGCAGACAGCTGCCACAGCAAATGCAGAAATGTAAACTACTCTTTCACACACACAGCGTCCACCAATGTGTCATGGATTCCTCCAAAAAGCAAAAAAAACATTACTCAACATTTCAAATTCATATAAATGCCAAGTGTATAATAATTATTCTAAGGGTACTTGGCTTGCTCAGGGCACGCTGTGTTGCTGCCATCCTGCTCTGCACGCAGTGACATCACAGGTTGGACAGCTCTCATCTCGTAACCCTCAGCATTCCTCACCCTCTATTTATAACCACACAGTACTTTACCGCCGGGTTGCCTTGGTAAATGTCAGACTCTATGCCAAACAGGGATTAGGGGAATTAGATTTCAGAGGTAGTTGCAGGCTACGAACATCTTCATCCCAGCTTTGCCAGGACACATTCTGATACCCTCAATATTCCTTCTCGCTATTGAAGATCTGCCACTTGGACACTGTTTAGATCTGATAATGACTTCATTAACTTGTCGTCTTGCTATATTGTTACACTCACTAAATCATATTATTCTGCAGGGTCAAGGAACCTTTCAGTTGAGGGGCAGAAGAAATGTCATTTATTTACTCTGATTTAAGTTATCCAGTGTCAAACAATTTCAAGTGCCAGAGACCTCACTGTAAGTGCTCTTCATGGTGTGATAGAGCACAAGAATGTATGTTAAAATCATCTATTTTTTAAATGCACCAATAACAGCTAAAGTATCTAAAATTTTACATGCAAAGTGTAGCTTGCCTACTGGCTGTTGCATGAGTAATAACAGATAGCAGAGCGAGTGGTGAAGACACTGATTGATAAAAAAAATTCCCAGAAATCAGGACTGCCCAGACGAGTTAACCCATAACTGACCTGTTAGGTGATTCCAGCATCCCATGCCTGGAGAGACAGATTTGTTAAGGACAGTATTTTTTTTCTTTTGCTCACTACATGGAGCTGTAGTTGAGGATCTGGCAGTGGTCAGTCAGTAACCCATGTAAACACAGATTTTACTTTAGTTAATTCTACAACTATTTTAAAATACATTTAGGAGAGCTTTACTGTAATGTGGTCAAATTTGAGCTGAATTAAGTGGCCTACAATGGTTGCTATATATATATTTTATACAAATGATCACATCTTTGTTAGCTATGTAACAAACCGACACTATTAGCAGTGGTGTAAATCATACAAATATTTGGAGAGAAAATCTAAATAATTAATGGAAACTGCCATCACAGAAATTCTTCATTTCCAAAGCACAGAGAGGCCTATACAGAACAGGGCAATAAGGAAATCTAGAGAGAGATAAAATGCTGAAAGCTTATCTGAATCAACACATTTGCCTCTCTCCTCCTTCCAGTCAGCAGTACACACATCTGCAAGCTCCAAGTTAGCAAGAAGTGCAATTATAGAATATATAGTGGTAAAAGTGTTTGATTGAAGATGTTTTCCATTGCAAATTGGTAAACCCAGAATAAATCAATCTATCTATCTATCTATCTATCTATCTATCTATCTATCTATCTATCTAGTGATGCATACATTTTGTGTATGTTTAGCGGAGCGGGGCACCTAAGAGAACTTTGTAAATCCCTCTTTAGAAACTATAGCTTAGGGCCTCATTCTATTAGCGGCCGTAAATCGTCCGTAAGGCTGCGATTCCTTGCGATTATACGGCCCCGCAAGGATCTCCTTTTACGGCCGGCCGCATATCTTGGAACCGGCCGTAAGCTCTGAAATATAAAAACGCAAAAATAAATTCAAGCCTGCACTGTACAGCTCTGGAAATGCTAGGGATCATATTGGGGGACATGAGGATTAAAAGGAACCCACTCTCAAGCTTGCACCTCAGCCCAAACCCGAGTTCAAATTAACTGTTTATTTTCCGGCTGCGGCGTGGGCGGGTCTGAAGTGCTCCAAGCACTCTGGACTTTTTACATGGATATTTTACGGATATTAAAAATAAAATATTTTACGGATTTGAGTATAGGATAATTATGTGCTATTTTTTCTAACACCTAAAATCCCTTTATAGTCTTCTCAAAGTGCAGGATGGCTTTATTTGAGCTATTTTATGTGCTTAATTGGTGCTAGCGGGACCTCTTTCCTGCAAATAAGCAGCGGCTCGTTTTTAGCCTTGCAGAGAGGGTTCCCGGAGCAATTGAATTGCAAATAGGAATTTCTTACGGCCGAAACTCTTGCGGCCGTTTTAGATCAAAGGCTTTCCTCCGGCGCGAGCGGCCGCAAGAGATAGCAAGGCGCCGGCTGCAAGCCTGCCGGAGCCCCAGGCCGTAAGGGAATAGAATAGCCGAATAGCTTGCGGCCGGTCCTTGCGGCCCCGCAACGGCTGCGGCCGCTAATAGAATGAGGCCCTTAGTGAATACTGAGAAATATTTGCCTAGTGATAATAGTTTTTTTTCTGCTCCAGGGAACCAAGAATGTTATGGATTTATTTGTTAACTGTGGATATTAATATTATAGTTTATTAACAAAGTATCAGCTTTTCTTTTGTGCTAATATTTATTGTGTCCTTTCTATAAAATACAGAAAAGTTTCATGTCATGTTTATGGGCCCAATGTATGGAAGATAAGTTGTTTCATGTCAGTAATCAAGTTAAGTCCAATATCATCATGATAATTCGTTTTAATTGAGATGAGATCCATTTATCATATACTTTGAAAATAATTATTCAAATTAATGTTAAGTAGCTAATGATAATAAGTGGGTGTCACATTATAATACATGTAAATGAGCACAATGTTCTGGTATGATAAAAACACCAATACTTATTCTTTTTATAGAAACATTGATTTGACGACAGATATAAAAACCAAAAGGCCAATCTGATGTGCCCATTATATCTTGCCAAATCTTGATGTAATTAATCCTTATGAAATCCTTTATTAAGTTATTACATATATCTGCAGCTTTCTCTCATATACACCTAATCTATACATATTAATGTCATGGAGTCCCCTCTAGTCTACACATATTAATGTCATTGAGACCCCTCTAACCACATAGATAGTTGTGAGCATGCGGGCTGTTGCTAACGCTTGCAGGCTCACGAAGCGAGGTCCGCAGTTGCTGGCATGGAGCGCCAAAGGCGCTCCATGCCAGCAACTGCGGACCTCGCAAAAATGTACGGAGTTATGAAAGCAAAATACGAGACACGTTACGACCTCGCAAAAAACGCCCGAAACTCGCGCACATGAAAACATGAAAAACACAATAAATACACACAACAAATACATAAAAAGCTTACCTACAGCAAGGGGGGGCACTCAGGACCTCGGAAACTGAAGTTACACCTCAATTTAACTCCAAATAAAAGAGTTTAGACACCCGAAAATCCCCTAAACGACAGAAAAAATGGCCTCCAAAAAAAACGAAAACGAGGCTACAGCACTCTAAAGACGCAAAACACCACCAAACACCTACAGATTTCCCGAAAAAGAGGTACGAGATCCGAAAACAAGGACGCAACCCGCTCGACCCCAGAAACATTAGAAACACATTAAATACACACAACAAACACATAAAAAGCTTACCCACGCATGGGGGGTGGGGGCACCCGTGACCTCTGCAAGTAAAGTTACGCCTCGATTTAACTCCAAATTTCGGAGTTTAGACACCCGAAAATCACCTAAGCGAGAGAAAAAATGGCCGCCGAACAAAACGAAAACGAGGCTAAAAGCCCCTAAACATGCAAAACACCACCAAACACCTACGGATTTCCCGAAAAAGTCGGACAACATCCGAAAACAGGGACGCTAAATCAGCTACAGCCGCATACCACACATTAGGCGCCATTTTAGAACAATAACTTATACAATGCGGAAGTACACAGCTACTCTAACGGATTTGCCTCTCGCAATCACACTATTACACTACACACTGCACACATTCATGACGCTTACACAGCAGCTCCACAGCACTGATGCTGCAGCAACATGAAAACAGATTGCCAGCTCTTCAACACAATGCTGCATATATTACTTCACAATAGGTAAAGTATATTAATTTCTTATTTTATTAATTATTCATTGCCATAACAAAAATAACACCAATGCTGCTCATAGCACACAAACAACCAAAAGCCTTGCAATGAGCGTCGAAGGCGCTCATTGCGAGTCACGCGATGAGCGCCGAAGGCGATCAGCGCGAGGCTCGCAATGAGCCCCGAAGGATCTTAAAACACCAACAAAATTAATTTTGCACCCAAACAACATTACCTGCCTTACTATCTTATTGCCGTCATTTTTTGATGGGCAAGTTGCTAGTCTACAGTATACATATTAATGTCATGGAGTCCCCTCTAATCTATACATATTAATGTCATGGATGCCCCTATAATCTGCACATTTTAATGTTATGGACTTTTTCAGACTGCATATCTGTTACGATAAATGTAAGGGAAGTTTATTAGCAAATTTCAAAAGAGAGCCTGGTACATGGGTTTAGGAACTGGGGGGGGGGGGGGGGGGGAGAGGGGAACAAATCACCCCAGATTTTTCAATTTGCGTGTTTATGTGTAGAAAAGCAGTTGTGTGGTATATGCGGTATCCCCCCCAGATTTTCTTTGGCTCCTACAAGCATGGGGCCTCATTCAATTAATGGCTGTAAAATGGCCTGCAAAGCTGAGATTCCTTGCAAGGGTGCTGCAGACCATCGTAGCCCTACTTCTACATTGCTATTCAAATGAAAGGGGCCACAGCACACCCCTCCCTATGGCCGATCACAAGACAGGCAATCGGCCGTTAGCTTTGGCGGGCTTGTACCTGATCGCGGACGTTAGCCCGCAGATCAGAGTGCAAGCCCGCCAAACTAAAAAGTGAGAAATAAATTCAAGGAAGCTCTGTACAACACTGTAAATGATGGGGGACACATTGGGGGACATGAGGATGACATGTACTACATTGGCTAGCTGGCACATCGCCGTTAGTTAATACTGTCATTTGTGGCCGCAGTCCACCGGGCTTGAATATTGAGTTGCTGCCTTGGAGGTTATCCAATCCCGGGACTATGGGCTTGGATGACCCCCAAAGCAGTAACCCGTTGCCGAAGCCCAGCGGACTTGTGGCAACAAATGACAGTATTGGCTATCGGCGATGTGCCAGCAAGCTAATGTACTACATGTCATCCTCATGTCCCCCCATAATGTCCCCTATCAATTACAGTGCTGTACAGTGCAGCATTGAATATATATTTACCCCTAAAGATCCGCTGAGGCTCATTAAAGGGACCGTGGCACACTAATGGTTACCCCAAGCTTCAGGGGTACTGTAAATACCCCCACTGCAACTAACATTGACTCCCCCAGATGGTCCCCACATTAACCCTTGCAGTGGGGGTCCCAATCGGGGCCCCCGTTGCATAAATAATTCAAATGTCCCACCCAGCGCGGGTCCTGAAAGGTCATTAAAGGTCCTTAAAGGACCCGCGATCAGTAAAACTATTAACCCCTGCTGCGGGGGTACTGTAAGTACCCCCTCTGCACCTAAAATTAACCCCATCACTCATGGGGTTCAAAATAGATCCTTGTGAGACTACAATTAACCCCCTCAGTCCAGTATGTGGTGTAAGTGCCATGAGGGTGCTCTAGGACCCGCATGACAAAGTCTAAACACTACACTACACTATTAACCCTAACTATACCCCATTAACCCCTTAACCCTAACTATACCCCATTAACCCATACTTAACCCTATTCAACCCTAACTGGGCCTATCTGACCCTAACTGGGCCTATTTCACCCTAACTGGAACTATTTAACTCGAACTGTACCTAATAACCCTAATTGGACCTATTTAACCCTAACTGGCTCTATTTAACCCTAACTGTACCCCATTAAACCCTTAACCCTAACTATAACCCATTAAGCCATACTTAACCCTATCCAACCCTAACTGGCCCTATTTAACCATAAATGTATCCCATTAAACTCCTTAACCCTAACTCTTCCAATAACCCATTCTTAAACCTATTAAACCCTAACTGGGCTTATTTAACCCTAACTGGCTCTACTTAACCATAACTCTACCCCATTAACCCCTTATGCCTAACTATTCCCCACTAACCCATACTTAACACTATTCAACCCTAATTGGCTCTATTTAACCCTAACTGTACCACATTAACCTTGTAACCCTGACTGTACCCCATTAACCCATACTTATCCCTATTCAACCCTAACTGGGCATATTTAATCCTAACTAGCCCTATTTAACCCTAACTCTACCCCATTAACCCTTTAACCCTAACTATACCCCATGAACCCATACTTAACCCTATTCAGCCCTAATCAGCCCCTATTTAACACTAACTTAACCCCATTAACCCCTAAACCCTAACTATACTCCATTAACCCATACTTAGCCCTATTTAACCCTAACTTGGCCTAGTTAACCCTATTTGGGCCTAATAACCCTAACTGGGCCTATTTAACTATATCTAGGCTTATGTAACCCCATAATAGCCTTTCTAACCCCATCCAAGCCTATTTAACCCCATCACTTATTTCAGCCAATCAGAAGGCGCCATTCCGTCATTAGCGTCGAGGAGCACCTCCAGGGAGGAGCTATGTAATTATTATTTTTTGAGCGGCGGTTTTTCTCAAGGGCCCAGGCAGGGCAGAAGAGGAGAAGGACTGGGACATCGCACCAAGGTAAGTTTAATGTATAGTTTGTTTAGTTTATTATGTTTATTATATGTATTTGTGTGACTAATGTGATGGGTTTTTTTTTCAGGAGACGAGCCGGAGAAGACAAGAAGAAGGACGGGGACATGGTGGAAAGATAAGTTTAATATTTAGAATGTGTATTATTTTATGTTGTGTTTATGAGTGACTAAATGTATGTTTCTTTTTTCCTAGGGGGATGCGACCTGCTGAAGGGACATATGAGCAAGGTAAGTGGTCTTATTTATTCTATTTTTGGTTAGATGTAGGCTTTTTAATGTGTTGTAGGGTTTGATGTATTGTAGATAGGGTGTGATGTTTAATAAATAGGAGATAATAGGTGTACTGTTTAATAGATAGGGGGTACTGTTTAATAGATAGGGGTGATGTTTAATAGATAGGGGTAATTTTTAATAGATAGGGGTAATGTATTATAGTTAGGGTTTAATGTATTGCAGTTAGGGGTTAATGTTTGGTAGATAGGGGATGATGTTTCATAGATAGGGGGTAATGTTTTATATATGGGATAATGTATTGTAGTTAAGGGTTAAAAGTATTGTAGTTAGGGGTTTATTTGTAATGTATTTATTGATTAATGTAATGTTATGTATATATGTGTATGTCTTTTCTTTGCAGGTTAGTAATTATTATTTTATTTTTTTGTAGTGGGGGTTTGTGATGTTCTTTTTATATTTTTTGTAGTGGGGGGTTGTAATGTTCTTTTTTATGTTATGTAGTGGGGGGGTTTGTAATGTCCTTTTATTTTTTTGGTAACATAGTTTTTTTTATTTTTTGTAACAACTTACTTTTATTTTGTGTAATTAGTGTGGCGGAAGTTTAATAGGGGGTTAGGTAGGTAGTGTTAGGTAGGTAGGGGTTAATAGGTTAGGGTAGAGGGGGGTAGTTTAGATTTAGTGGTTTATTGGGGGGGGATAGTGTAATGTAGTGTTTGTACTTAGTGTCCTGGAGAACCCTCATGGCACTTATGGGGTTAATAATAGGGTTCTTATTGTCCTTCATATACCCTTATGGGACTAATTGGGTTACATAGAGGCTTATGGGGGTTTGTATGGACCCCCATAAGTTATGGGGTTAGATGTAGGCTTATGGGGGGTCTGTATAGACTCCCATAAGTTATGGGGTTAGATGTAGGCTTATGGGGGGGTCTGTATAGACCCCCATAAGTGATGGGGTTAAATTGAGGCTTATGGGGGTCTGTATGGACCCCCATAAGTGATGGGGTTAGATGGAGGCTTATAGGGGCCTATATAAACCCCCATGATGATGGGGTTAGATGCAGGCTTATGGGGGTCTGTATAGACCCCCATAAGTGATGGGGTTAGATGGAGGCTTATGGGCATCTGTATAGACCCCCATAAGTGATGGGGTTAGGAGGCTTATCAATGTCTGTATAGACCCCCATAAGTGATGGGGTTAGATGGAGGCTTATGGGGGTCTGTAAAAAAAAACATATGTGATGGGGTTAGATGCAGGCTGGTGGAGGCTTATAGGGACCTATATAAACCCCCATAATGATGGCATTAGATGCAGGCTTATGGGTGTCTACATAGACCCCCATAAGTGATGGGGTTAGATGGAGGCTTATGGGGGTCTCTATAGAACCCCATATGTGATGGGGTTAGATGCAGGCTTATGGGGGTCTGTATAGACCCCCATAAGTGATAGGGTTAGATGGATGCTTATGGGGTCTGTATAAATCCCCATGTAATGGGGTTAAATAGGCTTAGATGGGGTTAAATAGGCTTAGTTAAATGTATTAGGTCTAGATAGGGTTAAAAGGGGCCAGTTATGGGTACAAAGGCCCAGTTAGGATTGAATAGTCCAAGTTAGGGTTATTAGGTCCAGTTAGGATTAAATAGGCCCAGTTAGGGTTATTAGGTCCAGCGAGGGTTAAATTGGCCAAGTTAGGGTTAGATAAGCTCAGCTAGGGTTAAATAGGCCCAGTTATGGTTACATAGGCCCAGTTAGGGTTAGGTAGTCAAAGTTAGGGTTAAATAGGACCAGTTAGGGTTATTAGGTCCAGTTAGGGTTAAATGAGCCCATTTAGGGTTATTAGGTCCAGTTAGGGTTAAATAGGCCCAGTTAGGGTTATTAGGTCCAGTTAGGGATAAATAGGCCCAGTTATGGTTATTAAATCCAGTAGGATTAGATACAGTTTAGTATGGGTTAATGGGGTATAGGTAGGGTTAAGGGGTTAATGGGGTATAGTTAGGGTTAATAGTGTAGTGCTTAGACTTTATCATGAGGGTCCTGGAGGTCCCTCATGGCACTTGTAGAGTTAACCTAGGCGTTATCAGTGTCCTATAGGGGTCTAAATAGACCCCTATTGGACTGATGGGGTTAATTTTAGTCTCTTGGGTCTATATTGACCCCCATGAGGGATGGTGTTAAATCTAGGTGCCGGGAGGGGGGGGGTACTTATAGCCTGCATCAGGTAATTTAAATGTCGTAGATGCTGTGGGGGTCCCGATCGGTCCTGATCGGGACCCCTGCAGCAAGGAAAGTGGTTAATGGGAGAAGCCTGCAGCAAGGGGTTAATGTGGGAAGCCTGCAGGGATCCCAATCAGACCCCTGCAGCAAAGGTTAATGTGTGCACATTGCAGGGGACCAATGGGGGCCCCAGCATTATAGGGTTAATGTGTGCACCCTGCAGGGGTTCCATTCGGACCCCTGCATTATAGGGTTAATGTTAGGACACTGCAGGGATTAATGTGTGTGCAACCAGCAAGGGGCTCAATCCGACCCCTGAATTATAAGGGAGATGTAGGAACACTATAGGGACAGTGCAGGGATCACGATCGGGTCACGATCATGACCCCTGCAGCCAGAGGGGGGCTTAATTGGAGCAGACGCGAGGGCTTCACAGCACTTGCAATGGCTCCAGCGTGGAACTAAGCTGCAGCATTTTTTTATTGTTTTGCGGGGTTGGCGGAGGGGTTATCGGAGCATTTAAATAGGGTCGTGGGGTTTCATGTGGCCAAATCTCTTGCGGCCACATGGGATCAAAGGCTTTCCTTGCAGTAAAATGCAATCGGGGTGGCCACAAGGGAAAGCAGGGTGCCGGCCGCAAGCTGGCCGTAGCCCTCGACCGCAAGGGAATAGAATAGCTAAGTAGCTTGCTGCCATCCCTTGCGGCCACGCAGCTCCTACGGCCATCAATTGAATGAGGCTCCTAGTCAGGTAGCTAATCTCTTTCTGACTAATCCGAGGTGGCCATGTTATTTAGCACTAGTAATATTAAAATTATTCACAAAACGTCCATTCAGTCAGGGCCCCTATGCTTTATCCATGCCAGTTACCAAAAATGGGTATTTAATGGGCATATTAAGGTGTGTCATGGGAGTGCATTCTATTGGCATACTGTGAAAATCCAAGTTTTTAAGCAAAAATCTTGATAGTAATTACCCATGAAGCTGATTTTCAACATGTTTGTGTTTCAACCCCATGATCGCAGTATATATTATTTAAAAAAAATATTATATTACCAACATTCGGCCATTAACATAAGCAGTGAAATATAGCAGGAAAATAACGTCAACACAACTTACATTTGTTGCTGTTCAGTCATGTGTGACTTTCCATGGCCCTATGGACAGCAGCACTCCATGGACCTCGCACTTTAAGTATGATAAATAAATCCTGGCTTATGGAAATATAAAATATTAATACAAAGTATTACTATTTACTTATTCATACAGTATATACAGTATATACGTGTATAGGTTTATATATGTGTGTGTATTACATATATAGTTGTGAGCATGCGAGCCAGCCAGAGCCGTTGCTCATGATTGCGGGCTCGCGTAGCGAGGGCCGCGGGCAAGGGCCTCAGTTGCTGGCATGGAGCACCAAAGGCGCTCCTTGCCAGCAACTGAGGCCCTCGCAAAGCGAGGGTCGCAGTTGCTGGCATGGAGTGCCGAAGGATTAGACTGAGCAGGAGGTGTGAGTGCGGGGAGCGGACACCCGGCGAGGGTAACACGACCAGCACTAGGACCCGGGGGGCAGGGGGCTCCAAGCTGCACCGGCTCTTCACTCATCCCTGTACGCGGCCCCTGAGACCCCCATCCATCCAGGGACCCCGCTACTGAGCCCGCAGAGATATACAAGACCTACAGGAATAAACTGGGGACCATCAACCGGTGAGTGAGGTTCAGAGGGGGGGGAGAGAGAGCGGAGGGGGGGGGGGCGAAAGATAGAGAATAGAGAGGGGGGAAGAGAGGGGGAGAGAGAGATAGAGAGAAGGGGGAGAGATAGAGAGAGAGGGGGAGAGATAGAGAGAAGGGGAGGGGGAGAGACAGAGATAGAGGGGAGAGAGAGATAGAGAGAGGGGAGAGAGAGAGATAGAGAGAGAGAGAGGGGGGAGGGAGATAGATAGAGAGAGGGGGAAGGAGAGATAGACAGAGGGGGAAGAGAGAGAGAGACATTAGAGAGAGAGGAGGGAGAGAGAGAGGGTGGACAGAGAGAGAGGGGGGAGAGATAGAGAGAGAGAGGGTGGACAGAGATAGAGGGGGGAGATATAGATAGAGAGGGGGGAGAGAGAGAGAGAGACGTTAGAGAGATAGAGAGAGAGGGGGAGAGATAGAGAGAGAGGGTGGACAGAGAGAGAGGGGGGGGGAGATAGATAGAGGGGGGGGAGAGAGAGACAGGAGAGAGAAAGAGAGAGGGGAGAGAGAGACAAAGATAGATAGATAGTCAGACAAATATAATATATTTCCATTCATACGTACAAACACTATCACACAGGGATAGATAGGATATTGCTTGGCCATAAACTTTACATATAATGTCTGCAAATAAGCACTTCATAGATCACATACTGTATATAGTTGTGAGCATGTGAGCCAGCCAGAGCCGTTGCTCATGCTTGCGGGCTCGCGTAGCGAGGGGCGCGGGCGAGGGCCTCAGTTGCTGGCATTAAGCGCCGAAGGCGCTCGTTGCCAGCAACTGCGACCCTAGCAAACTTTACTGCGCACCGCGAATAACATACGAGACACTTTAACACTCATTACGACCTCGCAAAAAACGTCCGCAACTCGCGAACAGGAAAAAATCAAAACACAATAAGAGGGAGCATCCAGGACCTCAAAAAAACAACTTACACCTTCAGTTAACTAAAAAGAAAAGAGTTTAGACACAAAAAAATTCTCTAAGCGAGAGAAAAAATGGCCGGCGAACAAAACGAAAACGAGGCTACAGCACTCTAACCACGCAAAACACCACAACAAACTCGCAAAACACCACAAACAAAATACGGATATTCCGCTAAGATGCATACCACACATTACCTGACATTTTACGCTAATGCGGAAGTATCTAACTACGCTAACGGTTTTACACTATTACACTGCACACATTCATCACGCTTACACAGCAGCTCCACACCACTAATGCTGCAACAACATCAACACAGATTGCCAGCTCTTCAACACAATGCTTCAAAATAGGTAAAGTATATTCATTTATTAATTGTATTATATATTTCAGTAGTAGACACAAAACACCATTAGCTACCTTACAATTCCATTGCCGTCATTTTTTGACTGGCAATTCGCTAGTAAATATATAACTACTAGCGACTTGCCCGTCAAAAAATGACGGCAATGAGATGTGTATGTTTGGAATGTTGTTTAGTTATTAATATATATATATGACAGTTGTAAGTATTGTGATATTAAAACAGTTAGTTTTGTAAGAAGTTTTTAGTTAGTAAGCATATATCCAAAAGAAAGGTTTTCACTAACTAAAAACTTCTTTAAAAAATATATGTTATGTGCTTATTTAGGGCCCTATTCAGTTGGCCAAATTGCATTTGAATGAGGGCATTGATTTACTTAATTAGGCCCTCATTCAATAGCGATTTGGCCACTTGAATAGGGGTGTAAATAAGCACATGACATATGTTTTTTAAAAAGTTTTTTAGTTAGTAAGGCCCTCATTCAATTGCAATTTGGCCAATTGAATAGGGCTCTAAATAAGCACATAACATATATTTTTTAAAGAAGTTTTTAGTTAGTAAACATCTATCCAAAAGCAAGGTTTTCACTAACTAAAAACTTCTTTAAAAAAAAATGCTATGGTCCTCATTCAATTGCAATTTTGCCAACTGAAGAGGGCTCTATATAAGCACATAACATATTTTTTGACCGAAGTTTTTAGTTAGTGAAGACCTTGATTTTGGATAGAAGTTCAGTAACTAAAAAGTTCTGTATAAAAAATATGTTATGTGCTTATATAGAGCCCTATTCAATTGGCCAACTCGCAATTGAATGAGGCTCTATGTGCTTATTTAGAGCCCTATTCAATTGGCCAAATTGCAATTGAATGAGGCCCTAAGTATCTATCCAAAAGCAGGGTTTTCACTAACTAAGGTCCTCATTCAATTGCAATTTTTCCAATTGAAAAGGGCTCTATATAAGCACATAACATATTTTTTTGACAGAAGTTTTTAGTTAGTGAAGACCTTGCTTTTGGATAGAAATTCATTAACTAAAAAGTTCTGTCAAAAAATATTTGATGTGCTTATATAGAGCCCTATTCAATTGTGCAACTCGCAATTGAATGAGGCTCCAAAAACTTATTTGAAAAACATATGTTATGTTCTTATTTAGACCCCTATTTAATTGTCCAAAATAGCAATTGAATGAGGGCCTTTGGTTGCTGAATTTGTTATATTGGTGGCCATTAAACATATATAGGTCCTCATTCAATTGGAATTTTGGCAATTGAATAGGGCTCTATATAAGCACATTTTTGACAGAAGTTTTTAGTTAGTGAAAACCTTGCTTTTGGACAGAAGTTCAGTAACTAAAAAGTTCTGTCAAAAATTTGTGTATGTGCTTATATAGAGCCCTATTCAATTGGGCAACTCGGGATTGAATGAGGCTCATAGTTGGTTTCTTTTTTGTACTTTATACTTTACCTTGATTGAAGTGTTGAATGACAGAGGGTCCCCTTAATCCGTTGGTCTTGTAGTGTCTGTTTGAAAAAGAAAGTGAAATGGTTAATTGTATATTTCTTATTTTTGATTTAGCAAAGCATGGTCTTTTTCAGCATGTAATGTATTTTTCTATCTTACCTCTTCTTCGTTTGTTGGTGTTCTTTAAAATGGATTGTGGTTCACAATGCACGGTGCAAATTGTTGAGTGACGCTGTTGATGCAGAGTCTGTTTGAATATTAAAAATAGTAGAAAGATTGAGCTTTAGGTTATATATTGAATTGCAATAAATTAATGTCATTTAAAAATACTTCTGTAATTATTTTCAATTAACATAATTTTTTTGGGCCTACACACATAAATGTCACATACATGAAGCACATTTTCGGAGTTAAATGTAAATTTTTTTGTGTGCGTGTCACATATCACTATACATGAATCATATTTTAATTGTTAAATGAACCGTATTTTTTGTTTGGGCCTACACACATAAATGTGCGTGTGACATGTGACTATAGATGATACACATATATGTGCGTGTCACATATCAGTATACATGACTCATATTTTAATATTAAAATTTAAATTTTGTAATGACATTTAAATATAGTTGTTGAATTAGTTTGGTTCAAGATCAGTTTGTTGCAGGGGCTATACACATAAATGTGCGTGGCACATGTCACTATACATAAATCACATTTTCATAGTTCAATTTTTTATTTTTTTGTCCTGTCTTGATAATAAAATGTAAAATATTATAGCTTACCTCTCAGTAGCAATTTGCACAATGTAAAGTAGTAAATTAGGAAAGAATTGTCCGCATTTGCGGGGACTTTGGGATGCTCCCACCACCGCAAATGCGGGCCCTCGCTTCGCTGCGCGAGCCCGCAAGCGTGAGCAACGGCCCGTACGCTCACAACTATATACGTGATATGCAGTATCTCACAAAAGTGAGTACACCCCTCACATTTTTCTAAATATTTTATTATATCCTTTCATGTGGCAACACTGAAGAAATTACACTCTGCGACAATGTTAAGTAGTATAACACCTCCAAGACGACCACTGCCTTGCTAAAGAAGCTGAATATAAAGGTGATGGACTGGCCAAGCATGTCTCCAGACCTAAACCATATTAGGAATCTGTGGGACATCCTCAAATGAAAGGTGGGGGAGTGAAAGGTCTCTAACATCCACCAGCTCCGTGATGTCATCATGGAGGAGTGGAAGAGGACTCCAGTGGCAACCTGTGAAGCTCTGGTGAACTCCATGGCCATGAGTGTTAAGGCAGTGCTGGAATATAATGGTGGCCACACAAAATATTGACAATTTGGGTCCAATTTGGACATTTCCACTTAGGGGTTGTTGCCAACGGTTTAGACATTAATGGCTGTGTGTTGAGTTATTTTGAGGGGACAGCAAATTGACATTGTTATACAGGCTGTATACTTACTACTTTACATTGTAGCAGAGTGTCATTTCTTCAGTGTTGTCACATGAAAAGTTATAATAAAATATTTACAAAAATGTGAGGGGTGTACTCACTTTTGAGATACTGTATATGTACTGCTACCATGGGGTTGTAACACACACATGTTGAATATCAGCTTCATGGGTACTTATACATATGTTCCAGGTTAAACACCTGGGTTTGTGGGAGGGGCCCTCTCCTGTCCCGCCTCATTCATGGGAGGGGCTTTTGTCAAGCCCCACCTCTTCCGTAGGAATGGCTTCTGCCCTATAAACACTTTCTGTCCACATCCCTTTGCTCAGTTCAGTCCTGAGCCCATGCCTGCAGGTTGCGTCTCTGTGCTCTCTCGCTTTTCAGCTTTCCTGGCCTCATATCGCAAACTCCAGTCGCTTTTTGGGCCTTTTCCTATCATTATCCAAGGCAAGTTGTCTACTCCTTCTAAGCTGTCCAAGATTCAGACTTTCGCTTTTCATGCTTAGTTCTGGCCTAATCTACCAAGTTTCTTGACTTTCCTAAGCATTCTTGAGTGGGTTTCAACCTGAATTTGCCAATTTGCGTCCCTTGTCCATTTCCAAGGCTACACCTTTTAGGCTTCGTTAAGTCTGCTTTGCAAATTTTGGCCCAAATCTACTAGGTTTCAACTTGCTGTACCTTTTCGTGGTGGGTTTACCTGAATCGGGGTGGGTTTTACCTGAATTGGCTAAAATTACGACACTCATCCACCATTCCATAAGTCCTAAACCAGCCTTGCAACCTCACCTCATTCACGCTTTCCATATGAACCATAACAGCCTTCGTAGGCTTACGACATCTACGCTATCATACGACCCATACCAGCCTTCGTAGGCATTACCTCGTTCATGCCTTCCATAAATCTCAAAACCAGCCTTTGCAGGTTCACTTCCATCACACTTTCCCAAGTCCTCACAAGTCCTAATGCTTTTCGCCAGAATCCAATGTGATCACACTTTCGTGGCCTTCTTCCTCTCCTCACCATCACTCTGCCCTCGGACCTCTTCGCAGGCCGGATAGGGCGTAGCAATCGGCCACACCTCAGCTATACGAAGAGAGGGGCACGACTGCAAATTTATGTACAGCTTGTTTGCCTAGGAATAAATGTCCGCGAGGGCATTCCATCACAGGAGAGCAATGGTTCGACGCACTTGATCGTTAGGAGAGGGACCCGACCACAAATATATATATATATATATATATATAAAGTAAAATGAATGTTCCCCTTCTGGATCACTACCTTGTGTAGGGGCGAAGGGGCTTGTGAGCTGTATCAATGGACAGATCATGGCAGAGAGGTCAGACAAATTGCGGTCCACTGGAGAAGGAACTGGCAACCCACTCCAGTAACATTGCTAAGAAAAGCTTTATGGACAGGCACAAACAGAGACAATAAAATATGGCACCGGAAGACAAGCACCTCAGGTCAGAAGGGGCTAAAGTAGGTGTGACAATCCAGAGGTAGGGGCTATTACTGCCCAGGGCTACCTGCTATAGACTGCAGGTTAACTACCCACAAGGACTGTTGGGTTCTTTGAAATCTTGCCACCAGCACCTGATATCTGGCTTCTGTATCCATCAGGGTCTCTCTATCAAGAATGAGCACTGCCAGGAGTCACAGTTACCTTCCTGTGGTAGTGACCAGAACATGTTACTTGCAGGATTGAGATAGGATCAATATTGCAGCCACCGGGAGAAAATAAGAGAACATACCATTCCTACATGTCTCAGTGGGTAACTGATTTATTTTTGGAAAGTCAACATTATTTATAGGGTTTAGATACAGAGGGGGGTGTATACAACACAACAATGGCAGGGAATGGCAGACAAACACAGGAGATTGATTCCACATGGGGTCTAATAGTCTGGCATCCTGTCTGGCACCTGTGAACAATAGGCCAACCTCCAAATACACATAATGCTGTTTCCATGTCTAGTGGTCTAGTCCTCAAATAGAGTACATTCACTTTATCTGGCAAACAATGGGCCAAATGGATTACAATACAATGGAAGCATTTATGCACAGTGGCTGGAGCCAAGCAGGAACTAGAAAAGGGGTCCGTGACCGTAGGGAACCAAAAGACACCTGGAATAACTGGCAAATTTGGCCTTGGAGTACAAAATGAAGCAGGTCAGAGATAGAATTAAAGGGAGTAGAATTCTGTCAAGATAATTCACTGGTCGTAGCAAACACCCTCTTCCAACAGCCTCAGAGACGACTCTACTGTACACATGGACATAACCAGATGGACAACATAGAAATCAGATTGACTATATACTTTGCAGCCATAGATGGAGGAGCTCTATGCAGTCAGCAAAAACAAGACCTGGAACTGACTGTGGCTCAGACCATGAGCTTCTTATTGCCATGTTCAACATTATATCACAATAGAGAGAAAGAAAGACGTCTATAAACTAGTGAAGGTTAAACAACCTCTTTTAAGATACTGTCCTAAGTAATAGTCTAATAGGCAAAAAAAACTTAGCTTTTATTGCAATACATAAAATATAGGGAATGAACAAAAAACAACGAATTAAATGCTAAAAAGTTAATAATTCCCCCTTGATGTGTTGATTACAATGTCAAAGTATTTTATTCTAATAATATTACATATATGTCCTTGTATTTGCATATAAAGTTTCCTATCATTCTTACTTCTAATAGTGTGGTCATTAGCATACCATGCTCTATACTTTGACATTGTAATCAACACATCAAGAGGAAATTATTAACTTTTTAGCATCTTATTAGTCGTTTTTTGTTTATTCATTATATTTTATGTATTGCAATAAAAGCTATTATATACTATTTTATAATCTTTGCCTATAAGACTGTTACTTAGGACAATATCTTAAAAGAGGTTGTTTCATTGTTTATAAATGTCTTTCTTTCTTTCTATTGTGATGTGATACTCATTTCATCTTACTAGTGAGGGCTATATATGCAGTCATAGGCAATCTAATATCTGTATATGTTATTCATCAATGATTTTGCTTATCAATAATTAGCATAGAGCAATTCCGGTTAAGTTTCTCATTCTTATTAAGTTTAAAGCTCAAAATTAGAAAAAAGAAAAGTGGTAAAATCATCAGACCAAGTAGATACAAAATAAATAATATTCCTTGTGAATGTGTAGTGGAGGTAAAGAATAGATTTAAGGGACTAGACATGGAAGATAGAATGCCTGAAAAACTTTGGGCCGAAGTTTGCAACATAATCCAGGAAACACCAACAAAGAATATCCCTAAAAGAAAGAAAAATAAGAAGTCAAACTGGCTGTCTGATGAAGATTTGAAAGTAGCCCAGGAAAGAAGGAAAGCGAAAGGTAGTGGAGATAAGAAAAGATTTGTCCAACTGAATGCAGAAAATTGGGAACCTAAAAGGCACCTTTCATGCCAAAGTGGGAATGATAAAAGACAAAAATAATAGGGACTTAACAGAAGAAGATCAGATAGAAGAGTTGGCAGAAATACAGTGAAGATCTATACAGGAAGATTTTTAACAGCAGTGATGACCTCAATAGTTTCTCCAATGAGCAGAAGCCAGACATTTTGGAGAGCAAAGTTTGTTGCGCCCTATGATGTCTTGCTAACAATAAGGCTGCAGGAGGTGATGGAATCCCAATTTAACTATTCAAAATTTTACAAGATGATGCTGTGAAAGTGTTGCTTGCCTTCTGCTAACACATTTAGAAAACTCAACAATGGCCTATAGACTGGAAAAGGTCAGCCTACATCCCAATCCCCAAAAAAGGCAGTGCCAAAGAGTGCTCCAATTATCGAACAATTGCACTGATTTCACATGCCAGAGAGGTAATGCTTAAGCTTCTACAAGCTTGACTCCAACAATATATGGACCAGGAACTACCAGATGTCAAAGCCGGGTTCTACAGAGGAAGAGGCACAAGAGATCAAATTGCCAGAGAAGAGAGTACCAGAAAAACATGTATCTCTGCTTCATATGCTATTCTAAAGCCTTTGACTGTGTGGATTACAACAAAATGTGGCAAGTTGTTAAAGAGATGGGAGTAGCAGATCATCTCATCCTAAAGAATCTGTATGTCGACCAAGAAGCCACAGTAGGAACCGAACATGGAAAAAAAGAATGGTTCAAAATTGGAAAAGGAGTGCGACAAGGTTGTATATTGTCACCTTATTTATTCACCTTATACACTGAATACATCATGCGTAAAGTAGGGCAGGCAAATCCAAAGCAGTAATCAATATTGCTGGAAGGAATATCAACAACCTCAGATACGCAGATGATACTACTCTGATGGCTAAAAGTAAGGAGGAACTAAAGGTTGTTATTGATGAGGGTAAAAGAAGAGAGTGCAAAAGCTGTACTGCTGCCAACGATAAAAAGATGAAGATCAGGGCATATGGCAATCTCAGTTCCTGGAAATTAGATGGGGAAGAAGTGGAGGCAGTGACAGAATTTATTTTCCTGGGATCCAATATCTCTTCAGATGGTGACTGTAGTCATGAAATTAAGAAAAGACTCTGATGCTGAGAAAGATTGAAGGCACACGAAGAAGGGGACGACAGAGGTGGAGATGGATAGATGAAGTCACTAAAGCAATGAACATGAACTTGATGGAGCTCAGAGGGACAGTGAGTGGGAGATGCACCTGACGTGCTACAGTCCATAGAGTCACGGAAAGTCGAACACGACTGAACGACTAAACAACAACAAAAATGAATGTTATATCTGTAAAATGTTAATTTAAACTAATTTAGATTTTTAAGAATATCATTAATCACATATATTTACTAGCGACTTGCCCGTCAAAAATGACGGCAATAAATTGAAGCCTGGCAATGGTGTTTGTCACACACTGCGAGCCTCTCCCCCACCTCTACTTTTATATGGGCCTAGGCGATGAGCGCCATTAGGCGCTATCACCGGGGCTCTTCGCAATGAGCGCCTTTCCGGCGCAGCATTGCGGATGCCTCCTCACCCCTCTACTTTTACCTGGCCTTAGCGATAAGCTCCTTCAGCGCATCTCTCGGGGCCTTTGCAAAGAGTGGCTTTGGACACTCATTGTGAGCCTATCTCCCGCCTCTCTACTTCCTCTCCCTTCCCCGTTGTCTCTTCCCCTCTCCCTCCCCTGTGTCTCTTTCCCCTCTCCCTCCCCTGTGTCTCTTTCCCCGTCTCCCTCCTTCCCCTGTGTCTCTTTCCCCCGTCTCCCTCCCCTGTGTCTCTTTTCACCTCTCTCCCTTCCTTGTGTCTCTTTCTCCCTCACTCTCTCCCCTGTGTCTCTTTCCCCCCTCTCCCTTCCTTGTTTCTCCTTCCCCCTCTCCCTCCCCTGTGTCTCTTCCCCTCTCCCACTCCTGTGTCTTTCTCCCTCACCTGTGTCTCTTCACCCCGTCTCCCTCCCCTGTGTCTCTTCACCCCGTCTCCCTCCCCTGTGTCTCTGCCCCCCTCATCCACCCCCTGACCCTCATCTTTTCCCCCCCCGCTGTGTCTCCTCCCCCATGTCTATTCCTCCCCTCCTCTCCCGTTTCTCTTCCTCCCCTACCGTTTCTCTTCCTCCCCTCCTCTCCCTCCCCTGTGTTTCTCTTCCCCCTCCTCTTCTCGCTCCCCTGTGCCTCTCTTCCCCCTTCCCTGTGTCTCTCTTCCCTCCCCTGTATCTCACTTCCCCTGTCCCCTGTGTCTCTCTTCCCCTCCCCCGTATCTCACTTCCCCTGTCCCCTGTGTCTCTCTTCCCCTCCCCTGTATCTCACTTCCCCTGTGTCTCTCTTCCCCTCCCCTGTATCTCACTTCCCCTGTGTCTCTCTTCCCCCCCCTCTCGTGTCTCTATTCCCTCTCCTCTCGTGTCTCTATTCCCATCGCTCCTCTCCCTCAAGGTACTCTCTTCCCCTGCTTACTCCCCTCCTTGTAACTCTTCCCCGTGTCCTCTCATCCCTCAGCCTCATTGCTGTAGATGCGCGCAGGGCAGCGGACCGCTTATGTGACGTCTTCGCGTGCGCGCAGCGCTTGTCTGCCCGGCTACCATGCCGCACGCGACGTCTTCGCGGTGTCTCCGTGCGCGCAGGCAGCGCGCGCTTGCCGCTACCCGTGCACGCCTGCAGTAGGGCTGATTGGAGCCATGGTGAAACTGCGAGTTGTCGGCACGTTGCTGGCCCCATCTCCTTTGCGTAGGGCCGCAAAGCGTGACCGACAATCGCAGTAAGACAATTATAATATGTTATTAGCGACTAACAATAAACAATAAAATTGTAAGCCAGGCAATGCTGTTTGCCACACAATGTGAGGCTTTTGCTTCTGTGAGCACCTTCGGCACTCATCGCCTACTGTACGGGCCGCTCATTGCAAGGTTCATTAACCTGCAAGTTTTGTGCTTGGAAATGCCATGTGTCTCTTTCCAGCATCTACCCCCTGTTCCTTCCCTGTGTGTGTGCTGAATTTTTGTGAGGTGCGCGCTGACTGGCACTTGTTTTATTTTCAAAGTCCCGCGTGCCTGGCGTTGTTGGTGTAAGTTTTAGTGTCTTTGCTGTCATGAACAGTATTTTACTAAGTCCCCTGTCCCTGGCGTGGTTCGTGCAAGTGTTACTGTCTTTGCTGTTGTGTATTTTCTACGTCCTGCGTGCCTGGCTTTGCTCAGCCTCGCTTTTATCCAGTTTCAAAAAAATTTACGTTTTATTGTCCAGTACTTATCTTTTGCTTAGCTCAAAAGCGCTTGCAACCTCACTCCCAGGCTTCCTGGCTCTCCCCATGTGCTGTGTGTGAATGTGTTTTTATTTTTTCATTTTCCGCGGGTCGCCCGTTAAATTCATATTTTTTAGAGGTTGTATTTATTTTCCCGAGCTTGCATGTGTGACAGCGCCTAAGTGCTGCATGGCTGCTTAAGTGCTCATTTCTGCCTAAGTCCTGTGTGCTTCAATGCTTCAGCTGCTCGCAAAGCTAAGTGAGCAGGGCAATGAGCGAACTCGGAAAGGCTTCAATGCCTAAACGGCTCGCCTTGCTTTGCAGTTTGAAAACTATTATATGTGATATGTATGTATATATATATATATATATATATATATATATATATATATATATATATATACAGTGGATATAAAAAGTCTACACACCCCTGTTAAAATTTCAGGTTTCTGTGCTGTAAAAAAATGAGACAAAGATAAATCATTTCAGAACTTTTTCCACCTTTAATGTGACCTATAAACTGTACAACTCAATTGAAAAACAAACTAAAATCTTTTAGGTAGAGGGAAGAAAAAATATAAAAATAAAATAATATGGTTGCATAAGTATACACACCCTTAAACTAATACTTTGTTGAAGCACCTTTTGATTTTATTACAGCACTCAGTCTTTTTGGGTATGAGTCTATCAGCATGGCACTTTTTGACTTGGCAAGATTTGCCCACTCTTCTTTGCAAAAACACTCCAAATCTGTCAGATTGAGAGGGCATCTCCTGTGCACAGCCCTCTTCAGATCACCCCACAGATTTTTAATCGGATTCAGGTCTGGGCTCTGGCTGGGCCATTCCAAAACTTTAACCTTCTTCTGGTGAAGCCATTCCTTTGTTGATTTGGATGTATGCTTTGGGTCATTGTCATGCTGAAAGATGAAGTTCCTCTTCATGTTGAGCTTTCTACCAGAAGCCTGAAGGTTTTGTGCCAATAGTGACTGGTATTTGGAACTGTTCATAAGTCCCTCTATCTTAACTAAGGCCCCGGTTCCAGCTGAAGAAAAACAGCCCCAAAGCATGATGCTGCCACCACCATGCTTCACTGTGGGTATGGTGTTCTTTTGGTGATGTGCAGTGTTGTTTTTGTGCCAAACATATCTTTTGGAATTATGGCCAAAAAGTTCAACCCTTGGTTTCATCAGGCCATAACACCTTTTCCCACATGCTTTTGGGAGACTTCAGATGTGTTTTTGCAAAATGTAGCCTGGCTTGGATGTTTTTCTTTGTAAGAAAAAGCTTTTGTCTTGCCACTCTACCCCATAGCCCAGACATATGAAGAATACAGGAGATTGTTGTCACATGTACCACACATCTAGTACTTGCCAGATATTTCTGTAGCTCCTTTAATGTTGCTGTAGGCCTCTTGGTAGCCTCCCAGACCAGTTTTCTTCTCGTCTTTTCATCAACTTTGGAGGGAGCTTCAGTTCTTCGTAATGTCACTGTTGTGCCATAATTTCTCCACTTGATGATGACTGTCTTCACTGTGTTCCATGGTATATCTAATGCCTTGGAAATTCTTTTGTACCCTTCTCCTGACTGATACCTTTTAACAATGAGATCCCTCTGATGCTTTGGAAGCTCTCTGTGGACCATGGCTTTTGATGTGGGATGCGACTAAGAACATTTCAGGAAAGACCAATTAGAGCAGCTGAACTTTATTTGGGGTTAATCAGAGGCACTTTAAATGATGGCAGGTGTATGCTGACTCCTATTCAACATGATTTGGAATGTGATTGCTTAATTCTGAACACAGCTACATCCCCAGTTATAAGATGGTGTGCAGACTTATGCAACCACATTATTTTTATTTTCTATTTTTCTTCCCTCCACCTAAAAGATTTCAGTTTGTTTTTCAATTGATTTGTACAGTTTATAGGTCACATTAAAGGTGGAAAAAGTTCTGAAATTATTTATCTTTGTCTCATTTTTTTACAGCACAGAAACCTGACATTTTAACAGGGGTGTGTAGACTTTTTATATCCACTGTATATATATATATATATATATATATATATACCGTATATATATATATATATATATATATATATATATATATATATATATATATATATATATATATATAAATAAATATTATAAGCACGTCTAAATGTAGCATTGTTTCTTTTTTTTATAAGCAATTGCACCTGCGTTGATGGAAAGAGTTGTGCACATGCTTTCTCCCTAGAACACGTATGCGCTATTCAGTTTGCAATGTGTAAAGTGGTAAGAACTGGGTGTACACATAATTCTGCTTTGGATAGTACTGCGTCTCGTCTTGAAAACCTGATTTTAGGAAAAAATCTTGAACACGGATAAGGTCAAAGCTAAGACCAATGTCAACCGAAACTGCCTGGATGTCATTCATAGAAGGAATGTGCTGGAGGCGACAATGGATCATGATAATTGTTGTGGTTACTGGCAGCTCTGAACTCACTAAGCAGCTTCACACTCACTTACCTGCAGTTATCCCTCACTTTAGCGCAGCAGGCCTCCAGGAACTTAGCACCTTTATAATTTTATTGAATTTAAGCAACACTGAAGTCAAAACTTTGTATTCTGCTGTTATAAAGAACTAGTGTAGATAATGTGTAAGAAGTTTAAATAGACTCTTTAGACAATTGTTTATTGTTTCAATGTTGTTATTTAATTAATTGAATCTGCCACAATGTAATTGTCTTAAAATGTACTTTTAAGAAGTCCCCAGTGTAACAGATTTTCCAGATTTTCAGCTTTTGGAGCTGAACTGTTTTGTTTCTGTTCTCTCTCATGAGAACTGATATCTTCCATAGTTGTGGCCTAAAACCATGATCACAGGGTAGAGGATTTACACTAGCAGTGTCTCATGCTGCTCAGACACAAAGCATGGCACTCTCTGCTTGCTAGCAGCGTGAAAAACTGGCATTGTGAAGCCCCCCTCCCCCTTTGATTGAGATTTTGTAAAATGTTATTCCACTCATTGTTACACAGTTTCTAATATTGTTTGTTTGCTTAATCACAACATTTTACTTTCCACCATAATTTCCCTAAATTTTTGTATTTTCAGATTTGTGAATATCTACATAAAAGGAAGAAAAATACATTGATTAAGTTGGATGTTTATTCTATTTGGTTTCAAGCAAGATACTGTCTCTAGTTCTTAGGTTGCTAAACTGGAAAAACTGTGATAGAAAATATATGGCTTGAAATATATTAACTCCAATTTAAACTGACTTAATAAAATAAGTTATAGTGCGATATTATAGCTAACTTACTAAAAATAGTTTTAAAAAAAACTATTTTCAAGAGTTAGGCTTAAAAAAAATTACAGACTCACAAAAATACGACCTTAACGGCCGCCCCGCGCACAGTGAAAAATATTAAAAAACACAAAATACACACAAAAATAAAATAAAAACCTTACCCACAGCAAGGGGCATCAGCAAAGATGTCTGGTAGTCAGGTTACACCTCAATTTCAGTCCAATTTAAAAAGTTTAGACACTTGAAAATCCCCTATGCGTGAGAAAAAATGGCCGGCGGAGAAAACAAAAATGAGGCTACACGACCCCTAAAGCCGCAAAACACCGCCAAGCACATACGACTTTTACAAAAACCTGTACAAGGTACAACATACACCATTAGAAAGGACGCTAAATCATCCACACCCGCGTACCACATACACATTCACCGCCATTTTACAACACTAACTTACAGAATGCGGAAGTACCCAGCTTCACAAATGGTTTCCCCTCGCGCACGCAGCCTATTTACACTACACACTGCACACATTGCTGACACTTACACCTCAGCTCACCAACACTGCAAATCTACATTGGATGCTGCAGGAACATCAAAACAGATTATTAGCTCTTAAGCACATTGCTTGCTGCATATATTAATTACAATTACGTAAAGTATATTAATTTATGATTTCATTAATTAATTAATTAGCGCAAAAAAAAATATACAGAAAAAAAACAAAAACACACTATTGGAAAAAAACACAAAGACCTTCACCGCGCGCCTCACAAGGAGCGCCAACGGCGCTCATGGGGCACAAAGTACACCAGGGGAGAGCCTTGCAGTAAGCGCCAAAGGGAGATCAGTGTAGACCTTAAAATAAGCGCAAAAGCGCCTCTGAAAAAAAAAAATACACCAACCCAGAGGCTCTCACTGAGCGCCGAAGGATCTCAGACTACCAAAACATCTGCTCTCTGTGGCAAACAGCATTACTTGCCTTAAAATTTTATTGCCGTCATTTTTTGACGGGCAAGTTGCTAGTAAATAAATAAATAAGAGTATGTTATTTTTTTACATTCTAAAAGCATGTTGGGGGAATTTATTAAGCACTTAGAAGGGTTGTTTTTCTCTATAGGAAATAGTGCATAGTAAATCAAGAGATAACATGAGGCTCACTTGAAGTGCTTAGTAAAATGACTTGTATGGTTTCAAGTGCAGTTCTTCAAAACAGTAAATTTTACAAATATGTCCACAGTGGTGCTTTAAGCACAATTAAGGTTTTCACTGGAATACATGTATAAAGTAATATCCAAGCATCTTACAGGTAGAGGAAAAGAAATAAGCATTTTCCTACTGTCAATATCCATTTAACACACCCACCCATCATTATGACATTATGACATCTCTTGTGCAAACAGCATTTTGTTATTAATCCTCTTGTTACACGAACCCTATTGTGTTACATGGAAATAAACTTCTGTAAATGATAAAGGTATATTTAGAAATAACCTAGCACGTTGTTTAAAACCCTTTCTCAATGTGACAATATTTAAAAGATACAAATTACCAAGATCTGTTGAAGAATTAACTTGATAATTTGTTTCTATTATATTAATTTTGTTTGCTTAAATGGAGTCATTTGCATTTGTTGGTAAATATCAATCACCTAGAAGTGACCTTGGATGGAGATAACATCTCTGTGTATCTGTTGTTTCTTATCTTTTCTTAAAATCTTTGTTTCCGTGATAAATTAAATATTGAGGTTTAATCCATCATATGGAGCTTTCTATCTTTTAGTAATCGTATTTGTTAATATCACAATTGGGGGCATAATACTCTAGTTCCTTCATATCTTGTATATTTTCATCTCTTCATACACAAATGGATCTATTAGGTCTATTGCCACTTGCTTTGGACATAAAACTAAAGAGTCCTTTCTCAAATACAAGCTCCGTTTCTTCCATTTATGAGTGGGAGTAGTGTGATTCATGAGTGAAGATCAATGAGTGAATAATTATATGGAATAGTTGTTGCTCAGTCCTTCAGTCATGTTGCGACTCTTGGTGACCATATGAATGCAGCACGCCAGGCACATTTGTCTGTGTTTCTGGTTGTGCCTATCCATATGGTTTTTGTGGCAAGTATACTAGAGTAGGTTGCCAGTTCCTTCTCCAGTGGACCATGATTTGTCTGACCTCTCTGCTATGACATGCCCATCTTTGGTGACCCTACATGGTTTAGCTCACAGCCTTATTGAGGTACACAAAGAATTATATGGAATAAGACATATCAGTATTTTTTTTAATTCTCTAATTCTGTGTAATAATAGCATTATTTGATATGAATTTCTAAGAATATTAGGAACTGGTCATTTTTCATATTAGTTTACAGTGGGATCTTTTTTTTTTTTGTAATAAGCCCCCTGATCTGCATGTGACATGATTTGGGTTTCCTGCCATATGAGAAGACCCTCCAGCAGCGAAGGCATAATTACTACTGTACCATTAATGAACTACCCATCGGGGGGGGGGGGGGGGCAGACTGAGGAGAGGAGACAGCAGGGGGCCTACACTGCCGGTAGCTCCAACCCTGGTTATTAAAGGGATAGGACTTTCCCTGGGGTCAACAGATTTCATCACAGACTGTTTGGAAAGATCTCTGTCCCACAATAAAAAATAAACATGCTTATCACAGGCTCTGCCCCTCATGGTCAATTAGATCCACCCACCCATAACCCCTTCTCGATCTTGTGAACCTCAGGGAAGCTGTGAGCTATATCATGTTGGGCACCCAAGATTGGCAAGTCATAGCAGAGAGGTTAGACAAATCACGGTCCACTGGAGAAGGAACTGGCATCCCACTTCAGTATCTTTGACAAGAAAACCTTATGTGTGAACACAACCAGACCCACGATGTGACTGTTGTTCTGCAGTCCATAGGGTCACAAAGAGTCGTACATGAATGAATGACTCAACAACTATATAAAATCTATAACCCACTGTCTCCCCCTCCTTTTTCTACTGAGGTAGTGTCCACTACCTTCAGTGTTTTTTTGTTTTTTTAAACTCTTTTCTCTAATCTATTTGAGCTTTTGTTTAAACTTCAAAACATATGTTTCCTAATATTGAATTGTATCTGATTTAGGAGTTAATACAATGTATCTCTTTATGGTCATATGACTCTATAAGAAGCTAATCTTGCTCAGTAATTACTTCCAGTAATTTAACATAATTGTTACATTGCTATTTTTCTGCCAGAATGCTTTGAAGGAATGATTGATGGTATTTGATTGTGTTTAACCCTCAATGGATAAAGAGATAATAATTTTTTCCTATATTTATAGAGTTATTGTATGTGCAGGTGGATACATATAAGAACAGTATCTTCGGAATTATAATTCCCTCTATGCTGAATCCTTTGGAGTTTACAATATATGCATTGTTCTAACTAATAATTTTAGATTTTTTTACTATTCTGCTGAGAGGTTTTATTTAAACATTTCTCTACTACTTGTTTAATTTTTTTTTAAAGTTTGTTACTATGCTTATATTTGTTATAATGTTTGTATTTATTTATAATACCATTCCCAGAAACTTCTCCTATTATCCACTACAATAGTTAGCAATGTGTGTGTAATGCCTTCGTGCTGGCGTTACCATTGCTATTAAAGTTATGAAATTATGCTGTTGATTTCTACGTATTCACGATTGATCGATGGAAAGAAGTTGTGCAAGCGCAGTTGGAAGAGAGATAAAGGATAGAGAGAGACAGACACAGGGCATATGGAGAGAGAGTGGGACAGGAGAGAGACAGGGGACAGAGAGACAGACAGGAGAGAGAGAGAGAGAGAGAGAGAGAGAGAGAGAGAGAGACAGCAGTGAAAGAAGGAGAGGGGCGTGAGAGAGAGAGAGACACATGAGAGAGAGAGAGAGAGAGAGAGATAGGAGAGAGAGAGGCAAAAGAGAGAGACAAAAAAGAGAGAACAAGAGTGACATGAGAGAGAGACGCAAGAGAGAAACAGAGAGACAGGAGAGAGAGAGAAAGACATGAGAGAGACAGAAGAGAGACTGGGACAGTGGAGATAGAGAGAATGGCAAAGAGAGAGTGAGAGATAGACAGGAGATAGATACATGAGAGAGAGAAACACACACAGGAGAGAGATTGAGATTTAATTTATTCACTGTAAAGAATGGGCTAGAGCAGATGTTCCCAACAATGATCAATGGACCCCAATGGTCCACATGAAAGCATGTATTATAAATAAATACAAACATTATAATATAACCACTGTTTATTGTTGTTGTTTTTTCTTTTCTTTACTTGATTTTTGTATTTTTGTAGTTATTGAAAATGGCACATAGAGTTTCCTATGTGAAATAGTGGTCCTCTACAAAGAAACCGCCAGACATCAAAGTTAGTCCACGGGGTATAACCACTGCTCTCTATGTGTTTTTGCCATTTTATAGAGTTTTATTAGAAAAATAGAGGTCCCCTAAAAAAAAGTTTGCGTCCTCAAAATAAAACCACTGTTGTGAATTTGTCGTAGATATAAGAGCATTGTTCCTTTTTTAATTGGTTTATTTGTAGATTATTTTTAGTGTTATTCCTTTTTCAAATTTAATTTACAGTACTTCATAGGAGACAATGCTTTTTGTAAAAATTCGGCCGTCATCTAATAAATCACCCCGACTTTGGTTGTTTTCAATATAAACATTAATTTCCTCTGGATTCTTGCATCATGAAAATGCAACATACAGTTGGCCATGGGCAAATACTGGTTCTTTTAAAAATATTCCCATAGATTTAAAAGTTTGTCCTTGTGATTTATTAATAGTCATGGAAAATGCCATGATGATGGGAAATTGTCTTCTCTGAAGGACAACAGGTAAGCTACTTTCACTTGGGGCTAAATCTATTCTTGGTATGAACTCTTTCACCTTTATGGGTACCATTGAGAATTTCTGCATTTATGAAATGGTCTTTTAATTCTTGAACAATTAATCTGGTCCCATTACATAGTCCTTTTTTGGGTTAATATTTCGCAGTAACATGACAATTGCACCTTTTTTTAGCAGCAAAATATGTGGTGGCATTCCAGATGGAGTTAATGTATTAATAAATTCAGTTGAAAAGTTTATCTGAGTTTCTTTGTCATCACCAAGTACACAATCAGAACTGTGATAATGTTTTTGTGGTGCATCTATTCATTTTTTTTTTTTTTTTTTTTTATTGATTTTTATTAGACAGGTCAGACATACAACATAGTGCAGTAAAAACATTAGAGGTGATAAATAGAAAGTAACAGTAAACGTATTTCACCTTTCTGATTTCTGGTGTGTCATCTGCCTGACCAAAATTCCTCTCCTTTTTCCGTTTTTCTGGTATGATAATAGCTGAAGCTAGCTTTTAATTAATTCAAAACTAATGATAAAACTGTATTTAATAAAGTCCCAGAACTATGGGGACAATTTTATAAACTTGGATTCCTGACCAACTGTTGTCTTGTGCTTGGGTGGTAGCAACTAATATATTGAGAACTCTGTGTTTAGTTTTCTGTATGGGGCTAATGATGCTGGGTAAGCTAATACAACTCCTGTGATGATTCCCTCAATAGCTTCTTTGGAGGGAGAATTGTCACTCACCCTATTTATCTGCTGCGTCTTGTCTCCCAGGCGGCCCAGCAGGAGGCCCAGCGCTTGTAGTTATGGTCAACCTCAGCGGACAGAATGCTCATGGGCCGAACAAGTTCAATTTTGTTTAAGACTATTTCAAACGATGGGGTGGGTGATTTCCAATGGGCGGCTACTACTATCCTAACTGCTAGGAAAATTTGGTTGGTTAGGAATTGTTCTGAGTTGGACATCCCTTCTACCGGTAATCCCAGAATGGCCTCCTCTGGTCTCATGGGATAGCTTTGACCCCATATTATCTCCAGGGTTTTGTAAGTGGTGCATCTATTCATTTTAATATTTCATTATTCAGAACCAGTGCATCTTTATTTTTTATGTTAATATTACTTTGGTTGCAAGCTCTGCATAATTGTCATTAGTTATTGTATTTTGGAATAAAGCCGATATAATGTCCTGTTGGCAAATCACTTGCAATGGAATTTCCATGGTATCATCGGGTAAATTATGAATTTGTTCTGTTTTACCTTTTCCAGTTTTGATGAGTCACTCATTGAATTCATGTTGTCCTTCTGATCTCATATTTTGTTCTAATTGGAGGTGAGTAAAGAGTTTCCATAGAGTACTTGACTTGATACATATTTCTACAATGTCTGTGCGATTTCCATGGACAATAACAGGTGATGTTTGCCTAAAATCTGCACCTAACAACATCACCTTTCCACCAAAAGGCAAATTATTACCTATGACTTCACGCAACAAATGGTCAATACATTGTAGCGCATGGCATGACATCATTATAGCTTCTTCGATTATAATTAATTGACTTTTCTTAATTTTTTTTGCTTGTAAAGATGTCATTCGAATATCCGAATACTGATGTTTCCAGAATGGGAAATGGCAGTTTAAATCCACTATGCATAGTTCCTCCACCTTCTAATAAAAGTGCAGCAATTCCAGTTGTTGCAAATGGCAGTGCTATTTGACCTTGTGTACAAACGAAACTCATCAATAAATTATATAGATACGTTTTTTCTGATCCACCAGGTCCATCTAGATAGAAATAACGCTCTTTGAGCAAGTCATCCTCTAGTGCACTTTTTATGGCGTTAAATGTTTGCAATTGTAATGTATTTAAAGTTGCAAGTTTTTCTTGTGTTATTTGGTTTTGAAGCTGAGTATCATAGTCTTCAAAGTTTATTTCATCTATGAGTCCTGGATCTGGCAGATTAAAATTTGCACAATTTAATCCATGAAAGAGAAAGACCTCTTGAATTTAAATTAATGCCACCTCAGCGACATAATTGATCAGTCCACAATACTGTTCTACACGTAGTTTATCTTGTTGATATTTTATGAAATTTAAATTATTTGCCTCAACTTGCAAATATGAATCAATGATCCATTGTGGAGTCAGTTTTCCACCACATAAAATGGGATTAAATCCATCTCGAATGGCAGTTTGAGCCACTTTAAATTCAAGCATGGAAATGTTATTTCTGACACGTACTTTTGAATTTGGGTAACTGTCAAGTGTTAATTTGGGTTGCCATCCGGCTTCCCCATTGGGGAAAGAAATGGGATATGTCATTGGATCTAAATTAGTACTTATACTAATATACTTAGATATTTATGTTTATGTAGGTTGCTCCTCATTTCTGGGATATATTCTAATATCCTTCAGAAATGGTGGTTCTCCCTCGTCATTTTGAAAGACTATTGCAACCTCATTTGATGTTGGTAAGTCCCAACAGTGTTTCTCAGTATGGTGATCTCTTTTAAGAACCATATTGACTTTTGGGATTGATAGTTGATGTAGTTCTGCATGAATTATTTGTTCTTGTTCTATTTCTGACAATTTTTTATATGCCCAAATGGGCCAAAACTGTCCCAAAAACTACGGGTTTTGGGACAGTTTTGGCCCATTTGGGCATTTTTTCTGGAAGCTGCATACATTGTTCAACAGCTTCCATTGTATCTAGGACATTTAGTTGAGCAAATTTTCTTTGCTCCCCTTCGTCTGGATGTAAATGAGAAGTACGATGGTAAACTTGTTCTTCTACTTTGAAACAGTATGGGCCATGTCCTGGCACATTAGTAGCTAATGTTGCACCCATAGATGCAAAGGATATGGCCCTATTATACGATCTTATGTTTGTTTTGAAATTTTGGTAATTAGGGAAAGTAGGCTCAGTCATAATGCTTTTTAAATATGTTGGGAAGTGTTGTCTTTGTGGAAGTCTTACCTTGCCTTTTTGACAGCAACTAACGAACTGGCCATCTCTGGGTCTTTCCTGTTTGAAATGATAAGCCCCACAAAACTGACAGACAATATTCATAATACCACAATTATGAACCGGCCAATTCTGAGACCATATATCAATATGACTCTCTAAATCATCATTAGAATTCTTATCAGATTGTTCAGCAACATTTTCTAAATGCTTTTGTTTTTTAGTTGCCTTCTTGGACTTGGATGTTAGTCTGACAGCCGCTAGTCTCTCCCGTTCTTTTTGTCATCAAATTTCCTTTTGCTCCAGCGTCTGTTGATCTGCCCATGTTTTTTGACATTGTCTAGTTTTACGTCTCTTCTTTTCCTTTTTGTTTTCAGTAGCTGCCATATTATTGTGTAAATAAAAGTAGTACATTTGTACTTTTGCTCCTTTGTTTATTTTTTTGTTTAAATTAACTTTTTGTTATTTTGTTTTGGTTATTTTTTCTCCTATCCTGTTTTGTGTGCACCACTGTTTGCATTATGAGGTTAGCTTTATGAGGTTGGATTTAGCAGATTTGTTAGGTTGCAGTCTATTTTGTGAAAGGCGGACAGCAAACATGATAGGTCCTTCTATTTTGTATATATTAACAGCATATATTGTGTTATCCTGTTTTGTGTGTGGCAGTGTTGTTATTACGGGTTTAGTTGGGTTTTTTGTGCGCTGCTGTTGACATTAGGTTTTTAGGGTATGGAGTTAGGCTTAGAGTGTTGTGCACCTAAAATAGTATATATCCTTCCATTTTATATATGTTAACAGCATTGTCCTTTTCTGTTTTGTGTGCACCACTTTATTTGTTTTGGTATAGTGTTTTGCATGCAGCAATGTTGTCATTAGGGGTTACGGTTATGGGATTAGGCTTAGAGTGTTAGTTAGGTTGCAGTATGTTTCTACAAAGGCAGACACAAAACAGGATAGGCCTTTCCATTTTATATGTGTAAACAGCAGTACTTGATGTATATTTATTTTTTTAAACTTGTAATACTGTACCTCTTGTCTTCAATGTGTTGTGTATACATTCCTGTAGTGATGATGAGACTCTTCAGGCAGTGTCTGTTAAGAATTACAGAGAGAGATGCAAATGTTAAAATAACTTTTAAATCAATTTGTTTTTGTACTAAGACCATACAAAACAGGATATATACTTCCATTTTGTATGTATTCAGAGAGGTTTAGTTTATGGGGTTAGGTTTAGACATTGGTGCATAGAAAAAGGATAGATCCTTCCATTTATTATGTTTTAAGAACATTTGTTGTAGTATCCTGTTTTGTGTGTGCCACTGTTGGCATTTTAAGTTTAGGTTATGGGGTTGGCTTAGAGGTTGGTGCTGACAAAAAAGGATATATTCTTCCATTTTATATGTGTTAACAACATTTGTTGTAGAATCCTGTTTTGTGTGCGCCACTGTTGGCATTAGAGGTTTAGATTATGCGGTTAGGCTTATAGGTTGCGGCACGCAGAAGAGGCTAGATGGTTCCATTTTATATGTGTTAACAACATTTGTTGTAGTATCCTGTTTTGTGTGCCCCACTGTTGACATTAGGGGCTTAGAGTATGTTTATTTTTTTTGTGCTATCATGTTTTGAGGGTTAGTTAGGTTGCAGTTCATTTTCACATTGGCATTAGGGTTGTAGGTTTTTGGGATTAGGCTTAGAGGGTTAGTTAGGTTGCAGTGCGTTTTCACATTGGCGCACACCAAACAGGATAGATTGTTTTATCTTTAAGTCCCACTTTCCTCGCACTGTGAATTGGATAATTGAGTTGAATGAGCGGTCACTGCCTAAGTCGTGCGGGGTCGTAGGAATGAGCATTGCAATGATCACCTTTGGTGCTCACTGCCTGAGTCGTACGGGGTCATAGGGATGAGTATATATCTCCACCTTCAGCGCTCCTTGCCAGCAACTGAGGCTTTTGCTTCCCTGCATGAGCCTGCAAGCATTAGCAACAACCTGCAATGCTCACAACTATATATGTGATTGCCTCCATGATAAATTCTGATCAGAGTTCCATTATCTCCCCATCTTTGTCCAAAATGTTTTTTGCCGCCGCTGTTCCTAGGTCTTGGGGTATGGACGTTGTCACAATCTGCTTGATATGAGCTTGATATGAACCTAGTTCAAAGGTACTCCATCAGAATTGTGTAGTTCCTGTTCTCAGTGGCACAAAAGATGGCTTCTGAAGAGTGCAACGCCCAAAAGTTACTGGCAGAGAATACTGCATACAGGTTACCAGTGGCCCATGGCAAGACCACTCCCCAAGTCAGGATACAACACACACAAATAGTCTCACCCTGTGGATATGTGAAAACTATCTCTTAACCTTTATTGAATGATCAAAACAACATAGTTATACTCTCCAACATTGGGCTATCAAAGCTCTTGAGATCAAATTCACCAGATATCTATAGCTTGCTAGTGGAAGCAAAACTTTATGTTAAACTCAAGTGTTTGCTTAGGACTACTTGAAGTACATACATCTGTCTTGACCCAAGGTCTGTTTTTGTGAGTGTGCAATGATCTGCAGCTAACTTCTATGCAGAGGATTTTTACCAATTCCACATATGTTCTATATAACATTTTCCCTCTTATAATATATTATAACTTGGATACATAATTACCATGTACAGGCAACATATAACCACACAGTAACACATACCCCCAATTCAACAATGTCATGCTCCCTTGGCCATATTCATAAATTACTGGCAATATGAGTCATTAAACAATTAAATCATGACAGACGTATACAATGTGGTAACGTCCAGCATGATCCAGCTGTATAGTGGTCTCCATTGGACTCCTTGCATCACTTCAAGTACATGAGGAGTGTCTCTGACATAAGATGGTAATGCGCCAACAAATGGTTTAAGCAAATGTTCTACGCACTCAGACAGCTTCTCTGTCAAGAAACCTATGCCCGATACAATGGGTCTACCCGGTGGGACCATTGGATCTTTGTGGATTTTCAGAAGATGGTATATGATGGAATTCCTCAGTTGTATGATGTTCAAAATCTTGTATTCGTTCATGGTAAGGATTTCAACTGTCTTGTAACTGTTCAGAAATTCCTCTGTAGGGTACGATATCAATGGTTGGTAAGTGGCAATATCCTCAATTAAATTAAAAACACTTAGGTTTGTATTGGGCATGGATAATCTTTTTGTGATCAAACCTTTCCATTCCACCATTCTCTACATCTTCTATCAACAATTCCGTGTAGGATTCATCCAAAAGGTAACTTTGTTCCTCTAGTTCTCGAAGTATGTGCAGTGTCCTAATATCTTTCTCATCAAACGCGATAATCTTTGAACATGTGGAGGTCGACAAATAGTTTGAAAGAGTTTGGTTCAGAGGCAGGTGCAAAGGAGAGACCTATTCTGAGTAATATTTCTTCTGCTGGTGTCAATGCTTGGTTAGATAAGTTGAAAATCTTGATTAAGTTGAGTCGTAGTTTCTTGGCTTTTTGTTGTTGGATCTTCTTTCCGCCTCTGCATACTCTCCTTTTTCCCTTACATATGTTTTTTTTTATTCCTGTGGGGACTCTCCGTGGGTGTGCTTTCTCTTCTATGATTTGGAGTGTCCCCTCCCGGACTAAAAGAGAAGAGGTGGAGGAGCCCTTTAGTTGACTGTACAGATGCAAAGGAACTTGTGACAATATCTTGATTCTTCTCTGATGGATAATTGGTTCTTCCTTTCCCTTGGTCAGGTCTGTGGTGGTCATTTTGAAAAAACAAAAGCACCATTTCTTCCTTGGTGCATGTAGTTCCCTGGCTTAAGATGATACCGGGCCTCGGGATTCCTTGTTGAAATCGGTGTTTCTACATTGTCTAAATCTATAGTGTGGCCTCCAACTTTGTTCATGCTGTTTGATATGTTGGATACATGTGATGATCATCCCTCTGCTACCTCTGGCTTTTTGTTCTATTGGTCTTGGGGTGCTCGTATTTTGTCTCGTGAACAGCAGATTCATGGGTGTAGTCATGAAGGTCTCTATTGAAGCGAGGGCACTGCCCGAGGGTCTCAGTTGCTGCAAGGAGCGCCGAAGGCGCTCCTTGCCAGCAACTGAGGACCCTCGCAAAGCGAGGGACTCAGTTGCTGGCATGGAGCGCCGTAGGCGCTCCATGCCAGCACCTGAGGACCTCGCAAAGCGAGGGCCGCAGTTGCTGGCATGGAGCGCCGAAGGCGCTCCATGCCAGCAACTGCGACCCTCGCAAACTTCACGTCGCAACCCAAACAGTACGACACACACATTACGACACTCGCAAACAACATACGACACACGTTCACACACATTACGGACTCGCAACACTCGGACGCAACTCGCGAACATTACAAAATTTAAAACACAATACATACACACACCACATACATAAAAAACTTACCTACACCAAGAGGGAGCACCCAGCACCTCAAAAATACAACTTACACCTCGATTTTACTCCAAATAAAACAGTTTAGAGACTAAAAAAAATTTGAAGCGAGAGAAAAAATGGCCGCCGAACAAAACGAAAACGAGGCTACAGCACTCTAAACTCGCAAAACACCACAATAAACTCGCAAAAACACCACAAAACACCTACGGATATTCCGATACAAACGTATACCACACATTACTCGCCATTTTACGCCAATGCGGAAGTACACGACAACGGTTTGGGCTCGCGCACGCACAGTGTTATACTGCACACATTCAGCACGCTTACACAGCAGATCCACACCACTAATGCTGCAGCAACATCAAAACACATTCACAGCTCTTCCACACAATGCTTTAAAATAGGTAAAGTATATTCATTTATTCATGTATTATATATTTCATTATTACACACTGAACAGCATTAGCTACCTTACAATTTCATTGCCGTCATTTTTTGACGGGCAATTCGCTAGTATATATATATATATATATGTTTATATTTAGACTGACACCTATTATACATGTATTATATTACATATAAAAATATATATATCCCCATACCCCCCAGCAACTAGTGTGTATATATATATTTTAACTAGGTTTTCTTGTTCCTCTTCTGTAGTGCAGTGAACCCCTGTAACCCCCACCCCGCAGCAGCACCTTTCAGCCCACAACCCCCCAGTAGCACCATTCACTCCACCCAGCAGCACCATTTAGCCCCACAATTCCCCCAGAAACACCATTCACCACCCCAGTAGCACCATTCACCACCAGCAGCACCATTCAGCCCCCAGCCCCACCCAGCAGAACCATTCACCCCCAGCAGCAGCCCCCAACACCCCAGCTGCCCCATACAGCTCTCCCCAGCAGCTCCATTCCACCTCAGCAGCCCCATTTAGCCCCCAGCAGCCCTATTCACCCCCAGCACCCCCATTCCCCCCCATCAGCACTATTCAGCCCCCAGTAGCACCATTCAGCCCCACCCCCAACCCCACCCCCAGCAGCCCCATAACCCCCAGCAGCCCCATTCAGCGCCCCCCAGCAGCTCCATTCCACCCCCAGCGGCCCCATTTAGACCCCAGCAGCAACATTCAGCCATCACTCCCCCACCCGCAGCAGCTCCATTCACCCCCAGCAGCCCCATTCATCCCCATCAGCACTATGCAGCCCCCAGGAGCCCCATTCAGCCTCCCCAAGCTGCAACATTCACCCCCAACAGCAGCCCCATAACCCCCAGCAGCCCCACAATCCCCTCAGCACCCCAATTCAGCTCCCCACCACCCCCAGCAGCTCCATTCAGCCCCCTCCTCTTACTTGTGCACTGACCTCCGTGGAATGGTTCCCATAAGTCAGAGGCTGGATATCCTTCCCTTGCTGGCGCTTCCTACTGCCGGGGTGGGGAATTCCTAATGGTGTCACGTGACCATTCTTTGATTGTGGATCTTGCATATTGAACGCACAATTTTTGTTATAGTATATAGACACTATTGCTCAGCTGGTACAGATTGTAATTGGCTGTGCTACATTTCCAATTTAAAAAAAATACAGCATGATAGAAAATCTAGAAATGTTGCCCTTAACACTGATGTCCAGTTGTTGTTATTGAAAGATTCAATAATGACATTTCCTGATTGCCAAGGATTTCAGAAATACATTTACCCCACTAGATTGCATATGTATTTAAGGCAAAATAATGACATTAATCATAAGAATAACATAAGCAATCATGCAGCAATGTTATTAACTACTAAAATATTGATACATATTAAAAAAAAGTATAACAGCTGCTGAAAATTAAAATAGAAATGAAATAGTGAGAGAAGCTTAAAAGTAATGCAACTATATTATAGGTATCTTTCTTTTAAAAACGAGCTTGCACAGTATAGTCAACTTTAAAGGGACACCATAACATGACAATTTTGAACACATATATATTTAATGCGCCACAGGGATAATGGTGTAGTGATTTAGCTCGTAAACAAATGGCAAATAAAATTGTATAGCCAAATACAAATACCACAAGTTATTTTGGGGTAAGTTTGTCTGATGTCCTGAGTGTGCTTATCTGATGGAATAAAACCAGAAACATAACCATTATTATATATAAAATTGGCATTATCTGTCTGTTACCGTTGTGAGCAGCAACTAATGCATGCATAAAACAGTTAATAAATTAATTCCTGCATGTATTTCTTTATTTATTACATTGTAATTTTAAGGAATAAACTTTGCAAACTGGTGAGTAAGTTTTAATAACTTTGAGGAGTAAACCACTGCTTTGATTAATCTTGCGCTAATTAAAAAAATGTGGGTGTGATGAGTTGTATGACTTCCCTAACAAGCAAAGACACCAATGCAGGCAACAGATTGCAGCTCCTTTGCGTGTTCTGGCTATGAGCCCTTCATGAATCAGAGCCACAGAACTGGATGAGGAGGGGGGTGAGTCACAGATTGACACAATTATCCGACCCTGCTCAGGAGCACAGTGAACCTGGGAGGATCCTGCCCAGAACAATGGTAGCTTTGTCATGTATGCTTCTAATGATCCTACCACTAAACATTTCATCATAACATAAACATAATTAATAATAATGGTTTATTAACTCATCCGTGGTTCATTGTAAGAGCAATGCCTTCCTAGCCCAAAAACAAGTTAATCCATTATTTTTGGGTGTCATGTAGAGACCTCGTAGGAGGAAGGTGGTTCAACTATTACTTACAGCGCTAAATTAGCATCATTACCTGCTATATTTCCATTGTTCTATTACATTTAATAGATAATGTTATTTTAAAAAAATATTATACTATGCCAGGAGTCTGTAACCTGAAGAGGTGTTAAATTTCCCACTTTGTAGTAGTAATGGATTGCACCTTAATGAAGATGGATCATATGTACTGTGTGAGTTTGGTGGTGGTAATGACTTTCTTGATCATTACCATGTCATGGTGATGGGGCTTGTGAACCTCACGAAAGCTGTGAGCTATGCCATGTAGGGTCACCCAAGATGGGCAGGTCATAGCAGAGAGGTCAGACACATCGCTCAGAAGGAAATGGCAATCCACTCATTGTCACAACCTACAATGATGATGGAGTATAGAGGATCCTAGTCCTCTTATCTCCTGTAGGTTTTAGACCTAAGTTTGGGTGACTCCAGACCTATGGACATTCTTTGTAGATGCAAGAACATATGTCCCAGCCTAAGGTAGTGTGTGCTGGGAAACCTGGAAGGGAGTCAGAACGATCTCCTCTACCAGCATATGCCCCTGGGTCAATAATACACCTGCACACAAAGTCTTGATGAAAATTATGAACCACTTTATTTGGAAAACAACATCTTTTAAACAGGCATACAACATTACCAGGAGGGGCTACCTTTAGTCAGCCCCTAACTGCCTCTGGCCAATCAGGCAGGGTCCCTACGTGGGAACCATGAGACTCCTCCCCAGGTCCACCCACTAGGCAACGCCAACTAATTCATTTGGGCTCTGAATCTCCAGGGCAAAGCATGCCGTGGCTCTCCTGTGCCCATGCTATGAAGGCTGAGAAGCCTCAGGCCATCCCATTGTTTCTGGGTGCCTGCCTGTCTGCTCTCCAGCTGTGAGCTCCCCATTGTTAGTACTCTGCTGGACACTTAGCTAATGGGATTAACAGGCCTTTGGGAACAAAGGAGGCTTGGCTGTATTCAACGGCCTTCCCCTCTACAATATAATAACATAATAATATAATAACATACATTCATATTTACAAATATAACACACAATGTTTCACCCACATACAACCAATATATCCCATTAGATCCCTCACAGGATACCCATTACAATGAGCCTAAACATGGGAGGTATGGGAATATGCTAAGGGATAAACTTATAATACTTTATCCCCTAGACCACAACATAACAATATATCCATAACAAGTGGGCCCCAAACCTTTCCTTACACAGCATGAGCCATGAACTTTGTCCAAACACAATATGGCCACTGGCTGATTCATGACAAATCTTCCCCAAGCGTGGCAGGGAACATCCAAGATTTTCCCAGCTACGCTGATAGTCATGAATCTGCTGGTTTGACCAGGCCCGCTGCATGCTAGGCAAGTTCATGTCGGTGCGCACACAGTCCCAAGGTGCAGATTAAAGACCTCCCCCAGCCCTTGGCCTTGCTCCCACTGTATAGAGCAAATTGCTCTTCCCCTGCACCCCCACCCAAGTTGTCCAGGATCCCACCTCTCTCCTCTTGGGCAGCAACATGGAAGTCACTGGGGACACAGTGGGTTGCACCCATACACTCTTCTGAGGCAAAACAGTATTTTTGGGAGCCCCATAAAATAACTCCTGTCCCATAGCAACCCCTTTCACTCCAGCCAGTCCCCACAGCTGGGCTGGGGTCTCTAAAACAGTCTCTGGGCCTATGGGATTGCAAGGGGGCAGTCCAGTACCTCTCTCAGCAAAATCATTATTGTTGGGAGCCCAATAACACAACAACTGCAGTAAAGTACATACCGGTCTGCGCTTGACTCCAGCGTCCCTGATGGAGTCCGGACTTGGATGCTCCGTTTGCTCTGGCTCCTGGAAATCTGTATCTTTGGACAGACCCTCCTGGTTTTCTTCCCCTGGGTCTGTCTGTGTTGCAGCCTGGAGAACTACGCTGTTCCCACCAAGGCTGTGCTTTGGGGCCCTCAGCTGACCCTCTTCTTCTGTTATCTTTTGCTTGGCAACTTGGGCCTCATCCTTTGTGGATTCCTGGGCCCTCTGAGCTTTGTCTGCTCCAGAGTTTGTATTGGACTTCTGGACACTGGTCATCTCAGGCAAGTCCTCACTACATATACAATCCTTTGGGGTGCCGCAATGCACCCATGGCTCTTTCTCCCAGGCAGGCACGGCTATCCCTAGCCCTGGTGCCACTGCCTCCTCCTGTGTGAGGTCCAGTTCCCTGTAGCTAGGAACCAGTTCCTTTCCCTCCCCACAGTCTCTTGAATAGCAATCCTGAGCCCCTGCCTCCATGAGCAGTTCTGGCCCATACACATTGCCTAGAACTTCAGAGGGCAGACTTAGTTCATCTGGCCCTACCTGTTGAGCAGTTACTGGGGTTTCTGCCAGGATTTGTGCTGGAAGGTAGTCCTCAGGTGAGACCTTTTCCACATCCGGTACCTCAGGCGTGACCCGTTTGGAGAAACTGTGCTCGGCTAGCATTTCCTCTGGGATTAAGTCTCTTGGGGTATCAGGGGACAAACATGGGTTATCTGACCCCACCCAGGGAACATTCCCCTGGGTCTCTGGCTCTTGGAGCTGGTGATTTGGTCCCAAGCTGACTTTACCATCCCTTCTAGGCTCTGACACAGTTTCTGTATTTTTTAGGGGAAAACAGTCTCCATTCCCAGGAGGTGGTACAGGGGCAGGGTTTACGCCTTCCCCCTCCTCCTGATCCTCTGACACATCCCACTCAGAGAGCTCCTCTAGGCAACTCTGAGCCAGTTCTGCTTTCTGGGCCTCAGACACAGCCTTGTATATGTGGTCGCCTCCATTTTGCTTACCCACATGCGCTCTTTCCATATTCTTTGGAACATCTGGTCAAGCACGCAGCCCACATCTTGTGCTGTTAACTTTTCTGGAAAAAAGTGTCTGGCTTCTTTAAACCGTCTTTTTGCTTCTTTGTTAATATCTTCCTCGTATTGCTGCTCCATTCTTGGTCTTTCTATAGAGTCATCCCACCTCTGCCAGCCAATTGTCACAACCTACAATGATGATGGAGTATAGAGGATCCTAGTCCTCTTATCTCCTGTAGGTTTTAGACCTAAGTTTGGGTGACTCCAGACCTATGGACATTCTTTGTAGATGCAAGAACATATGTCCCAGCCTAAGGTAGTGTGTGCTGGGAAACCTGGAAGGGAGTCAGAACGATCTCCTCTACCAGCATATGCCCCTGGGCCAATAATACACCTGCACACAAAGTCTTGATGAAAATTATGAACCACTTTATTTGGAAAACAACATCTTTTAAACAGGCATACAACATTACCAGGAGGGGCTACCTTTAGTCAGCCCCTAACTGCCTCTGGCCAATCAGGCAGGGTCCCTACGTGTGAACCATGAGACTCTTCCCCAGGTCCACCCACTAGGCGAGGCCAACTAATTCATTTGGGCTCTGAATCTCCAGGGCAAAGCATGCCGTGGCTCTCCTGTGCCCATGCTATGAAGGCTGAAAAGCCTCAGGCCATCCCATTGTTTCTGGGTCCCTGCCTGTCTGCTCTCCAGCTGTGAGCTCCCCATTGTTAGTACTCTGCTGGACACTTAGCTAATGGGATTAACAGGCCTTTGGGAACAAAGGAGGCTTGGCTGTATTCAACGGCCTTCCCCTCTACAATATAATAACTTTCTAATATAATAACATACATTCATATTTACAAATATAACACACAATGTTTCACCCACATACAACCAATATATCCCATTAGATCCCTCACAGGATACCCATTACAATGAGCCTAAACATGGGAGGTATGGGAATATGCTAAGGGATAAACTTATAATACTTTATCCCCCTAGACCACAACATAACAATATATCCATAACAAGTGGGCCCCAAACCTTTTCTTCCACAGCATGAGCCATGAACTTTGTCCAAACACAATATGGCCACTGGCTGATTCATGACACACTCCAGTATCTCTGCCAAAAAAACTATATGGATAATCACAACCATACACAAATGTGCCTGGCGTGCTGCCTCCATACGGTCACGAAAGTTGGACATGACTAAAGGACTGAACAACGACAACACGGACTAGCTAGAAGTAATTGGGTAGAAAGTGTAGAGGGGCAAGGGATGAACCAACTACTCGTGGAGGGGAAGAAGGGGGAGGGTTAGTATAGTCAATATGGAGTTCTTGCTAAGTAATTTAAATACATTAGTAAGTATTTTAAAACTGTGTAGACATACCAACGTAAAGTGTATACTTGCTGATGGAAAAAGCTTGTGAAAATGTAAGAGCTATAATTATTAGCAGTTAATGATAAATTTAATTTGATAGGAATTACTGAAACATGGTGAGATGACTCTTATGTCTGGACTCTTACTTTGTATGGTTATAATCTATTTAGGAAATATAGGGTAATAGTGAGAAAGGAGGATGGAATTGTCTGTATCTTAAGCCCAAATTTAAGCCTATAATCAGAGAAGATAGTTATTCTGGAACTAGCAATAATGTTAAATCCCTGTGAGTTACAATAAATAGTGGAGGAGCAAATTCTAAAGGAATATTGGTTGGAGTATGCTTTAAACCTCCAAATATAATTGAAAGTGAGGAACTGCAATTATTGTTACAGATTGGAAATGCAGCTAAGCATGGGCAAGTTTTATTAATGGGAGATTTTAACTAAGCTGAAATAAACTGAATAAATGAGACCAGCAGTTCAGCTAAGGGTAGCACGTTCTTGAGTTCACTCATGGATCATTATCTGGCCCAGGTTATACAAGAACCTACTAGAAATTAGGCTATCTTGGATTTAGTTATCACAAATAATATTGATAAAGTATCTAATGTTGAAATAGGGCAACCTTTGTGAAACAGTGATCACAACATAGTCTCATTCGAGATTGAATTTAAAAAACTGTAACAGGCCAACAAAAACTCTTAATTTTAAAAGGGCAGATTTTAATGGTCTAAGGGCAGCAATACAAAGTATAGACTGGGACAAAGGACAGATAGGTACAACACTGAAAATAAATGGAACACATTTAAAACCTTACTAAATATACATACACATCGGCATATACCATGTGGGAATAAAAGTAAAAGTAGTAAATAATAACCAATTTTGAATAACAATGGTTAAAAGTTCATGATAAAGAGAAAAAGTTGGATATTTAAATATTGCAAACAATCTGTTAGATTGACTAAAATAGAACAGGAAAAGTTCATTACAAAGTAAGACTAACCTGATTTTTTTTCTTTTTTATATATTAACGGGAAGAAGACCAGGCTACTTCTCTGTGCTGAATAAAATAGTTGTGTTTGAGTTATAACTGGCTGAGCATTAATGCATAGAAAATCCAGATAAAGGAGCAAATTCAGTAAGGTGTTGATTTCTATTCACTTTCCCATAGAAAACTATATTAGCCTCATAGAACAAATATGTCCAAAAACAGAGATGGTAAATGTGGAACAGAGGAGAAGTGGGAAGAAGATAGAGACAATGAGCTGAAAAATATGTTTTGGGGTTTAGCTCCTTGTTTCCCAAGACTTTTGATGGAGGAACACAATTACAGGAGGCTTGAAATGCTTCCCCAACAGCATATATGTCAGTGAGTCTGCCTTCTGCTTCATACAAACTGTGAACACAGTTTGTTTCACTGCCTTTCCCAGACTCTGGGCCCCAAACACAGCCTTCCCCAGACTGTTGGCTCAAAAACAGCCTGCGACACTGCTAGCAGCAGTCTATAAATGGTCCCACCCTATTCCCAGCTTCAGTCTTTTATCATCTGTACTCAACTGGAACAAATCAAACTGTTTCAGGAGTTAACTGTTTCGCACCTACTGGGGAAAATGAGCTTTGTAACGTCTGTGGCTCATACAAATCCCTTGCTTCATTCTGTCACAATAGGTATAGGAGAGAATATGAGAGAAAGCAGAAACGGTGTGAGGAAAGAAATGGGCAAATAGCATTTAAAGAGAAATAGAGAGAAAGAAGGGGATGGGAGCAATGTGACATGTCAAAGAAATAGGAGGAAGGATAAAAGAGCTGGTGGCATAAGCCCTCTTCATTGCCTCTCATTTAGGTCAATCTTGGGAAGACATGATGCTTGTTTTTAGAGTAGTTTCAGCTTTGAGGAGCCAAGACTTGGCCGAGTGGATACAACCCTTCATGTGAATTGTCAGTATTTCAGCCTTAGCCAGCAGGATGTGAGCCTTATGTAAACAGATAACATATATACATTTGCATTTGTTGCTTTATTATATGTTTGGTCCAGTTTGCATAAGCATACACATAGCATTATGTATGTGTATATGCTTTCTCAAACCAATAATGTATTATTAAATACTGACAGATCATTAATTACCATTTCCATCCAAAATATCACAAGGATTTATAAAGATGGAATGTATAAATTATCCTCAGTGCTAATTTTGAAGTGAATTATACATCATGAGTGTGATCAATCATTTTCATCTGCTGCAAATCATATGCCTAACAGAATTGGTCACTGACAAAATTAGCCAGAGCATTCCATGGATGAGTTTAATTATTGTTTATGATTCTGACAGTTATTTCCCTTTCAAAAGCTTGTTTTATAATTTTATAAATGTATTTATTTTCTTTTATTATGTTCTAAATTGGTCAATTTAGAGCACATTTATCCACAACAATCTGCCATCATTGTATGAATGTATTCATATGGTGGCAGGTGTAACATTGCTTCACTCAGAAAATAAAAAGTTCAATAACTTTTTTAAAGTGAATGTTGATGTGTATTGAAATAAATCACTGTATGCAATCTGAGTACTAGATTAAATAGGCATCAGGATCAGTTGGGTAGTCTGTATATCAATAGGAGTAAAATTGACAACAGTTGGACCAGTCTTATCATGCACTGGGTGGAGTTGGGGCTTGCTTTGCTTCTCAGGTAGGAGGCAGCTTCTAATCCTTCTCCTGAGTGGACTCTCTCTCTCTCTTTCTCTCTCTCAGATGTGCTTATCCTCCGTCTTGCACACTCTTGCACACGTACACAAGCATCTACACCCCCTTCTACACATGGACTCTCTCTCATGCATGGAGTATTTAGCCTCAAAATAGCTCTGTTTCTAATATATCTATAAGTCCATCAATTATACAGAAGTCCTATGACAAAAACAATATATGTTTTTGACAAATATTTTATTTTTTATGCTTTCATGACATTTTTATTCTTTTAAAGATATCTTTTTTTCCATTTTCTGCCTTTTCAGCTTCCAAGGTTGATATCAAATTATTTCTTTTTTTGACTTTCATAAAAGTACATTATGAAACACAAAGTACCTCTCTGAACATTAATTAAGTAATTATTGTAGATGTAACCTGATAGAGTATGGAGACACCTTGTCAAGGCGGGATAGAGGAGAAGGAGATTATGACCAAGGAGTGAGATGGGACAGTGATTAGGTTTTAGCAATTATGTCTTAAACAGATTTCCTGGGTGTAACGGATCTACTGGCACTCCGACCGGGTACCTCCGTTGATGGACGCATCCTACTTTGCGCCGAAGACTACAAGCACCGCACCGGACACCACAACCACCACAAACTCCACAACCGCCGTAGCTTAACTGGAGCCGCGCCGTCTTCTTTCCACCCTGTATGAATCTCCAGCATCCAGGATCGTGTGGGAAAGACCTCTCCTCCAAGGAGAGTACATCAGGAACAAGGGTTCAGTAGTTACAGCTCAAGGGAGTATGCAAAGCATAGCAATCCCCAGTGTGATATAGCAATCCCCTCCAAGAACGAGACGAGGCTACGTTTTGAAGGGTCAAGTAGAACTCTCTTGCTGGCACACCCAGCCTGGTTTTTATTACAGTCAGGTACAAACAGAACACACCCAGGGTAAGGTATAAACAACCAATAACACAATAGTAACGCCCACAGTTTCCCTCCCCTCCTGCTTGGGAGATAATTGAGTTTATTACTGTATCTACTCAATTATCTCCCAGCTAAAACTTACACATTTTTATCCATTTTTTTAACTTTATGATTTTACATAGTACATAAATAAATCTTACATTTTTATGAACATAAATTGTGGAACAACATATAAAAAAATGGCATGAATCAGACCAGGGGTTCAAAAGTTAGTAAAAGTATCTTTACACATAACACACAGACATTTCACATATCCCCCATAGTTGGCCACACAATACACATATAGGGACAATAGGTGGGTCACACCTCCCTGAGGCTACCTGGCAACTTTGATACAATCAGACATGGATTAGATCATCCTTCTTTGTTCTTATGTCTGAGAATGAAAACACTTTATACAATAGACTTCCTTATTTTATGAGGAGTCTCTGTAACAGGATTATCTCCCATGCCAAGGTCTGCAATAGTCTGGGCCAATATTCTGCAGAGCATAAACCAACATACATACAGTATAATAGTAGGATCATATTTTAACCATAATAATAACCATAAAACAGGGTAAAACAGTGATGGGTTCCGTTACACTGGGTTAGGTGAAAGAGATGAGAGAATGGAACGACTGGCATGGAGGAGAAATAAGATGTGGGAGAGAATGGAGAAAATTGTACAGTCTGGAAGATGTTGTGTGAATAATGACTAAAAGTGTAAGAGTAAGGAGGGTAAGAGAGCAGGTGGAAAAGGAACAGAAAAGAGGCGGCGAAAGATTTTTTTGTTTGGTATTTCAAAAATGCATTTTATTACAGTAAACTTAAATTGAAGTTTGTAATATTTATCTGTCAATAAGTCTTTTTTTACACTTTTTTTTATTTTACAAACATGTATACAAAAATCAACAAACAAACATCCATATATCATGAACATTAATCATCCCACATATAATAGCATACAATAACGTTGAAGGTGCTAAACATTTTATGCATACATGCTGAGTACAATAGGGGTGAATCCAAGGGCAGAAACAACAACTTCAGTTGGATTGATTTTCTTGTAAATATTGGTCCCATAATAACCATGCTCATCCCCTTTCTTCTTAATATCTCTGGAACTTTCCAAAAAGTATTTTTCTATTTGTCTATTGCGACTAATCATCACTTTTATCTAACTCCAACATGGAAAGACAACTTTTTTCCAGTTTACAGAGATAAACCATTTTAATCAACAAGATATTAATAAGAATGCCTCTCACTTTGGTATCAATATACTTTTGAAACATATGAAATAAGATTAGTTCAGGGGAGAGCTCCAGTTTAATTTTGACTATAGAGGCTAAATGGGAAATACAAAGCACCCAGAAACTTTTAATCTTGCTACAAAACCACTACATATGGGCATGTGTACCCAGTTCCTCACACCCTCTCCAACAATTACTTGAAACTTCTTGTGATGTCCATTTACTCATATGTAGAAGGGTAATATACCACCTATGAATGATCTTGAAGTGAATCTCTCTAAGGGAGATGCATTTTATATTACTTTCAGTAATCTTAAAAGTTCTAACCAGTCTTCAAGCTTCCAGTGCGTTTTTAGTTCTTTTTCACATTTTACCATTCCCAGTAGTTTCTCATATACCAGAAATGATTTCCACATTTGGATATAGACCATTTCATCCCCGTACCCCTCTCTGTATACATCCTTTCAAAATGTGTTATAGTTCTATTATTAATCAGTCTTAGTCTGAGTTTCTCAAAGTATTATTTAAAGTGCTATGGTTTAGCCATTTGTCCTTAGGAATACCATTGTTCTTAACTAGTTCTTCCAAGGCAAAAATAGCTTCATTAGAGTATATGTCCCTTAAAGTTTTCCAATTCTATGAGTCTCGGAACATCTTATTGTTAAGAAGCATTAGGTCATGACCTAATGGGTTGCAAAGATTTTTGAACCCCTTCTCTAACATAGAGCTCTGTTTTTCACTTTCTGCCAGGCCAATCGTTTGAGCCTACATCTATTTTGCACCATTATTCGAATAGATTTTGAGGCTATGCTCCAATGGCATACATATGGTAGGTTATGATGCACCAAATCATGCATTCTCCAATTATTTGTCACATGATGGAGCTCACATGTCAATTCACACATATGTAGGATGCTAGTACCCGAGCAACAGTGCCCAATTGCTGTGCCCCCTTGCAGCATCTTGGTTTTCTTCATACTTGTTTTCATTACCCATTGTGACTCTTGGTATCATATTGATAATTCTTTGTTTTTACTGCCTGTCCCCTTCCATTGACTTTTAACTATCTGATTTCCGGACCCCTGACTTCGGCTACTACCATTATTGGTTGCCTGAACTCTGGGTTACATTAAGGGTTGTATTTACATCTCAAGCACCCCTAGGGACAGAAGTTCCCTCCCTCTTGTAACTCTCTATCTCCAGGCATTCACCTCATAGCAACAGTTTGAATTGTGAAATGAGGCGCCCTTCACAGGGAAGCTCCCCTATAAAGCCGTCGAGTTGATCTGAGAAATCTGGCCATGGTTATATTGTGGCCATTCCTTGCCTGCTGCCTGCCATGACTACCAGAATCTTTATATCTGTGTTCTATTATCTGGCCCCTAGTACATTTACTGCAGTGATCCTACTCTATTACTGGGTTTCACTCCAGGATATAAGGCCGACAGAAATCTAATTCAGCACTCAGCTACATTTCATATTAGGCCACAGCACCCATATATATATATATATATATTGAGCTCTATGTGCCTTTGGCATCCAATGCTAAGCAGCTGTGTGATACAAGAATGAGCACAGCATTATGTTTTAATGAGATTGCTATATGTTTCCATTACTTATGTTATTGACACATGTACAATATATTCATTTTATTAGTTTCTTATCAAAATACTGTTCAGACAGTTTACATAAATCATGAGCTAATATAATTGTTTTGACACAGAATAATTATCAACATATAAACATACGTTTTGGTGTGTTCTTGAGAAATAAGTTTATCTCTGTCATTCTCTTTTTGTTGAAGATTCATCATTTAATATTTCCAGTGTCTGCAGAACTGCGATGATCAATCTTATTTTGTTTTTGTTGCTGAAGGCATTAGGGATATTTTGGGAGTTACCCACGGCTTTTCTCAAAGCCCTGGCACTAGCTTGGGGATTTTTTTTTACAAGTTTTGGCACTGCTCTACCAGCTTATTAATTTATTGATCGCAAGTGGCAGGGCAGTTTTTTGATTTGATGTTTAATTGAAACACCAAAAATAACAATATTCTTTCATCTGATCTTAAGCACTCCCATGGCGGTTCCAGTGCAGAGCTGGGTGTATCCGACCCTCCTTGCTGTAGGGTACGCCCCTCGGAGCAGCACAATGGGTGCTCTGTTTGTGCAGAAGCCTAGAAGCGCAAGTTTTAACAAACACACAAGGTGGGGCTTATGCAGTACCTGGAATGGCTAGTCACTTCTTCCATAGCAAACGAGCCCTGCCCAGACAACCCATTGTTTTTAACCCTTGTTGGCGTAACCTTTTTTTAACCTTGCTAATGAGCATGTAAATGAGTATGTTGTTAAATCTTTTGGAAGGAAAAGGTTTAACCAAGATACATTTATTTTGGAACAACTAACTTCTTGTTAAAAGTACATTATAATACCCCAACAAGAGGAGTTAGCTATTTAAATTATACATTGACCTTTAAGAATATTCTTATTTAGTGATTTTTGTAATAACGTTATTCAATATTAAATACATTTTCAAAGTTTAGAGTGGAATCAGAACCAAGAAGCTAATGTTTGAAAAAAAGTCTAATATTTATTTTTATATCATTATTAAAAATGTAATTAGTATGCAAAGGTTTAATAAATACCTAGTTCCTGATGTTAGGGGTTCAATTGGGTCTGATTCTCTGTTACCATATGCCAGGCACCTCTGTCAGTCACTGCCCCCCCAGCTCCATCAAGCTCATGTTAATTGCTTCAGTGACCTCATCTATCCATCTCTGTCTCTGCTGTCCCCTTCTTTGTGTGTCTTCAATCTTTCCTAGCATCAGAGTCTTCTCTGGAGAATCCTGTCTTCTCACAATATGGCCAAATTATTTGAGCTTTAGCCCCATTATCATACCTTCCAGTGAACAGTTTGGTTTAATTTTCTTTTGTACTGATGTATTGGATCTTCTTACAATCCAAGGGACTCTAAGCGGTTTTCTCCAACACCACAAATCAAATGGCACTCAGACTTCTTTATGGTCCAGCTATCACATGAATATGTTACTACTGAGAATACCATACATCTAACTATGCAGACCATTTATTGTTAGTGATATATCTGTACATTTTAATAGCTTGTGCAGACTTGCCATCACTTCATTCCCCAGAACCAAACATCTTTTAATTTCATGACTACAGTCACCAGCTACAGTGGCCCTTTAAAAGTAACAAGTGATTATAGTTAGTGTTTCAGGAAAATGTTGCTCTCTTTTGATATTGCCACACACATTTACAGATGTAATGCTTTTATTATTGTACTAGCAACAGGTTACTGTGGAAGACACTTAGCCCATACGTCTGTTGATGCACTAACCCTCCTAATATAACAATTCATGTTTAGGTATTGTACAATTGCAGATACACCTTATAGATCTTAAGAATATGATGGTCCACCCATTAATCCTAAATGGTTGAGGGATTAAGAAATAATTTAACATACTTACTTACGATCTAACACAATGGGCACTTTACATTGACTCACCATCATACCATCCATCTTCCTGCATGATGTCAGGTTGATGTTTATTGTTGATGCAATTAATGTTTGTTGTTGTTGTTTTTTCATTTTTCATTGGGCAGTTTCACAATGAGAATTATACAAGAACCTTAAAATAGTTAGAAGAGGAATCTGGTACAAAATTAACAAATGTTGTCTTATGCATGTTTTATTTAGCAGCCCAATCTTAAGTAGGTTTACATTAAAACAACTACAAATCCTAAAAAGAAACATTAGTATATAGTTTTGTGTCATTGTTGCACCAGCATCACAATAGCCTAGTAGTCCAAAGAATTCCATAAGTCTGAAATTTGAGTTCACTAGTTGGAACACAATGGCAATAGATCTGTTTGTATAAATAATATCCACTGGATAAACACTACCAATTGATCAAGGATTTTTTTTTTACTTTCAAATTTTATTAGAAGAAAATAAGTAGCAATATTTTCAACATATGTTGTGTTAACAACAAGAATCACAAAAATGTTCTCTTTAATTCCAATCAAAAATATTTAAATTCTTGTAATACTATACAGTGTATCTCTTTTTTTATTTATTATTATTGTATATTTCTATTAAAGTGTTTCACATAATAGTGAATCATATTAGAACTGTTTTGCTCAGTTTTATCTCTAAACTTTCTTTGTTGTCCCAGGGCCATAACCAGCATCAGGTCCACAGGATCTCATCAATTATCCATGAGGGTTGTTTTAGTTAACTCGAGAATAAAAACATCTTGTCTTCTCCAACCCTCTGTTTACCTTCTTGACTCATTAAGTTTCTTTAAGCTATCTCTCACATTATCAAAGGTTAGGGCAGTGAGTTATGGCCAACCATGGTTCCCAGATATTATAAAATGTTGCCATAGAGTTTTATAGAATGCGTGTAATTCTGTTATTAATAAGTATATCATTTATTTTTTGTAACCACTGTTATGCTTAATATCTCAGATTTCCATTGCTTTGCTATATGGCTTTGTTGCTAATGTTATAAACTGCAATAGTTTATGGTGAGCATTGGTACTGATGTGCCAAGAAAGGTATTTCTGGATTGAGAACCATGTCTGAAATGTATTTGATTAGCTGCATCACTGATCTACAGAGTTTATGAACTTTTGGGCAAGACCACCATATATGAATAAATGTTTCCAGGAATCCCTTGAAGCATAGTTGGCTTATAGAGGTTACCCTGTAAAGCAATTTAAGAGAGGTTTCTAGTATGCTTTTATTGAGTGAGTTCTTGGACAGGGAGTTCCAAGAGTCTATCCAGATATCTTGGTTCCAGGTCTGATTTAGGTTATTTTCCCATGAGATAATACACCATGAAGTGTGTTAATGGAATCATATATCTTCCCTAAAATACCATGTGCTAATGGATTTCTCTGACAAATCCACAAAAAAACAAGTATCTCGTGGATGTCTCAAATAAGTCACAAAGTATCACAATGTATCAAATAAGCCACCTGGCAGATGCCAAAGTGCTCATGAAGAGAGAAACTATACCGCAGTTTACTCCGTCCGATTAGCATATTGATTGTAAGCTTTTGATAATTAGAGATCATAGTCATCAACTACTAAATCACAGGCAAAATTTCGATTTTCAGTAGAACTCTCCAGAGTAGGCATGGTCAATGCGCTAAAGACAGAACTTGACCTGATTAGGGAAAATATATTTTTAGAAAGTTTCAAATAAATAAATACAGTATTTAATTTTTAACTATTATCATTTTTGCTCTAATGACAGAATAAGTTTGGCTTTGTTTCTAACATGATTAAACATCTGGAGGAAAGCAGATAATATATCTATTCAGCTGTATCAGAAGACAATTTGAGTCCCCACAAGCAGTTATTGGATAAAAATTTTAGAGGAACCAATGTGAAGCTCCTAACATCAAATTAGACACTTAAGTGTTGTTGTTTTTTTTTACCAGGTTTACATTTTATAATAAATATTCCTCAATGCATGCTTATCCTCTGCATGTAAAAAAGGGAAGACCCCGGAACATCCAAGGACACTGATGTCTTCCAATGTGGAACATATTAACTTTTCCATCAATTTAGAACAGTAATTCTCAACAGCCGGTCCTAGGGTTGAGGAAAACTTAACTCTTTATAAATACCATCACCATAAATCACAGCTATAGATAGATTACAGAGGAATCTAACCACAGTTAAACTATTCTGTTCAAATTGCCTGAAGTATTTCCTTGGTAAACATGTTCTGATGTCAGAGCCAGCCCCATAAGCACTGGAAGGTAACCAGCTGGCTCCCATGAGCAATGTAAGGTAATCTTTTGGTACCCATGAGCTTTGGAAGGTGGCCAGCCAGAACCCATGATCATTGAAAGGTGACCAGCCAGTTCCCATGAGCATTGAATCGTGACCAGCTAGTTCCCACAAGCACTGGAAGGTGACCAGTTGGCTCACATGAGCATTTGGAAGGTGACCAACAGGACCCAATGATTATTGAAAATTGACCAACTGAACCTCATAAATATTGAAAGGGGACCAGCTGTACCCCGTGAGCATTGTTTGATGATCAGCAAGACCTCATGAGCATTGGAAGGTGACCAGCTGTTCCCATAAGCATTAAAAGTCCATGGGTCTTGGAAGGTGATCAGCCAACCCCCATGAACATTGGAAGGTGACCAGTCAAACCCCAGATCAACAATGGTTGAGAACAACTTATTTAGACTACACAAAAATAGCCAGATTCAGAGCACATTCATATTATTTATTTTTATTTTTTCATTAAAAAATAAAGATACTTTATTATAAATCTTTTTAACAGGATTACCCACACACTATAAGTTGGGTTCACTATCCAAAGTTGGGTACACAAACCAAACTCTATCAAATCCCCTTCAACGTTTTGGCTGTGAATCATTCTTGGGGGGCACCCGTGTTATAATCCATATCCATGTTATCAGGTTTTCAATAGTTCATCCCTGAGTTGCAAAGCAAGAGGATATCTCATTGCAGCTGATTGAGTTTCTGGATGGGTATCTCATTGCAGTTGGTTGAGTTTCTGGATGGGTATCTCATTGCAGTTGGTTGAGTTTCTGGATGATCCAAGTTCTCATTTGTGTTATTCTTTAGGTGCCATTAGATTATAGCCAAAATTACGTTTTGGGAACTGTATCAAATACAATAGTAAATAAGTCACTAAAACTCCAGAAATAAAAAAATAACATTTAATAACATTAGCAGGTTTGTTACACATCAGTATTTAATATCAGGTAATTGTAATGTCTTGACTTGTTGAGCAGTGGATATGGAGAATAGATATTGCCTGCCCAATCATTACAACATGGTGCCTCAACACTTTCAAAATAGGCATTTTTACATAAAATTAAAAAGCTACAATGTTTCAAGGCAACCAAATAATAATAATTAATTATTAATTATATAATATAGCATGCCATTTTTTAAATAATTATTCCCTTTAATGTAACATTAAATTATCCAAGTAAAGGACAACTGTATATTTTTATTTACCTACAGTATGGTCTTTTGAAGAACTAGCAGACAAAATATTTTAAAAAGTAAAAATAATTTAATCTTAATGTATTTACTGTTATATGCAGTTATGTTTTTGTGAAGTGGGTGTTGCTTTATTTATTAAGGTATGCATGCTTTAAATGGAATTATGGTTGGTTTTAATATAACTAAGATGAAAACTTATTAATAAATAAACCACATTAATAAATAAAGCAATGACTCCCCACTACAGTATAATGCCATGGAAAAATCAATAAGTTCAAAAGTTTTTTTTCTAAGAATATTTTTGATCATTATCAAACTTATTGCAAAATAGCATATTATAAATATGTCACTGGGTGAACTCTTAAATGTTTTGCAGTGTCCCTGAGAATCGTTTTATTTGTTTATTTGATATAAATAGGACAGGCCTACAAACACATTATGCATTGAGGTACCTTGATAAGAGGAGCAATTTACCTCTGCACTCGGTGCCAGCTTGTGGTCTAGGAGAGACTTTTATACACCACAGAAATGCAATTACAAACTTAATTTAGATGTGACACCTCGTTATCTCCTTCCCTCATAGAAGGGCAAGTTGTGTGTTGTTAGGCACAAAAGAACCAGCCACAAGATGGAAAACAATGTGCCATCAGTGCTAGACCTTGAACGTGCAAGATGAGAAAGCAAATTCTAAAAAAGCCTTGCTGGCATTGACCTTCTTAAGTGACACAACAGCATGTTGAGTATAAAAAACCTTGGAGTTGTTTTGTTAGAACATTAGAAGGATATGGATCATTGGCCACCCTATGTAGGAAGTAATTATAGGCAACTTTAATATTTAAATATAATTTTGATTGCAGTATAAATCATGTCAACATATATTCTAAAAGTATATATGTATCCTATGTGCCTATGTGTCCATAAATATGTCAAGACAAACACATACACACACATACAGTATATTATTTTTTTTCTTCAACCTTTAAAAATACATATTATTTGATAAAGGGTGTATTCCAAGTTGATGCAGTGTGCCACTGATGTAATTGCATTAATAGAATTATAAAAAACTTAATTGAGCCAGTCGGGACAGAGTATTTGTTTCTGTTTAGGCTTTGATGCAAGATGTCACGTTTCACTTTGCACAGTTCACAGCTTTGACAAACTAAGATGTACAGTATGAAATGCGTCAGCCTGCATCACAGTTTACAGAAAAACAAGTGGGCATTATTGTTGCTTACAAATGTAAGCTGTCAAAGTGTTTTTCAGCTTGTAGCAACATACTATACCCAATAGGATATATTTATTTTATGAATGACGAATATATTTAATAAAGTATAGATTGATGCTAGATTGCATTCTGGACCTAAAAAAGCAATTGTATTTATGGGCATATATACATCAGGGATGTAGGAACTGGGGGGGAGACAGATCCCACCCCCCAGATTAAATGAACAGTGGACACAAAAAAATAGCAAAATTAAACTGAATGATGCATTACCAGATGTGACCACTATTGGAGCAGTATGTCTTTCTTATAAAAGCTTAGACCCATAATTTATCTTATATACATAAGTAAATAAATATAAATTAATATATATATATATATATTAAAAAAAATAATATATATATATATATATATATATATATATATACATACATACACATACATATATTATATATATATATATATATATATATATATATATATATATATAATGCACTGCACCGGGTACACAGTTGGTAGATCTGCCTCTGCTTCCTGTCCTGTGAGTAAAGTTGAATTATCGCCCCACCCCCAGATTTTTCGGGGCTCCTACACCCATGATACTTACACACAATATGTTTATTTTGTGTGCCGTCCAATGACTGGCTTTATTTGGACAATAACTCCAGCACCACTGTAGTTTGGGAAAGCTTCACGTGTTTGTGAAGAATGTAACAAGCTATCAACATTCACATATGTATAAGCCATAAGCATAAAAACGTTTTAGAAAAAAACATATTATTAGTGAATGCTCATTGCTGCCATGTTGTGCTTCTTCAGCACAAACTTGATGTTTCACCTAAACCACAGTGATGTGGTCCTTTAATATTACTTATTGGATCGTGATAACCAGTTACAACTCTCAATAGAAATTAATGAATTTTTGGATGGTATTAATCAGCCTTGTCCAGTGTAATAAAAGATATCATCAATACCCTGTAATTTCCTCTGTACTCCCTGACTCAATGCATGTAATAAATCTAATTCTCTTTGCAGCTCCTTCAATAACTTCTTTATAATAATATACGTTAAACATAAGTATGTTCAAGTGAGTAATTTTCTTATTTTTTTTATTTACTTATTTATTTTGCAAAAACTCCTTTTTTACTGTAGCTTATTGGAAGGTTCCATAAATCATCGCCATCTTTTCTGTGAGGAGACTGGGTCTGTTCAGAAATCATTACTTTCTCAATCCTTACTCCTCAGGAGAGGAAAGATTAAGGTTCAAGTCCCAACATCAGGTCAAGTCAGGTCAGTTTCAAAATAAAACCACATAGTCTTGAATTGTCAATCAGTACATTATGTAAAATTCCACTCAGATCACGTTTATAAGTGATAGGATTCACCTTTAGTGTGACAGGCCCTATTCTATGAAACAGCAATATGGTAACTGTATGAAGAAGTCTTGTAACATGCAAAATATAGGCACTTAATTTCAAGGTATCAATAAGTAAATCACAATGGGAAATGTCTTTATTTTCCCATTTCTAGCTTTTCTTCCTTTTTCACGGCAGTTCAAGACACAAAAAAAAAATAAAGAACACTATATACATTGTCCAAGCACAGCAAATTTCCAGTTCCAGTACACATTAAGAGATGACTTTCTCATCTATGCCAAAGATTCCCAGCTGATCTATTTTGTCCTAGTGGCAGCTCCAATCTACAAGGAAGGTATTAGAGTGAGATAATTCTAGATATCCACTACCTTCTCAGGAAGACCGCAATGCTTCCATGTGTTTTTGGAGGTGTACATGCAGCATTTTAAATTGTTTGTTTTGTATTTGCAATTTTAGGTCGATGAGACATTTTCTCTGGATGAAACCTCACATTGAGATATTGATGGTAATGATGGTGAGAGTGACTCGGGAGTCTGATATTCCTCTTCTACGTTCACCTCTGAAGATTCACTATTCTGTAAATCTTCAGTCACTGTATCTTCTTCATCCTCGTCTTGGGTGGCCTTGAGATCGGCTTCTTGTGCCAACCTGTTCTTCTCTTCTGCCTCGATTTCTTCAGAAGTCGGGATTGAGTTCTTCTTAGGACGTCCTTTAGGCTTTGTGGGGGCTTCTTGACCTCCTTTGAGTACCTAGTGAAAATAGTGAAAAATTGTTAATTGCATTTGCTTGTAAGTCTTTTGTAGGTAATTTATAGTTTAGTTTTCATATATAACACTTCTCTTTTACGGAAGTACAATTATAAATCAAGTTTTTCTTTTTTTTAACCAACTATTCCCATTATATTTGTCGAACCTGTAATGACTATAAGTGAGTAAATATTGTCTTTAGAAGTAATTCGATTTATTAAAAATATATATTTTTAAAATGTGTAGTAGACATGGTAGGAGCAGCTTCATCCTAAACCCATTGTTTCATACTTTAAACAAACATTGGTGGTGTTGAGCCAGTAAAAAGCTAGCTTAAAGGTATATGCAAGTGAACTGGCTTATGAATGCATCTGATAGAGGGGAATTAGAAGTGTATGATTAAATATATTTGCATGTTTTTTTAGCGTTGCATTAAAATAAACGGTTGCAGGTGATGTTTACACCCCAGGATTGAGCTAGGCTCCTGAGAGGGTTTGTTTTTTTTAAATGCACCCTGTCTATGTGAGCATGCTCGGCTTTGCATCCAATCAGCAATGCTGTAGGCAGCCAGCTAGATGAGGCTGCTACACTGGGTCCTTAAATTAACATTCAAGTAAAAATGCTTGAGTGGTTACATGGTTGTTCTTTAGACATTCAACATCTCCTTGATAAATTCTGACAAATTATGATTGTACTGAAACCAAACATTTCAGCTTCTTCTTCCTATTCTTATCAGTCTTTTAGGTGAATGGGCATTTATGTATTTATGGTCCTGCAATGACCTGTTTGAGGAAGAGAACGTTTGTGGTCTCTGTGCATGTGTCTGTGTGAGTGCATGTGTCTCTGTGTGAGTAAGTCCATGCAATTCACTGAGGCTGGAAGAGGTAATGGGGCAATTCACTGGGGCTGGGAGAGGTGATGGAGCAATTCACTGGGGGTGGCAGAGATCACATGGGCAATTCACTGGGGCTGGGGGAGGTGATGGGGCAAATCACTGGGGCTTGAGGGTTTACATGGGGCAAATCACTGAGGCTGGGGGAAGTTTCACCTGGAATGCTATGTAGACAAAGCAATCAGTGAATGAAGGGACACAGACCTTGTTCTCAGTATTACAGAAATCTAAAGGAAAGCTACAGCTCAATTCACAGACCAAAAAGATACAATGTATTATATATGCTAATTTTTGCTGGGATTTTCAGGGGGTGGCAACATTGATATAAAACTGTGTGCAAATGCAAGAAATTCAGAAAACTTTAGAGTAACTATTTAAATGTTTATTTTGGTATTTTTTCATGCAAACTATTTTTTTTCATACAGTTCTAATTCTCATTGATCAATTTGAATTGGCTTATGGAGGCCATGAGCCATTATTTCAAGTTATTGACCTGTACAAGTTATGGGACTTTGGTTTTGCTTTTCTAATGTTCATGAAATCCAATCACTTGTAATCTGATTGTTTTTTGGTATTTTCAGCCAATCAGATTACAGCTCACAATTCCAATATGTCTATAACACAGGCAGTTCAGCTTTTTCTTAGGACTCCATAAATTATGATTCAAAACAAGTTCTTTGAAAAGATGTGAGTCTCAAATAACTTTATTTTCTGAGGATATAAGACAGTTGTTTATTTACTGTGGGTGTAGTTTTTCATTTATTCCGATGCACAAGTAAAGCGACACTAATTATAGGAAACAAAAAAAAAAATTCTGACACACTTACAATTTTTTTCCATTTCATCCGGCGATTTTGATACCATGTCTTCACCTGCAGCTGAGTCAGTCCCAGTGACTGCGCTAAATCCAATCTGTCAGAAAGATAAGAGATTGGTCAGTATTTATAGCAGTATAATTTTATAATAAGATAAATATTCTTATTTTCCCCTTTATCAGTATATTGTTTTAATGGCTATTCTACATATATTCCAATTAAACCTCCATTTATTTCTAACTTGACCTAATCTCTGTCATTATGATAGTGGCAGAGAACTGTACTCTCCAAAATGCCACCTATGAATTGTCTAAACCAGGGGTGCACAAATTTGGTCCTGGAGGGCCACACCCAAGTACAGTCCCATTTTTAATGCAATATGTTGGGAGATACCCCCATTTAGAGCAGCTTATTCTTGCTGTATATTTGTTGTTGTTTAATAAAAAATATATTTATAAAAACAGCTGATCATTTGGGCCTTTTTATGGTCAAATTTATCAATAGGCAACATAGACGGTCGCCTAGAAGTGCTCCACACTGTTACCTTTCTAAAACCTGATTCTGGAAATGGTAAAGCTGGAGATAATAGCTAATTAAAAAGAATGTGACCTCAGTATGTGCCACTATGTGCAACTAGAGTGACCATGGAATACACCATCCGGTGACTGTTCAGTGGTAAAGGTCCCTGGGAATATTTTGGCAGCTATGAGATGTGATTACAATTATTAAAGATATATTCAGGAGGCCAGATGAGTCTGATGGATTTACACAAAATCTCCAAACCACACAGTAACAAGGAAATCACTGCGATACGTATATGATGAGGGTTTGATTAACGCCAGTCTCAGAGACCTGTAACTACGAGGCTGCCAAGAACAGCAAAAAGATACTCTCATCATTTATACGATCTTATAGTCTTACATCCAATTCCTTGACCCAGCTATTGTTTAATTTATTTTGGTTGCTGAGAAATAGCTTTGAAAGAATCACTTGGTTCTCTTCATTAGAAGAGATTTTATGAAAAATCGACTTGTGTCTTTGTACACACAGCCTTGAAATCCCCTAGTTAATATGTGCCAGTGCTATAGAGTCAATTCTTTTAATGTGTCCCAATGCAAATGGCTTTGATCTCAAGCATGTGGATAAAAGGAGGAGTTTGTGATCTTTAATACCGATAAATGTTTGCCAGTACCGATCTGAGCACTACAGTGGGACTTTGCCCACACTGTGATGACATCATTATGCAGCTGGGAAAGCAGATGGGCCTTAGACAGTTTGGAGTTTGGATGGGTTAGAACAGAAGCTTTGCTAAATAAAAAACAGAGGGTTTGAGCCGGAGACTAATTGGAAAGCCAGTGGTCAGTCTTGTAAGTAATTAAAACCACATGAGCGGGCAGTCCGGAGGACAACTATGTTCATATACTAAAGATAGATGTCACGTGTACCCTTACAGATCTCATCTAGTTCCACTGTGATAGAACTTAGGGTTTATTAACTACTAGCAACTTGCCCGTCAAAAATGACGGCAATAACATTTGAAGCCTGGCAATGCTGTTTGCCCCACAATGCGAGGCTCTGCCCACTCTCTCACCCCTATGTCTCTTTACCCCTCTCCCTCCCCTGGTTTTTTTTTTTATCTCCCTCCCCTGTGTTTCTTTCCCCCCCTCTCTCACCCCTGTGTCTCTTTACACCCTCTCCCTCCCTTGTGTCTTTCTTCTCCTCTCCCTCCTCTGCACTCCTGTTTGCATTTGTGGGCTTTTTTCCATTTGCAGGCTTGGGAAATTGCTCATTTTCCCCAAGCCAAAAATGTGTTTCCAAATTACGCACTTGAAAAAAAATGACTGCTTAAGAGCCGCCATTTTTCCCCTCGCTTAGTGGTTCTGAGACCTCCCAAAAATGCCAATTAAATAGCAAATTAACTTGCAACCTCACTCACAGGCTCCCTGTCTCTCCCCCTGTGCTGTGTGTGAGGTTGTAAGTTAATTTTCTAATTAATTGGCATTTTTGGGAGGTCTCTGAACCACTAAGCGAGGGGGAAAATGGCAGCTGTAAAGCTCTTTTGGCGGTCTCCCAATGGCTTCCGAGTTACGGGCTTTAAAAAAATGACCATTAAAGCCATAATTATTTTGAAACCTGTAACTCGTACACCGTTTGCAGCCTTCCACCCCCCCCCCCCCCCCCTCAAGCCAGTCACGTATGGGCCTTGGGAGCCCCACAATGAGCATCTTTGGCACTCATTGAAGCCCGTCAAGCCAGTCACATACGGGACTCGCGATGAGCCCCTTTATCGCTCATTGTGAGCCCTGCAATGAGCACTTTTGGTGCTCATTGAAGCCCCCGTCAAACCCGTAACTTTCGAGCCTCGCGAGGAGTCCCTTTGGCGCTCATTGCAATTCCCACAATGAGCGCCTTTGGCGCTCATTGCGCATGTGCAAGCCTGTAAATTTTCACACTGTATGACGACAACTTGCAATTACCACAACTACTATATGTCATATAAAGCAAGGTAATGATGTTGTGATGTCTACATACTCTGCCTGTCATAGATGACCAAGGTGAGAGCTGTCATTAGTCACATGTAACATCCATGGCCCGCCAACACAAGCTTTTGGCTCCACCCCAAGTTTTCAGGTAGAGTATAAAGAAATATATAATTGCAATGTTATACATACTGTAGCTAAAGGATACAAGGCTACAAAGCATTCAAGGGGTAAAGATAGTGTTCAAACGTTTTAAAGCATCTATTGTAAACCTGATCTTGTGTCCTGCGCATCCAGTGAATGGTCCTTAACACAGGTTAATGAGGGAAAATGGAGGTGTCAGTTTGAGCATTAAGACAACTTGCATTTGTAACCAAACTGAACATGTATCTGGTGAGACAGAATATTGCATATTGTCATTAGTTACACTGCATGAAATAAACCAGGAGCCCACAGGTATAGAGGCCCCGGACCCAGTTCAGAGTGTCATCCCACAGAGGGCAAGACCCATTCTACACTTTGTCACAATACAAGTGTATAGAGTGGCCCTGGATTCAGGTCAGAGTGTCATCCTACAGAGGGTAGCACCCATCCCACACTTGGTCACAATACAAGTGTATAGAGTGGCCCTGGACTCAGGTCAGAGTGTCATCCTACAGAGGGTTGCACCCATCCCACACTTGGTCATGAAAAAAGTGTAAAGAGTGTTCCTAGACCAAGGTCAGAGCATACATTTTGTGTGATGTGGACAGTAGTTATGGTTGTGCTACCTATTGAAAATCCTAACTTAAAACTATTTATGTAGCCCAAAAAGTAATTTCTTTTAAAAATGATAGAAACTTTGATGGAAAATATATGAAATCCCTCTAGGAAAAAAACTACAAATAAATATCTTGATTAAAGGAAATGCATTTATGGTCGCATTTCTCTGTAATGGCACCTACCGATCTGGAGTGGACAAATATTTCTGCTTCTGGAATTTCTTCTCCAGTCCCATGAGTTGAAGTTCAGTGAAGATGGTTCGGCTGCGACGAGGCTTCTTCAAACGAGGGGCTGTTTGCTCCAGCTCTGACTCGCTGCTGTGGTGGGCTTCACTGGCAGGGGTCTCAGACCGGGCACAACCAGGAGATATGTGTGACGGGGAGAGCACATGTGAGGATGAAGGCGAGGGGACCAAATGAGTGACCACATTGGGCTGCCGGGTAATGACCGAGAGAAGAGGGTATGACCTCAGTGAAGATGAACCTGTTAGAAATAAAGGAACAAAAAACATGAAACCAAAACTGAAATGTCATAAATACACGTTATGTTTTGTATATTTTTTTTCATTTAATATAGAAGGACTCTAAACATGTTTACAAAATATCACAAGATCTCCCAAAACTGTATTAGATGTTTAGATTAAGAATGTTCTTTCCAATAACAAAAATATTTTTTAAATAAAAGAGAGTTGATGAGTACTTGTTTAAATATGCATAGACCCATAAAATGAGCTAACAAAGATAACTTGTAGAAGAACCATCTGAATGTCATTTGTAAATAAATACATCACAACTATAACCAAATGGCTTTTACTGGACCAACATGACCCAACTGCACTATCAATTTATGTTTAGCAATATGAACCTAAAGAGTCCTCAATGGCTAGAAAATTATATTAGGCTAAATTCACTAAGCTTCAAGATTGAAGCAAGAATGGACTTCAAAGTTGAGCCTTGAGCCAGGTTGACCTCATCATATTTATGGGCAATGTCAGTCCTAAAAAAACACAGATCAGGATTTATCTGTTGGTGCACAGATGAATCCATCACTTCCTCATTTACTCACTTGTGCCCAGCACTTGAACCAACTTTACTTAACCTTAAGTGTCCTTTTAATTACGGCAACTTCTCTATGATCATGAATTCCATAGCCAATAGAAGAGTTTCTATTACTAGTTTTTTATTGATTTGTATCTACTCCATTCCTAAAATCATACAAGAATGAGAGACCTCTCAAAGAACTTACATCTCCAAATAGACAGGGAAACTTTTTTCCATTTGGTTTTAATAATTCCTGGCTTAATTTGTATATAATAAACTTTATAATCACCCAAATACTCTTAATAAATTACACTACTGCTATTAACTTTGCATTTTGCTTTGGATGGGATTTACCAAGTAGAGGCCTGATTTGTAATTTCAAAGGATTTCAAGGTTGGGATGATATATATATATATCTGTAGTACCAAGGCTAGTAGCAGTGGGCTCCTTCCCTGTAGCGGGCTCCTGTAATTTGCACCTGCTGCTTCCGAATAGGGTTACAACTTAGAAAAATAGAAGAGTAGGACAATTGAAGCAACGCTGCTAACACTGGGCCTTCCAGATAGGAGGCATCCCTTTGGGGATCATATATTTTGCTTTTTATATATAATTTGTTTGTCATTACTATATTGCATGACAATATAAGAGCTATCATTGTATTGCATTATTCTTTTTTAAAAGCACTGTTGATTCAATTAATAAACATTTTCCTATTTTATTTTTCTAAGTTGCTTACTTATTGGTGCTATTCAATTGGAAATACAGTTGGTGTTGTTATATATTGATAGGGCTAGAAGAGTAAAGTTCAAGTAAGGACACATGCTGAGTGATAATATTAACGTTGATGCGCAACAATTACAATTCCTAAAAATGCAACTACTTGTCTTAATTTTACATCCAAAGTTATTATGGGCTAAGTCATAGCCCCCCATTGTCATTTCTTGGACGGTTGCCCTCTTATCTCTCCAGCCTCCCAAATGTGTTTTTTTTTTTGTCTGGGCAATCTCACATCTAAGGAAAAATGTTCACAATGTTCCTGCAACAGTTTGTAATGGATTTTGCCCAAACCAGATACCTGATGGTTTTCTGAACGTTCATTGAATAAACAACCTGAAACATTTACTTTTCTACATTTCCACCTATATTATATTAACAAAATACATCTGTTGCAAAAAGAATCCCACCCCCACATTGTATATTATACAATGCTGACTACAAAAGTGCATTAAATCCTTTCCTGGCATCGTCCGCTGCAGGTACCTTCCACACTTATAATTAAAAAGCCACTAATAATAGTGTCAGATGTGCTTCTTTGATAAATTAACAGCTGCTTTAATTAATGAAGGGCTTGAACTGGGTTGAGCCGGGTAGCTGTTTTTCTCTTGGCTCTTGGTGTACAAAAGCTGTACAGCTCCAGGCTGGAATCAAGAGGAGCTGGGTGGCAATCGGTGGGAACGCTAATGTTTTCTTACCTATGGGGCTTGCAGTATGTGCTAATACATTGCATTTAAAGAGACAGGGAGCTCCCTAATTATCTATCATGCATTGAAAAGGAGTAAGTTTTTGCTTAAGAAAATAATTTGTTATATTAAAAAAGTAACAGAAATAACAGAAAATAGACAAAAAGCATACAGTACATTCAAGGCTTTATTTTTAATTGAAACAAACTTGGATGAACCAGTGGCAGAGCTAGTGAATAGAGAGCCCCAGTGCAAAACATGTTTTGGCCTTCCAGTCCCCTGCCCCTCTTCCAGTGCTATATAAATGAATAAATATATATAAATATATATATAAATATATATATAGATAGATAGATAGATAGATAGATAGATAGATAGATAGATAGAATGACCCTGATACAAAATGTTGGTCTACAATTGTGATTTGGCCAATTGAATAGGGCTCTATATAAGCATAGGTCATATTTTATTTACAAAAGTGTTTAGTTAGTGAACATCTATCCAAAAGCAAGGTCCTCACTAACTAAAAACTTCTGTAAAAAAATATGCTTTGTGCTTATGTAGAGCCCTATTCAACTGGCCAAACTGCAATTGAATGAGGCCCAAGGTGGTTAACACATCACTCAGATCGATGAGGGCTGAAACACGGTGTTCTCCTCCTGGGCAAATACAGCCCGTTCCCTGGTGCTAGCTGGGAAATTACTGACATCCCTTGGAAGGTTAACTGATCCAGAAGCTAAAATAATTTAGTGTTGTGAAAAGAGAATAACATGAAATTAAGGTACATTTATAATGGTAGCAGATAATTACTTTTGGCTGTTCTTTATCAGCCTACCTGGAAAAGCTTATTTCTAACTGATCATGGCAATAATATAATTGATGGATGCTTTGGATATGTATATATATATATATATATATATATATATATATATATATATATATATATTTATATTCTGTGTATATATATATATATATATATATATATCTAAAGCATCCATCAATTATTCTATTATGCTTCACCTCTTGTTCTTGCTCCCCTTGTTCTGGAAGATACTTCTCTCATAGACTTCATTAAACCCTTTGATATTTTTACAGGTCTCATATTCCCCTCTCACTTCTCTCCTCTAATCTATACATATTAATGTCATGGAATCCCCTCTGATCTATACATATTAACATCATGGAATCCTCGCTAATCTATACATATTAATGTCATGGTGTCCCCTCTAATTTATACATATTAATATCATGGAGTCTCCTCTAATCTATACATACTAATGTCATGGTGTCCTCTCTAATTTATACATATTAATATCATGGAGTCTCCTCTAGTCTATACATATTAACGTCATGGAGTCCCCTCTAATCTATACATATTAATGTCATGGAATCCCCTCTGATCTATACATATTAACATCATGGAATCCTCGCTAATCTATACATATTAATGTCATGGTGTCCCCTCTAATTTATAAATATTAATATCATGGAGTCTCCTCTAATCTATACATACTAATGTCATGGTGTCCTCTCTAATTTATACATATTAATATCATGGAGTCTCCTCTAGTCTATACATATTAACGTCATGGAGTCCCCTCTAATCTATACATATTAACGTCATGGAAACCTCGCTAACCTATACATATTAATATCATGGAATCCCCTCTGATCTATACATATTAATGTCATGGTGTCCCCTCTAATCTATACATATTAATGTTATGGAGTCTCCTCTGATCTACACATATTAACATCATGGAATCCTCGCTAACCTATACATATTAATATCATGGAATCCCCTCTGATCTATACATATTAATGTCATGGTGTCCCCTCTAATCTATACATATTAATGTCATGGAGTCCCCTCTGATCTATACATATTAATGTCATGGTGTCCCCTCTAATTTATACATATTAATATCATGGAGTCTCCTCTAATCTATACATACTAATGTCATGGTGTCCTCTCTAATTTATACATATTAATATCATGGAGTCTCCTCTAGTCTATACATATTAACGTCATGGAGTCCCCTCTAATCTATACATATTAACGTCATGGAATCCTCGCTAACCTATACATATTAATATCATGGAATCCCCTCTGATCTATACATATTAATGTCATGGTGTCCCCTCTAATCTATACATATTAATGTTATGGAGTCTCCTCTGATCTACACATATTAACGTCATGGAATCCTCGCTAACCTATACATATTAATATCATGGAATCCCCTCTGATCTATACATATTAATGTCATGGAGTCCCCTCCAATCTATACATATTAATGTCATGGTGTCCCCTCTAATTTATACATATTAATATCATGGAGTCTCCTCTACTCTAATATGTATAGATTAGAGAGGATTCCATGATGGTAATATGTATAATTTCATGGAGTCTCCTTAAGAGTTGTAACTCTTAGACCCTGCACCATTTTTGCCGCCTCCTCTGAATTGTCTCTAATTTATTAATATCCTCTTGGAGATCCGGCCTCAGAAATTGACACAGTACTACAGATGGCTTTAGACGTCTGATTGTGGGTCTATGACTGTGCTCATTTGTATTGGTGGATTCTGTAACTGAACTACATATCTCCCAGTTGATTATCAGTTCTCTTATCTGCTTATAAGCATGACTAGGGGGTTATTATCATATTTACTTTATGGTGATGATTTCAATTCCAGCTTTACTAACTGCACTTATACATTGTAATGACATGCTTGGGTTTTTTCATAAACTGTAACTCTTTGCACAAGCAACAGTTTATATAAACTAATGAAATATACATAGAAAGGGCAAGATATACTAAGGAGTGAAGTACTTGCGAACCTCTCCATTGCTCTTTTATCATGTGGGACATGTGTACTCACATCTGACCTTTCCCAGAGTCCTCCAGTTCTTAACCCCTTAGTGCCTATGGCCACACGTGTTTCAGACAAGTTTATTTAAGGTGAGGATTAGAAGATAGGAGATAAGGAATGAATAATACAATTACTACAATAATTGGAATGTAGCTAATCCTACAGGTTTGTTCACTTTTATTCAGTATTTATTAAAATGTTACAGAAAAAATCCAATTTATTGAATTACACATAAAAATTCACATAATTGTTATCGGTTGTAATTAAAAAAAGTACCTTAACCTTGATGCAGTAATTACAGTTATTTAAGGTATAAATTAACCACAATATTCACCCTCTGCCTTGTCTAGACTACATTTAAAAATAATTTAAAATACAATAAACTTTGCTTATTTTATTTCTTTTTTGGTACTTTACATTAATGTGACATATAATTAGCTGCAAGGGGATTCTATACTCCACCTATTGTCCTTTACTATAAAAATTATATAAACTGAAGTAAATTCAAACTACTTTGATGTATTACCAATCTGTAGCTTTACATTGTTACCAGTAAATTTTTAAATATGGCATTTAACATAATAACATAGTCTCTCTTGTATGTAGAACCATGGCCACACAACCTGATGTCATTGGGTTTTTCATGTGTTGAAACCCTTACTTTTTGGTGAATAAAAGATTCACAAGGAAGCGTTCCCAGGCTTTAAACTCCAGCATTGCCAATCTGTGTGTGCATCATTCTACAATTATTTAAATTGGATTAAATGGTCATTGGATATGTTATATAAAAAGCAATGGTCATTGGATATTTTTTTCTTTTTAAATTGAGGCTTTGCTCTAATTATACTTAATAAACTAAAAAAAAAATATTCTTGCTTATTTTCTGTGTTTAAAATGGCATTATGCACTGGAAAATAAACCTTGGCAAGATATAACTTGTTGGTAACATCACTCTACATACAGGTGACCTATGCAAAAAGGGAAATAAAACATATGTTTGGAAATACCTCATATACCAATTGAGGTCAACCACGGTAAGTACAATTCTTGTATATATACATATATACTGTATTTCTCAGAATTCTGGGCATGAAACAAGTTCCTTTTACTTGTTTTAGACATTCAAATGTAAACATGAATGAATCTATTTTATATATATATATATATATATATATATATATATATATATATATATATATAGCCCACCATATGTGAGACAATTGCTGTATTGAACTACTCTCTACAACAATCCACCACATAAACCAGGTACTCACACCACACTGAGGATCGGCAGTGATCGTGAAACAGTGCTGTATGTGGTTAAGTGACCTGGTTTGCGAATAATAATCCATCCGTTGCTATGTCTAAAACTGTGAAATACTTTAAGCATATATTTAAAAGGAGCCATGTTTAATTGGTTTAGATTGACAAAGTGAGGGTGCATTATGTGGTCTCATTTGCATGTCCCTGCCCAATTTTCCCAGAGTGCAGTGCATGAACTGTATTTCTGAGAAATTTGAGCAGGAAATAAGTTTTTATTAACTTATTTTTTTAGACATTCAAATAGAATCACTAATGGACTATTCCTTATTTGTAATACTGTACTTTGTACAGTGGAGGGCTTCTATCACTCTGAGCCAACTATATGTGAAACAATATATATATATATATATATATATATATATATATATATAGTTATTCTTGATTTGCTTTTCCCAAGTTTAGGATATATCTTGGAAGAGTATCAACTGGACCTTCTCTTTTGTTTAGCAGCAAGCCAAAGGAAACTCTAAATAATTAGATACTGCGTTTTATGGATTCATTGTATTATTTTCAGTCGGTGTGGAAAAAGACACTGTTCATCTAGGGACTTTTTAAATCTTTATATTTCATTTTATATTATTATATTTTTAAGTGTGGACTTTGGGCAATGGGTGAAATTATTTGTATTTTGATAATTGTATACATTTCTTGAGCATTATTCATTTTAGAACTTTTTTGGAACTTTGCTCATAGAGGGTTTAATTTTTATTGGTTGTAAACATATATATATATCATTATAATACACCATAATGTAATGTATATATATATATATATATATATATATATATTTATATATATATATATATATATATATATGTATATATAAATATACACATTACATTATGGTGTATTATAATGACTTAAAGGCATATTAAAGTGAGGTGGGTAAGAAATGCATCCTGTAGAGGAACATCATAACTCACCTAGCAAAAATGTTTTCATGAAAAAACTGTTGCAGGTGATGTTTACACCCTCGGGATCGAGCTAGGCTTCTCAGGGTATGATTTTGTAAAAGTGTACCCAGTCCCCATTAGCATGCTCAGATATGCAGCCAATCAGCAATGCTGAATGCAGCCAGCATAGATGACTATTAAACTGGGTCCTTAAAGGACCATAAATCGATATTCAAGTAAAAATGTTTGAGCGATTACACGGTTGTTCTTTAGACATACACCCTCTCCTTGATAAATTCTGACAAATTATAATTGTACTGAAACCAAACATTTCAGCTTCTTTTTCCTATTCTAATGTGTCTTTTAGGTGAATGAGCATTTATGGTCCTGCAATGACTTGCAAGTCATGGCCTCTGTGCATGTGTCTCTCTGTGAGTGAGTGCATGTAATTTACTGGGGCTGGGGGAGCTAATAGGGCAATTCACTGAGGCTTGGAGAGATCACAGCTGCAATTCATTGGGGGTGGGGGAGGTGATGGGGTAAATCAATGTGGCTGGGGGGGGGGGGGGGTTACAGGGACAAATCACTGGGGCTGAGGGAAGTATCATCTGGGATATAGGTAAAACAATCAGTGAATGAAAGGACACAGACCTTGTTCTGGGTATTACAGAAATCTAAAGAAAAGCTGCCAGCTCAATACCAAGTTAAATAGATACAATGTATTAGTTATGCTAATTTTTATTTTCCCTGAGAATTTCAGGGGGTGTCAACATTGATAGAAAACAGTTTGCAAATGCAAGAAATTTAGCTGTTTAAATGTTTATTTTGGTATTTTTTCATGCATCTTTTTTATTTTTCATAAACTTCTAATTCACCTCTTTCAGATGCACTAATAACCCAGCTCACTTGAATATGTCTTTAATTTAGAATATCTTTATTGAATAAAATGTTATTCTATTTTAATGTTAGGGCAAATGGCATACAACCCTCTAAATAGGTAACTCCCATACACTAATTCCATCTGATGAATGTTTATAAAACGATTTTTTTGTGGGACTTACCTATTAGATGTTTAATATGATTTCATAAATGTTCCCTTTGAAATTAATATCATTATCAAATCTCACAAACCATCAAGAGGAATATGGTGTAACCAGTTAATCACGTCTTACAGGAACACAGGAACAGTTAAACGTAATTTATGAATATTCACTTCTTAGAATGTCAATATCTTTTTATTGCTTTACGTTTCTGAGAATGTTTAGAGCTGTTAAGTATTTTTTATCATCTACTTTCTTTCTAAAAATATGAAAGACTGTTAGGATATGTATAAATATTTTTAGTATTTTTACCTACTAATATATCTCATGTTTAAGGAAGTAAAAGCTTGTTTGACAGTTATTGGGTTCTTGGATATAGCTCACAAAATCATTGACTTTGGGAGAAGTGTTTTTTAATATATTATGACTATTTTTTTTTTTGTAATATATTTGTACAACCATACAATGAAAATAATGTGGGCAAAATCATATGGGACAAAAGAGAGGTATCCCCTCAACCGAGTCTTCATTCTAGCAAGTCTTAAATAAGTTAGATAAAAGGTAGTGAGTTTAGTTCATCTCTATGTAAAACTACCTTTTCCCCAATTCAGTCATTATCATGAGAATCCAACTTTGAGCCACTACATGGGCAAACTAAGTAATTGCTATGAGATGTCTACAATGTATTTATGTAAGGTTTGGTGTCCCATACTTTGTGTTGCCCTGACCATATTTTATGCCAATAAATGTACCCTAGTTGGTCTGGTGTAAGCCAATGTAGTGCAATTAGCCTACAGAGGCATAGGAATACTTGAAGACTGTAATAAAAGTTGTGTTTCACATATATCAGAAAACAAATATGGTTTTAACATACCAGTATTGGTCTTCAGAAGGCTGTTTCCTGTTCATATAACTATCTTCCAATATATAATATCCGCCTCCAACTAAATTCTATAAATCCCTTTTTTTCTGGGTCCGTCTCCTCTCTAGTCTTGTTTATCCATGATTTTCTCTGTTTCTTGTCCTTACTAATTTGTTCATCACCCATTCTCTATTTCTTGCTGTCTCTCATTTTCCTTTCCAACTTTTCCCCACTATTTTCACTTCCCCTTTAAAATGTTACAGTCTTCTCTTCCCACTTCCCTCAGTCTCATTTTCCATATTAATCTCTTTCATTTTCATTTTCTCACCCTGGATAATTTCTCCCTCATTCTCTCTTTGTTCCCAATTTATATCTACCACCATTCAAGTCTTAAACAACCGTATACTCTGTTCTCCCTTGTTTCCTTCCCCCCACATTCCACATGTTCTTACCCTAATTTCACTTTCTCCTTAACTCTCCCTCTGACCTCATTCCCAGAAGGTGTTTTGAGCTTCTAAGTTGTTTTTTCAACCAATCATATAATGGAAATCTAAGATCTTCATGAGCATCATTAAGTAGTTGCTTGCATTTTTTTACTTTCCAATTCTCAAATTTTCCAAAAGTTGTGAGGAGCCTTTAAGTTATATAGTAATATATCCAGTCAATTTTTTTTATATTTTTAGTTGAAATTAAAAGTTACTTTGTAAGTAAAAATATCAATTGGAATATATCTCTACACAATTAACCACTTTATAACACATTCCAAGTGGGAGAGGGCTTGTGTTCCTGCAATACATTTCACGGTTCCTTAATGGGAGTTTTCCTTATACAATAAATCATTAAATATTGTCATTGCCAAGTTTTATTACTACACCTACTGTTTGTACTTTGTTAAAAAAAAAAAAGCACATTGTGTAAGTATTTTTCTATCTGTTGGCTGTAAATAAACATATATATATATATATATATATATATATATATATATATATATATCGTTACTAAAAGTGTTTTTGCTAAGCAGGAAATTAGAAATCGTTAGCTGCTAACCACAATCTTATTGCAGAGGGTGCCATTTTTACACTTCAACATGTATTAAAACAGATTTATAAAATACATTGTAGTTTAGAAATAGCTCATTATACAAAGTGCTATGCCTTGGTGGTGGGAATAACATAGCCCCTCTATGACTGTGCTATTATGAAGTCACTTCCTCTTTTCCTTACCAAGCATGCTGGGAAGTGTAGTCTCAACTAAACACAAAACAACAACCATCTCCATAGTTCTACCAGCATGGCTCTCAGGCCAGTGTTCAAGGGAACTCACAGAACTGAGATTGCCAACTTAGACAGGGACACCCAGTTAGGTGATTAAAGACCTCTGACAGTGCCCGGCACTGCACAGTACATAGTTATTCAGCATCTTATGATAAGCCTAAAACTGATTCAAAATTCACCTAAATGGAAGCACACAGTGATTATTGAATAAGTATTTTCAATTATTTTAATAAAAATCAAATCACTTTTTTTTACAAGTATTGTATAACTGCTTATATGAAGAAAAGTAAATTAAAAGTAATAACATTTAATATTTTGGGCACAGTTTTTTTTACATTTATTTACAAAGCTCCAACATTTGTACTACCCTACATACAACTGATAACTGGAGTATTCAGTTCATTTTCTATTTTGCCAGAGATCATTTGACAACATTTCCACCTGGGTTTTGGCTACATGTCTACACCTGAAGTTTGTAAATGTAATGTGCAATCTGATTGGCTTTGGATGAAAAATGCTGTGTAAATGCAAATTGTATTATACCACAGGTTGTCATCAAGAAATTATATTAAACATGTCATTGGATTGCCATAATTAAATATGATAAACGTATAATTAGGTTTCATAATTAAAAATAATAAACTTGTCATTGAGTTTGATAATTAAATCCTGAAAAAAATGCACTGGGTAACATAAAAAATAATAGCTTAGGTTTGTGTGCCAAGAAGGTCTTATTACAACAAATATCTCCTTACATTAAATAGTCTGTCTAGGTTCAGGTTACAGGTTAGAGAAGGGATTATCCATCCCCAATAGCTACATATTATCAAAACTTTTCACTAACATCTCAAGATTATTCACTGTGTTCTCCATTCCATTTAGTAATTTTTTGTAAAAACTTTGCACTAACATCTTCAGATTATTCTGAAGTTTTCTCTTAATCTTCAGGCTGGAACTCCTCCCATAGTTTACAAACTCATTACCATTGGCTGTAGAGTATACTGGCACAGTCAATGTAAATTACTCTTCCACCACTGCTAATCAGTGTGTACAAGATGGGAGGAGCTTAATAAATAATATTAATTGATTGTGATATTTTATCTATGGTCAAGTTAAATTCTTTGTTAAAGTTCTCTTTAACACTAATATGTTTTTTTTTAATTAGTAATTTAAGTGTCCACATTCCAGTATAATCTGTTTTATCTCAAACATGTAAATCATCTCCTAATAATTTATTATTTACTGCTTTAAAAACTTGTTCTTCAACCTCACACTAGTTTATCGAAGCATTGAAGCATGTACAGAAACTCCCATAGAAATCTATTAACATCTCATTCCTCAGAGGCCATTATGGTGCCATTATGCTGTTTATATTACGCACCCTGTGCTTTTTAAGATACCATTTACACCTAGAAAGAAATGGACGTATTTCAGACCCTACAATGATAATTATAGAGCTGGACTACAAAAATAACTGAGACAAATAAACAATCAGAATGAGTATTTTATAGCTTGAAAATTATCAATTAAAGTTACTTTTGAGGGAATTGCTTGCCCCTTGTCTTGATGTTTGAGTGTTACAGAAAGTATTTGGAAATCTATCCTGCCTTTAAAGCGCTTCTGTAGTTTGGGAAAAATTTTGTTTTTTTGCAGGCCCAAATTTACCATTAGACAGAATAAGCAAGCGCCTAGAGGTGCCTACGTGCAGATGGTGCCACGTTTTTATACTTATAAATGTATTAAAACATACTTGCAACAAATATTGCACTTTTTGTGAATAACAAAGTTCCTCCCTGATTAGCTGAGTTGTGCTGTTATGAAGTAATTTCCTCTTTTTCTTACAAAGCATGCTGAGAGTTGTAATCTCAACTACTCACAAAACAACAACAACCTCAACAATTCTCCATGCATGGCTCTGATGGTAGGGTTCTAGGGAGTTCACAGAGCTGAGATTTGCCAAGTGTGGCGGGGATATCCAGTAGGGTAATGTTTTCACTTCAGAGTTTTGGGCATGAACTGAATTATATATACAAACAAGCACTACAACATATACATATTTCATGGCATACACATAGTTTCTCACAAGTTTCCTGGCCTACTTCAAACAAACTGTAATGTTACGTCTCTGTGTATTGCATTGGGGGGATCCTGAGGGGCAATTGCATAGGGACACCCCCGGTGCAAATCTGTATCTGTTTGGTTGTTTCATTTGTAACATTAGCACTATACAAGTCTGGAAGGGAGGGTTACTGAATCTTACTCTTCTAGTTAGTACTATTTTCAAATGTCTGAGTAGAGATTATATTGTAATCCACAGTTGCTTTCCTTCCTCCCAGAAAGAAAGGCAAAATATCTGCTGCTGTTAAATCAGAAAAAATATTTGGTTAAAAAATAGCATGGTTATTTCTATTAACTTTAAACTTTCTAAAATCGTTTTGCACAATATTAAGTCATAAATATGACACTTCCGTGGCCCTTTTATTATTACCATATTTTGAATTCTTAATTAAATAAAACACAACTGGCATACCCACCACTTGAACTGGCTCTTTATTTTGTATAATTAATAGATCTGATAAAAGCTATAATGGCGTATAAAAAACGAATAAATAAATGTTGTTTTTTTACTTTACAGACTTTTATCTAGTTCTTCAAACAAAGCGTGCTGTAAATACTGAGTTTTGATGTACCTTTAAATTAAAGAACTACCTTATTATTAAAAATAGGTTTTAATGTTATTAATAATGTAGTAATATCACATATAATCACAGTATTTTTACGTGCATCTTGAGAGGTTACAGAGGCATCATGTCCTGCAATGTACCTCTATAATTATACCTACAAATAGTGGCTAATAAGCAAGAAGTACTCATTGTTATAATAATTAACGCAGTAAATATTTTCTAATCAATCATAACCTATTAATTAGGTCAGATTGAAGCACTCAATAAAACCTTGTTCTAAAAAAATAAATATTAATTTATTTTATATTAGATTTCTATTAATTGGATACAGCGCTCATAATTTTTAAGTAATAAATATTAGTATAAATAGATTTTCAATTTATTCCATTTAAAATTATCTTTTAAGAGAAGATTTACACTGGAAATAACTGCTTATCCCTCATCTTTATGCAGGAGCTCCCATTTGTTTCCCCAAACTGCTCAGTTTTGACAGCAGAGAGTAATTTACTTTCACTGTGCTGCATTGCGTGGGGATGAGGCAGCTACATGCTGGTAGAACTATGGAGATGGTTGTTGTTTTGTGTTTAGTTGAGACTACACTTCCCAGCATGCTTGGTAAGGAAAAGAGGAAGTGCCTTCATAATAGCACAGTCATAGAGGGGCTATGTTATTCCCACCACCAAGGCATAGCACTTTGTATAATGAGCTATGTCTAAACTACAATGTATGTTGTAAATCTTGCAAATGATAAAAGGGCTCCAGCATAAAGAGCATCTTGTTTTAATCAGAAAAAAATCAAAAACCTGTTTATACTGATCATTAATACTTAATTCATTAAAGATGGACAATTAAAGTGGCTCTTGAAGGTCTACAATTAAATGCACCCCATAACATATTCTAATGGTCTATATATATATAGACAAATTCTGTCAGCACAACTCATGCTTAAAGTAGCATAAATAAATAATTATAAATCGTGATTTGTTGTTCAGCTGTTCATTCGTGTCTGATTCTCTGTGACCCTGTAGACTGCAGCACGCCAGGGACATCTTGCATCCAGTTGTGCCAATCCATTACGTTTTCATGGCAAAGATACTGGAGTGGGTTGCCAGTTCCTTTTCCAGTGGACTGCGATTTGTCTGATCTCTCTGCTATGACCTGCCCATCTTAGGTGATCCTACATGATATAGCTCACAGCTTCATTGAGGTACACAAACCTCCTCACCACGACAAGGTAGTAAAGGGGAATCCTTAATACAAACTACGAGTTATAATTTGTTTATATATATGAATGAATAATTATTTATTTACGCTATGTTAATCATGAGTTGTGTTGGAACTTGCCAGTTATATTTAGCCGTAGTCATAGTAGATGGCACAATGACCTGCCATGCTGGGTATAGGGTAATGCTGGCTATCAACCAGTGTGTTTACATTACCCTAAAGGGTGTTAAATTACTTATATAAAAGTATCAAATCATTTGTGTCACCTATTTTTGAAACAGGTTATGTAAATGTAATCCTCAGCTGCGCTAAAGATAACCTATAAGCATATACTGTCTTGTTTAAATAATAAAATATTAAAAAGCCACAACGAGCCAGTATCTACAAAATAACTTAAGTAGCTTGTTTTATTTCTCACTGGACTAAACGCAACTGAGCTTTGTACTGGCTACGAAATGATTTATTTATCTGGCGGAAGATGGGAAAACAGCCCAGATAACCTCTCCATAGACTCTCTGAAGATTAGTGAGTGTTGATCACTGATAGGAGTCTAAAGGGCCATGGAAAGCTAAACAATTAATGTCCCTTTAAAAATATATATTGCATCTAGCATAATAAAAGCCCTATGAAATATTTACCCAATATACACGCTGCTTTATGTTACAAAATGTTAATTTTATGTAATTATATTTCATGATTTAATTCTAGAAAGTGCTGACACACAAACACCTGCTCAGATATCTCCACTGGCGCCAATTTCAGCCGAGGCGATCCTGCCGCGGACTCTGAAATCCACAATTAGCATTTCTAGCCGAGTCCAAGTTACTTATAAAATGGAGGCCAATATGTCATTATCTCTGCCAGTCAAATAGATTGCAGCACATTGCTAATCACTTCATTTAATTAGTTATACAATATTTCTGCGCTTGAGATTTAGTTAATATGTGCAATTTAATAAAAACACTACATATTTATTTCAGTTTGTATCATGGTGTATAATGCTTATATATTGTGGTAAAAGCCTAACAAAAAAAAAAAGTTGTCTTTTTTTATATAAATATCCTCCACTAAAGAACCAGAATGTTTAAACACAAAGGCCCTCATTCAATTGCAATTTGGCCAATTGAATAGGGCTCTAAATAAGCACATAACATATATTTTTAAAGAAGTTTTTAGTTAGTAAACATCTATCCAAAAGCAAGGTTTTCACTAACTAAAAACATCTTTAAACAAAATATGCTATGTGCTTATTTAGAGCCCTATTCAATTGGCCAAAACACAATTGAATGAGGCCCAAAATATTTTGGAAATTAGAAAAAGTATTGACTATGGAAATATCCAAGTTTTTCTTTGACATGACATTCTTTAACATAGAAAAATAATTATTTTAGCCAATACACCATAAAACAATATAACTGTAAACCATAAACAATATAATTATATATATATATATATATATATATATATATATATATATATAAAACATATATATAATATATGTAAAAATGTGATAGTTTACTACTGTATTAAATAGAGTAAATAAATAGGACATTTGTGTTCACATTTGAAAGTCTAAAAATAAGTTAAAAATTAAAAATATGTTTTGATTTTTATATATATGTATATATATATATATATATATATATATATATATATATATATATATAAAATATGAATCTAGAAAATTAATTAGAAAAAACACATTGATGACAAGAAAATGTGTTCTTATTCTTGCAGAATTATTACAAGAAGCAGGAACATTTGGTTTGCATTTTAATAAACGGTCAGAAAAGACAAGTATTCCTGTCTTGATGAACCTTAGTGAAACTGGACCTATGTCTTGGCTGGCACAATCATGTATTTGTATTATGTTGTTTGGTATCCATTGTAAAGCTCTGTTTATACGGAGGGCACTAAGCAAATAAAGTCACACATGTTTAAAGCCATCCCACTGCTGACACCAATCGGTTGGCTGCATATCGGTCTCTGGCTTCTAGTGCAGAATAAAAATAGACTTAGATGTTTAATACAGAAAAGGTTATCATTAATTAAACAGCTGCTATTTGTGTTGACGATGAAAGATCCCGTTGTATAACCTCCCTGATTCTCTTTCAATAAATATTCACTAAATTTCACCAGAGCTGTGAATCAATTTGCTGGAGGTCCATGGTAAAAATTCATTAAGCTTCATAGAGGCTGCAAAAGTGCAGCAGGAACTAAATGTGAAGTTTTTTAAAATATCTCTCCCTAATTCACTTTCTTGCCCTATATCTATTTTTTTTGTTTTGTATTTCCCTTCCTACATGTAATATCTTTAATACAAGTAAAGATAATGAGTGCAATTTTATATAAATTATTATATTAAGTAAATTCTCTTTTTTAAATGTGTTGAATGACAAAGATTTGCAGTTTCAAACACAATGTAACAGATGAACAACCCGAACATCAATCGTCTCAAAATGAGTCTACAACATTGGCAGACTGAAGGCGTAAAAAAGAAAATGGTAACATTTATTAAAAAAGGGACATTCAGAGAGATTACGATGGATGAGTGGGGAGAAGAAGGGAGGGCGGAATTGAGTGAATATACATTATTTTCAATTTGTTAACTGTGTTTTGTAAAACTTGTCATGAAAATTCAATTCAAAACAATTTAATGAGGGGGGAAATAGGGAAAACTAAACTTCATAACATACAATATTAGAAAAAAAAGAAAAAAAAAGAACCTGACTGTATTAAAAACAGAGAGTGTGTGGACACTGGTGAGGATGAGCTGAGTGAGTGACACTCTGAGAGTGAGTGATCAGTGTACGTTACTTAAGTGTGTTTGAAGTGAATGGGTTGCTCAGGATTAGTAGGCACTTTGTGATTATTGAACATGAGTAGGTGTAATTGTTGGTCATGTAGAGTATGGAGCGGGGTATAATTGGTTCTCGGGGAGAGAAGGGGTATTGTAGGTTCTTCTTTTAGACAATAAAAGCTCTGTGTGGAGAGTAAGAACAATGGCCTCCATTCCATTAGTCCGAAATAACTCTTTAAATAGCAATCCAGGTATCTTTACGACTTTGATGGTATCTGGAGCCCTCGCAAGGACTTCTGAGTAAACCTCCAAGTGCTCGGATCTCACTGTGGGAGCCATGTCATAGTGTCAGAATATCAATGGGACAGGTACTAAGGGCTTATGATTTTAGGTACATTACAAGCACTCAGAATGCATTTCTCAGAGGTTAGATTTAGGTGGGGAAGTGATAACTTGGAAGTGATTTATTCGTAGACGTCCCTCTGATTTCTGGGACCCAAGGAATGGAGGTCACTGTAAGCGATTCTCAGAGCGATAATATGAGTGTTGTTCACAGAGCGTAAGATCAGTGTGAAGTTTCATATGGTATCATAAGAGAATGAGCAAAATGCATACTCATGTATGTATGAAAGGGAAAACTATGTGTATATATATATATATATATATATATATATATATATATATATATATATATATATATACACACTTAAAGGACAAAAAATATTACATTAACCCCTAGTCCTTGGTGGGCAACTCAGTTCTATTAGGGTCATCAAATAAATGCTTAAAACTGTATCTCCCCTATGATAAAACTAAGAGATCCTGAATACACAAGAAAAAATATATAGAAATCCTGGATCAAGGTGCCTATTATTGCCCTAGATTCAGTAAGCTTTGCAGGATACAGTCGTCATTTTCCACAAATAAAACAACCATTGCAGCCATAACAAAGCTCTTTGAAGCTTAGTGAACCTAGGCACATCTTTTCAGCTACAAATATAATCACAACTGTATTGATCTTCAAAAATGGCACAACACAAAGAATTGTCAAATCTCATTTGAAAATAATTCACATCACATAAAATATCTCAATCAGAAGTTTTTACTCAGTGATACACAGTTACTAGGTAATGGTTATCAGACATTATAAACAGAAATAATCATTTTGACATATGAACGTACATTTTCACAACTAAAAATGACATTCACTGTATTTTAAGAGCATACCTCCCAAACCCAGTCATCTCGCAAGACAGTAATTTATTGACAAAGAAACATATTTATAGGGTGGGTGTTCTGTATATAATTTTGGTTTATAGGTTTGATTATAATATATTATGTGTTGCTCATACCAGTAAAGATTTTATGTAAATTCTAATTTCTATCCTAATAAGAGAAGCAAGAAAGTAAAAGAATGGAATCTAAATTGAAATATTTTTTCATGAGGATAAGTCAGAGTTATAATACAATTAAATCAATTTCAGCATGAAGCTAAGATCTGCTAAATATAAAAATAAATGATAGATCGATCGATGGATCGCATAAGAAGCCAAATTCCTGCATTATATGCTGTGCCTGGATAAAGCAAATTCACTGCTCCTTGAGGTCCTATTAGTTCCTTCAGATAGAGATAGGTACTGTACAACCTTCTCAAAGTTATGAACCGATGAAAAATAGTGGTGATTGTTCGGCATGACGATTACTATTATAGCATGACAGTAATGTATATAAAAAATTCTTAGCAAGACACTTGTGAGGGAGGCCCCTGGTCCATTACTATTTTACAGTAACATATCTACATATAGTAATTTTATATAAACAAATATATATATATATATATATATATATATATATATATATATATATATATATTTATTTCTTAACAGGACACTTGTGAATAAGGCTATACTACATTGGGCCTCATTCAAATGCAATTTTTCCAATTGAATAGGGCTCTATATAAGCACAAAGCATATTTTTACATACATTACAGAAGTTTTTAGTTAGTGAAGACCTTGCTTTTGGATAGAAGTTCACTAACTAAAAATTTCTGTAAAAAAAGTATGCTATGTGCTTATATAGAGTCCTATTCAATTGGCCAAATCACGTTCGAATGAGGCTCTTAGATAGTTGCATATAGTGACTAAAAGCCTCATTCAATTAGGGGCCGTAACTTAATCGCAAGTAGCTGGTTTCCTGCTATCAAGTTGCGGGCTCCAGTAGGTCTACTTTTACTCTGCTATTCAGTTGGCCGGGCCCGCAAGTTAGGCGCCGGCCGCAAGTATTGGAAACCTTTCTCTCGGCAGTATGATCGTGGATGCAAGCCTGTATCTCGTGGTTCAAGCCTGAAAAATCAGAGCACTTTAAAAGCAAATATAAAATCAATACAGCACTGTAAATGATGGGGAATACAATGGGTGACATTAGAACTAAAAGCACAACATTCCCAAGCTCGCACATCGCCAAAATATAATAATTATTTCATCTTTAAGTCCTACGGGCTTGAATGACCTCCAAGCCCGTAACTTGTTATTCAAGCCCATAGGACTTTGAAAAAAATTGAAGTTGGATTCCAAAATCCTACTGGCTTGGAGGTTGAAGGACTTTGGACGGAAAGTATTTTAAAGTATTTTATTTTGGCGATGTGCAAGCTTTAGAATGTTGTGCTTTTAATTCTAATTTCACCCATTGTGTTCCCCATCGTTTACACTGCTGGATTGATTTTATATTTGCATTTAAGGTGCACCAATTTGTCCGTAAGCCCTGTCATAGATCTTCTTGGTCCCAGTAACCTGTGGTTCCATTTCTGCCATTTGCAAGCTTGACGGAGGAGAAATCAGAGCAATTGAATATCGATTTGTGATTTTAGCGTCCACAACTCTTGCGGACATGAAAGATCAAAGGCTTGGAGGGAAGAAACTCGATTTTAAGAATCGCAATGGATCGCAGCTCACAGCAAGTAACCTGATCGGAGCCTGCAAACAGAAGACAGATGAATAGCAAAGTAGCTTGCGACCTCCACTTGCGAGCCCGGATCTCAAAATCGCAGCAATTGAATGAGGCTGTAAGTAACTATGGGCCTTATTCTATTGCCTATATCATAAAGTTACTCGAGCAAAAAGAAAGTGACCAGTAACTTTCCTTAGCTATTCAATTCTCTCCTCACAGAATCATTGTGAGAATGATACCCCTAGGGACTGCAGCAAGACAGAGCCGCATGATTTTAAATGGATTTGTTTAACATACAAAATATTACGAGTGACTCTATCTTACTTTTAAACCAAATCGCTATTTAATTGAGTCTTTACTGAGCACTTGCAAATTACTTATGACTTATAATATCAAAAATGTATGAGTACTAAACACCACTTGCAACTGGTTTTAAAGCCATCTCTGAGAGATGGAGCAGCATTGAAAGAGACACTAACGCACTAAAGAATAATAAAAAAGCATGGAAGACCAAAATTTGACGCTTAACATTTCCATAGGCACATATAATCTGATCTTTTTAATATTATGTTGGTGTCATTATACAACATGCTCAAGAGGTTAATATGTATCAGGAAATCCACATGGACTAGAACCAGATGCTCTAATGCATTGTCTGTTGAAGGATTAGCCCTATCCGCAAATTAATTTCACTACTCATGAAATATTTACTTGCTTTTATAGGTGCTTATTCTTACTCATTGTACTTATATATACAATATTATTACATTCTCCTTTTCTATTGGCTCCCAAAGCTTTGTCTCAACAGTAACAGCCTTATTAAATTGCGATTTGGTAAATTTAAAAAGGGCTCTATTTAAGCACATAGCATATTTTTTTACAGAAGTTTTTAGTTAGTGAAGACCTTGCTTTTGGATAGAAGTTCACTAACTAAAAACTTCTGTAAAAAAATATGCTGTGTGCTTATATAGAGCCCTATTCAATTAGCCAAATTGCAATTTAATAAGGCTATAAATGCCTGGTTTGGTGTTATTATGAGTGAACACATAATCCTACACCTAGTATATTACTGACAAGACAGGATTTAGGAATGTCGGTGAGATCCATAATATTGCAAGTGAATTGCATTGAATATGTGTACAATATTAGGAAAAAAGCTGATACATTCAAATGTGGCCAGAGGGCCAGAATACTTCTGATAGACCAGAATTAGGGCCTCATTCTATTATCGGCCGTAAATCGGCCGTAAGGCTGCGATTCCTTGCGGGGGTTCTGTTACCTCGCAATTCTATTATACGGCCCTGCAAGGATCTCCCCTTACGGCCGGCTGCATATCTTGGAACCGGCCGTAAGCTCCCAAATTTTTAAAGTCAAATATAAATTGAAGACTGCACTGTAAATCTTTGGAAATGCTAGGGATCATATTGGGGGACATGAGGATTAATAGCAACCCCCTCTCAAGCTTGCACATCAGCCCAAATCCGAGTTTACATTAACTGTTTATTTTCCGGCCGCAGCGTGGGCAGGTCTGAGGTGCTCCAAGCACTCTGGACTTTTTCCATGGATATTTGACATATTTAATAAAAAATAGTTTTTATGGATTTGAGTATAGGGGAATGTTGTGCTATTTTTTCTAACACCTACAATCTCTTTATAGTCTCCTCAAAGTGCAGGATGGCTTTATGTGGGCTCTTTTATGTGCTTAATTGGTGCTAGCGGGACCTTTTTGCTGCAAGTAAGCTGCGGCTCGCTTTTAGCCTTGCAGAGAGGGTTCCCGGAGCAATAGAATAGCAACCGGGATTTTCTTGCGGCCGAAACTCTTGCGGCCGTTTTAGATCAAAGGCTTTCCTCCGGCGCGTGCGGCCGCAAGGGATAACAAGGCGCCGGCCGCAAGCCTGACGGAATCCCCGGCCGGAGGGGAATAGAATAGCCAAATAGCTTGCGGACGGTCCTTGCGGCCCCGCAGCGCCTACGGCCGATAATAGCATGAGGTCCTTAGTGTCTAGAGTCTTCAAAATAAAATTAACAGCCTTAATACATGACATCACCAACAATCATTTATTTGGAATGTGTGTGGCTTATACTATATATATATATATATATATATATATATATATATATATATATATATATATATATATATATATATGATTTTCTTAGCAGACACTTGTGATAGAGGCCCTTGGTCCATGACTATTTATAGACACACTTTTCTTATATCACCCAGAGCTGCGCTTGTTTTCCTGAATTACAATATCTAACTTCAGCATGTCGGCAGCTCCTTATCTCCATCTGATTATATCCTTCTGAAATTGCTTTATTGTCTTTAGAGCCCTATTCAATTGGCCAAATCGCAATTGAATGAGGTTCATAGGTAGGTAAAAAGTGAAAATATACAAGTCAGACAGATCAAACAAATGCTCAACTGTGTGACTATGGGTTTTGCTTTTCAAAACATCTCCCTTCAATCAACAATTCTTAAAAACCACAGATTCAATAAACATGTTTTCACTGTTCTCCACTAATCAGATGACTGTCGCTCTGCTTTGGCACATCTGGTGGGATTTACTAAGCATCTCAAATGCATCTTATGTTATCCCCTGATTTACTGTGTATTATGTCCTATGGAAAAAATCAGCCATTCTCACTTGATCTCAGCTCTTCTCACCTCACCTCAATGCTTCCTAAGTACTCTTTAGTTTTTGGGAGACTGGAGACATAGGTTTATTATTACTATTATCATTATTATTATTGTTATTATCCATTATTTGTAATGCCCAACATATTCTGTAGTACTATACAGGGGATATGTACTATAACTGCGTCCCAGAGGTTACCTGCATCCCACAGGAAAGGGTTAAGGGAACAGGGTCACAGAAAGTGAAATTTACTAAGCATAGCAGGACTGTGATGTGCATTACTGTGCTTAAATATAAACTCCACTGGCCTCATTGTTTTGGGTTAATTTATCAAAATGGAGTTAACATACCCCAATGCTTTTCCTTATTTTTACCAAATGAGATAGATAGATAGATAGATAGATAGATAGATAGATAGATAGATAGATAGATAGATAGATAGATAGTTAGTTAGTTAGTTAGTTAGTTAGTTAGTTAGTCAGTCCTGTACAGCCACCTCAACATGTTAAGCTCATGACAATGATAGCAGAATGGAGTGATACATGATAAATAGAAAGTAACAGGAAAAACTGTTTTATATGCTTTGTTAAATCATCACATTGGTTTCTTAACATTTTAGTTATGTCTGTAAATACATTATCATTATTTTAAGGCAAAAGATGGAGAACTATTTGCATAGTAGTTGCTCAGGCTACTAAAATGTAACTAAATATTTTTCTTAACAGTACGAACATATATAATTAAAGGTGGCAAATATCTTAAAATCCCAATTTTCTTTGTATTTGTGTACATAAGGGTGAAGTGTTGGATATATCAAATTTTAGAACATTACATAGGACAATATAGAAATGGAAAGGTTATTGAGTTCTCAGCCATGTTCTATTTAGTAGATCTGACTAGTCATTCGTGGATTTTTGTTCAGCTCTTATACATAAGAATAAAATATAAACACATTTCCTCCTAGATCCTAAAATTCTTCCAGGCGCCTTCTAAATTATTGTGCACCTTATGTAAATTTGTACAGCCATTTATTGTCAAATAATTACACAAAAGAAGTGTAAATATTAATTCAGTCGGATCGGTGGATCTTGTCTACAGCTCTATACTGAATCTCACATGAACCAGAGCTCCTGTTACACAGAGTAAATTAAGGAATCATTCAATTAACTAATTATTTAGAGGCAATATGTAAACAATGAAAATCTATATATGTATTTAAATATCAATGTCTTACTATCCATCCATCTATCTATCTATCTGTACATAAAACTATATCTACATATAAATCTATGAATCGATTTCTTTATACAAATATCTATTTATACCTGTATCTCCCTATAAAACTATCTACCTGTCTACGGGCCTCATTCAAATACGATTTGGCCAATTGAATAGGGCTCTAAATTAGCACAGAGCATATTTTTTTACAGAAGTTTTTAGTTAGCTAACTCAAAGCTTCTGTAAAAGAGCCCTATTCAAATGGCCAAATCGCATTTGAATGCCCTATATCAATCTATATGAATATAAACTATCAATATCTACATATCTATCCATGAATAAATCAGTCAATCTATTTATCACATTTGATCTGGCCTAATAAATATAATAAAATATATTATTACAAAATGTGTACTGCATTATTAGTTAAAGAAAATGTTTATCAATGCCTGCAATATTTATATAAATGGACACAGTGGCCCTCATTCAATTGCAATTTGGCCAATTGAATAAAGCTCTAAATAAGCACATAAAAATTTTTTTTTAAAGAAGTTTTTAGTTAGTAAGCATCTATCAAAAAGCAAGGTTTTCACTAACTAAAAACTTCTTTAAAAAAATATGCTATGTGCTTATTTAGAGCCCTATTCAATTGTCCAAATCACAATTGAATGAGGCCCAGTAACATTAAACTTGCCCAATATTTGATATTGCGGGAGATTAACTAAGCATTGCATGGATTTGCCATTTCACCCATTTACCCTGCTGTGATAAACTATTGTATATTCCCCTTTGATTTGGATTTTATCTAACACATCCTAACCTAGGGCCTCATTGAATTGCGATTTAGTGAAGACCTGGATTTTGGATAGAAGTTCACTAACTAAAAACTTATGTAAAGAAATATGCTATTTCCTTATATAGAGCCCTATTCAATTGGCCAAATTGGCCCTAATGGAAAAATGGTCAGTTATTATTACCACCGTAACAAGTCGCATTTAGGGTCTTAAATCTATATTATTTACTGTTTGTTTTTTTTATAGTTTTTAGCGCTGAGATTATGAGACACTTCATCTATATTTATAGTTGATTTTTGAAAATGTTTTGTTTCAGTTCAGGACATTGTTGAAGGCTGCAATTTCTTTGACCTTTATGAAAAATCCAGACCTTCACAGCTCTTTGCAGCCTCCACAATAGCCTCATGTACTGACATCACTGAAGTGTTGGTCCAAAATTCAGGAGCCATATAGATTTTATATGAGCCAGAAAACTTTTATTTTTGAACCAGTTTTGTAGAATATTTGTGTAGCCAGAAGTACCATTTGGAAGCTGCAAGTCCCAGGACTTATCCTGCTCTGTTAGAGTTATAATTTGGGGGTTATTTGCAGAAATTCATCTAGGTACAGTAGCTCCTATCTCCAACTATATTTAAATATCTCATGAAAGGATATTGTATTATTAGTACTTTAATATGAATTGTTGGATCTGACTCAGCTCACCGAGATCTCTACTCGGTCAAAGGATGGAGTTATGAGGAACAAATTATTTCTGGAAATAGTTATGTAGCAATTAGAGAAAGAACTGACTATAATCTGATACAAATGTGTTTGTTGAACAGCCACAAAGTAGAATAAAATACTTTACAAATTACACCATATCTGCTTCTGGCCAATTCCTGGCACCTGCGTAAAAGCGCAGAGATTTGGCACAACGCTCGTGTTTAGTCTTTTGATTTCAAAATGTGTTTGAGGCAAAACAGCTGCTATAAGACAAAATAAAAAAGAATTTATAGATTTGATGTTCCAATTAGATAGATAGATAGATAGATACATTGATTGATTGATTGATTGATTGATTGATTGATTAAAAATATGGTTCAAGGTTTGTTTTACTTTGAAAAGAAAGCAGTGTTCAAAGGCACTTGGGAAGCTTAATTAATCTGGGGATACAGTAGACACAGCTCGCTGGGGCAAAAAGTCAGGAGTACTTAGCGGCCTACCAAGGTTAACTAACTTCTTAGTTAATAAGACCCAGTGAGTGATGGTGTATGTCTTGTTTTGGAACAATTATTATTATTATTATTATTATTATTATTATTATTATTATTATTATTATTATTATTATTATTATATTACTATGATTATGAAACAAAAACTACTACTACTACTAATAATAATTATTATAATAATAATAGTAATAGTAATAATAATAATAATAATAATAATAATTAGTGACACCAATATATATATAGTTTACTGGTGTACATTTAGTTATATATTCAGAACAAAGAAATAAGCACTTGCGAAAATCATGGAATTTATTTGAACTTCTGAAACATCAAAGCACAGCTACAACATAAATAGGGCAAATTCACTAAGCTATTGTTAGTGCTGTGAAGAGCTGGAATGACAACCCTCTTCATAAGAAACCCACGTTGCAGCCATCAGAAATCTCCTTAACAGCGTCAGCAAATATTACTGAATCTAAGGGAAGGTGGTCACCACACAAATGTTAGCAATGGTATTGTTTTATTAATACGAACTGCTGTTTATTATTATTATTTATTTTTTATTACTATTTACTAAAACCTAAAGCTAATTTTTGCAAGGCATTTGGGAAGATTCACTAAGCATCACCAGGGCTGCAATGCGCTTTGATGGCCTTGATGTATTTATATCTTATGAGCAAACTGTCTCTAAGACCTTCAAGTCAATAACTTAGTGAAAACTGTGGCCACTGATCACATACTGATCCTAATGTGATATATATATATATATATATATATATATATATATATACTATAGGGATTTTAATTTGAGCTGAACTTGTATCTGTTTGAAAACTGCGCATACCCAATAAAGACACAGTAATAGATACTGGAAATATAGACACCTTATTTTTTCATCACCAAGAATGTGAACAGGATCTAGCAAAAATGAAATACAAGATTTTATCAGGGCACTAAATAAACTTATTTTGCAAGTGATTGCCTCTCAGCTACTTGATAATATTTAAGTAATTAAATATCAACGTGTGAGGTACACCTGGTGCAAATATTACACAATTGGCTCTATAAACAGTCAGTGTACATTATATTTTATTTAGTACATTACAACACACAAACCTGGCTTTGGACACTTCAATTTTCTTTAAATATATATATATATATATATATATATATATATATATATATATATATATATATATATATATATATATATATATATATATATATATATAAAGAGTGAGGTAGTCCTGAATGTCCAGTAATCCCGAAGAGTAATCAGAGTATTTCAGTATATAGTGATACCTTTTTTATTGGACAATCATATATATTTATGAATATGTGTGACCAATAAAAAAAGCTATCACTATCATGGGTATAGGAATCATGGAGCTAGGGGGGACAAATTCCCCCTCCCTCCGATCTTTCTTTGCTCTGATTTTAAATATATATATATATATATTTATATATATATATATATATATATATATATATATATATATATATATATATATATATGTGTGTGTGTGTGTGTGTCTCAAGGGGCCTTATTCAATTGCGATTTGGCCAATTGAATAGGGCTCTAAATAAGCACATAGCATATTTTTTTACAGAAGTTTTTAGTTAGTGAAGACCTTGCTTTTGGGCAGAAGTTCACTAACTAAAAACTTCTGTAAAAAAAATATGCTATGTGCTTATTTAGAGCCCTATTCAATTGGCCAAATCGCAATTGAATGAGGCCCATATTATGGTTTAAATTCATCTTAAAGTTTATTAAAACTCATACTCATTGATTTACTAAGATTTGCAGGGGCTACAAAGCTGCTCACTGATGGCTTTTGGGAAGATTTCCTAAGCTTCCAAAGACCTTCACATTGACATTGCAGCCCTTCTCATGTTATCCAAGGCATTGTGATAGCTTAAGCCCTCATTCAATTGCAGTTTGGCCAATTGAATGGGGCTCTAAGCACATAACATACTTTTTTAAAGACGTTTTTAGTTAGTAAACATCTATCCAAAAGCAAGGTTTTCACTAACTAAAAACTTCTTTAAAAAAAATATGTTATGTGCTTATTTTAGAGCCCTATTCAATTGGCCAAATCGCAATTGAATGAGGGCCTTAGTAAATATCCCCCTGTGATATCAGTACTCTATAGGAAACATTTCCATTGCAGTCCTTCACAGCCACTGTCATAACTTAGCGAGTCTGACCCAAATACTTTTTACAGTTTTGGAACCAGTTCTAATACAAATAGTGATGAAACATAAATGATAATTATAGCAGTTTTTGTAACTGAGTAGAAAACTATCTCTTAGATTCATTTAGCTTCACAGAGGCTTCAAAGAGCTTTACCAAGGACAGAAATGGCTATTTTTCTTGGGGAATATTGCCAGTCATTTGCCTACCTCTATATACTTTTAAGACATGAACCATTAGGATTTGTAATCGGTGCTATCACACTGGCTAAGACTCACTAACCATCAGAGGAGCTGTGTAGGCTCCATGACACCATCACAAACTAAGCAATCATTTGTACCTATACATATAAAACTGGGCCAGAATCACTAAGATTCCCTGTGGCTGCAATGGGGGTGCTTTCTATTGACTTTTCCATCATTTGCAGATTTACTGACCCGATTCACAGCCTCTGAGAATATTAGTGAATCTGGATCACTGCTGGGGGGTATCGGAGGACATTATGGAAGACCACTTGATTTGATAAAAATACACCAATATTTGATAAACCTTTCCAAAATACACATTGAAATATGAAGAACACAGACGGACAGAGAGGGTTACATTGCCCCAGATTCACTAAGCTTCGCAGCAGTCGCAAAGACAACCTGGTAACTGACTCTGATGCATTATCCTGACCACATATTATAATATTATTTATAATATTAATTTACAGTTTGAGGTTTATTAACATTAGATATATATATATATATATATATATATATATATAATAGAAAAACTTGTATCAAGGGACAGTATACATCAAATAGATTTTCATCTAGAGTCAGAGTAAAAATTGTCACATTAATATGATTTTTAATTAAAATAACAAATAAATCCAATTTTATTTCTAAGTTGTCCTGTCCAAATGATTATTATTAATAATATTATCTAGATTTAATATATATATATATAAATAAAATCTAGATAGACAGTATTATGCGCTTTGGGGATTATTCTTTTTTTACTTGTTCGCAATAGTTTAAATTAAAATATCAGAGAATACTATTGTAAAATAACAATAGTTAATAATATTAGATCCTCGAAATCAAATGAAAATTAAGAAGCAACTTCATACTTTTTCTATTGGCTTCAACTTCCAAGAAAAGTATCCATGTTCTACTTATGCATAATGACAGGAAAAAGTATATACTACGGTATGTACTGTCAAAAATACATAATAATAAAGGCGTCTTGGATCAGTCAAATAGCTCTAAAGTGCTTGAGGCCTTTTATATTGTTCTTGAAAACTGCAATTTATACAATTTATTTTAGGACACAATAGAGATAATCAAATAAAATTGCAAAATACAGGGTCTTTCTGGGACATGTCAGAGGCAGAAGAGACCAGAGATAGAGGGGTACTGAGGGCCACAATACACAGAAGGATTTAGACCTTTTCTTTCTCACTTGTCATATATCATTTTTTTCCTGTTAGAAATGTAACAGAAAACTGCTTTAAAATGTTAATACAAATAATACACATGTAATAGATGAGAAGTGAATGCTATATCCCTCATAAATATATAAATATACCTAAACATTAATAGATAAATGTAAAAAGCAATATAAATATTCAGTCTAAGAAAAGAAAAAGTGGTGATTCTGACAAGTTTACTTCCACACATGGGATTTCTGTTTGTAGCCATCAAATAAGACATAAATAATAATAATAATAATAATAATAATAATAATAATAATAATCAGTTACTATTAAGCAGTTATTCAGACAGCTGGACTGCAATTTCCAAAACAAGAGTAATAGAAAATAAAAATGTAGAATTAGCTGAAACTTCAGAATGTTTAACTACTGGTAAATTAAATTTGCAAATAATACAGAAAATGGACGTAATTATTCTATGCTTGTATTTGTATAATTTACAATGAAATATACAAATGTATAAATGGTTTCCACCATACACTTTATGATGTATGATTTATACTAATCAAAATATACATATATGCAGCATGTCCACCTTTCAGAATATCAGAATGTAATAATACATAGAAATAATATAATGATATAAATTACCATTGCATTGTTACACCATTCTATTATAGGATAGAGTATACAATAATAACATAACATCCTTCAGCAGTACAGGAGTGCCTATATATTGTAGCATAATATATGCAATAATATATATACTAACACCTAACATAACACACACTTGATCGACCAAGCACTTTATATATGATGCCTTCTTCTGCCCCACGTGGGTTTGTTATTACTTAAGATCCCTGCTCTGTACATTCCTATAACTAAAATGGTATCACTATACGCTGCAATACTCTGATTATTGTTATGTATATACTAACACAGCTTTCCTTCCTGGAATAGGTTTGCACATATATATTCCCAGTATATGTTAATATCACAATTATGATTAATATCAGAACCACAATGTATATGTATTTATTATACACACTATTTACTAATATATAATAATAATAATAACTCGGAGTCCTTACCAGAGCAGGAGTGCAGGGGTTTGGGTCTCACCAGTAGAGAGGGACACACTGAATACAGTGACAGTTTTTCAAAGTAATCGCAGGTCTCCTTGGACAAGATCTCATCGATCATGAAGGACTTGTAGCGCCGCCTGGCTGCCTTGAGCTGGCCGGGGGAGGTGAGCCTCAGCTCGGCCTGACAATGCATGGTGAGCCGCTGCAGTTGTGGATGGAGGTCTGGTCAGATTGGGGAGAGTGAGGGACAGCAGGGTTGATAGTGAGCAGGAGACCTGAGTGTGGTGCAGCAGGTCTGACAGTGAGCAGGAGACCTGAGTGAGGTGCAGCAAGACCTGAGTGAGGTGCAGCAGGTCTGAGAGTGAGCAGGAGACCTGAGTGAGGTGCAGCAAGACCTGAGTGAGGTATAGCAAGTCTGATAGTGAGCAGGGACTGAGTGAAGTACAGCAGGTCTGAGAGTGAGTAGGAACTGAGTGAGGTGCAGCAAGACCTGAGTGAGGTGCAGCAGGTCTGAGAGTGAGCAGGAGACCTGAGTGAGGTGCAGCAAGACCTGAGTGAGGTATAGCAAGTCTGATAGTGAGCAGGGACTGAGTGAAGTACAGCAGGTCTGAGAGTGAGTAGGAACTGAGTGAGGTGCAGCTGATCTGAGCGTGAGCAGGATAACTGAGTGAGGTGCAGCAGGTCTGAGAGTGAGCAGGGACTGAGCAGAGGATGCAGGGTCAGTCTTGTCTGTACAGTGTGTCTGCAGAGTCAGCTCCTGTGTCACTTCCTATATAAACCATCTGATAAACATCATTGCAATCCTTTTAGGGCACTTGAGCTGTC